>CM038796.1:58824245-58992262 GCA_021764765.1 Vicia sativa | reverse complement strand
AAAAAAAAGTTAGTAATCACAAAGGCTAATCACAATGAAACTTATATGATGCACATGAATAATTCAAGAACCAAGTAACGTCGCTCATCAATTTCAACTCACAAAATGAAACTAAAACCAAAGAAACCCGTTATTATTCAATTCAACATTCAAACATGGAAAATCAAATCAAAGCGTTCTTAAACCCCTAAAACCAAAATTCGGGCAGCAACTACCTAAATCAAATCATGCTCAATGAAATTATCTAAAAACTAAGATTTCTCAAACCATAACAAGTTAGTAATCACGGTATACAATCAAAATGTGTTTATATGATGCACATGAAACAATTCAAGAATAAAGTAATCAATCGTCAATAATTTAATTCACAAATGAAACTAAAACCAAAAACTCAAGTTATTATTCAATTCACATTCAAAACATGGAAAATCGAATTCAGTAAGTTCTAAACACCCAAACCAAAACTGCAGCAACTACCTAAATCAAATCATGCTCAATGAAATTATCTCGAACTTAGATTTTTCAAACCATAACAAGTTAGTAATCACAAGGTCTATAAATCAAAGTGAAACTTATACGATGCACACATGACACAATTCAAAGAACCAAGTAATCGATCACCAATAATTTCAATTCACAAAATGAAACTAAAACCAAAGAAACTCAAGTTATTATTCAATACACATTCAAAACATGGAAAATCAAATCAAAGTAAGTTCTAAACCCTAAACCAAAATCCCAGCAACTACCTAAATCAATCATGCTCAAGAAATTATCTCGAACTAAGAATTTTCAAACCATTGCCAAGTTAGTAATCACAAGGTACAATCAAAGGAACTTATATGATGCACATGAACAATTCAACAACCAAGTAATCGATCGTTCAATAAATTTCAATTCACAAATGAAACTAAAACAAAAGAAACTCAACTAATGATTCATTCACATCTAAAACATGGAAAATCAAATTCAAAGTAAGTTCTAAACCCTAAAACCAAAATTCGGTAACTACCCATATCAAATCATGCTCAATGAAATTATCTCCAACTAAGATTGCTCAAACCATAAAAAGATAGTAATCACAAGGTATACAATCACAATGAAACTTATATGATGCAACATGAATAATTCAAGAACCAAGTAATCGATCGTTCAATATTCAATTCACAAATGAAACAAAACCAAAGAAACTCAAGTTATTATTCAATTCACATTCGAAACATGGAAAATCAAATTCAAAGTAAGTTCTAAACCCTAAAACCAAAATTCAAGTGAATACCTAAATCAATTCATGCTCAATGAAATTATCTCAACTAAGATTGCTCAAACCATAAAAAAGTTAGTAATCACAAGGTATACAATCACAATGAAACTTATATGATGCACATGAATAATTAAGAACCAAGTAATCGATCGCTCAATAATTTCAATTCACAAATGAAACTAAAACCAAAGAAACCTCAAGATTATTCAATTCACATTCGAAACATGGAAAATCAATCTAAAGTAAGTTCTAAACCCCTAAACAAAATTCGGCAACAACTACCTAAATCAAATCATGCTCAATGAAATTATCTCAACTAGTTAAAGCTAAACCATAAACAAGTTAGTAATCAAGGTATAATCAAATGTAACTTATATGAAGCACATGAACAATTCAAGAATAAATTAATCAAACATTCAATAATTTCAATTCACAAATGAAACTAAAACCAAAAACTCAAGTTATTATTCAATTCACATTCAAACATGGAAAATCGAATTCAAAGTAAGTTCTAAACACCTAAACCAAAATCGGCAGCAACTACCTAAATCAAATCATGCTCAATGAAATTATCTCGAACTTAGATTTTCAAACCATAACCAAGTTAGTAATCACAAGGTTCACAATCGTGAAATTATACGATGCACATGAACAATTCAAGAACCAAGTAATCGATCGTTCAATAATTTCAATTCACAAATGAAACTAAAACCAAAGAAACTCAAGTTATTATTCAATACACATTGAAACATGGAAAATCGAATTCAAAGTAAGTTCTAAACCCTAAACCAAAATCCGGCAGCAACTACCTAAATCAAATCATGCTCAATGAAATTATCTCGAACTAAGAATTTTCAAACCATAACCAAGTTAGTAATCACAAGGTAAACAATCAAAGTGAAACTTATATGATGCACATGAACAATTCAAGAACCAAGTAATCGATCGCTCCATAATTTCAATTACAAATGAAACTAAAACAAAAGAAACTCAACTAATTATTCAATTCACATTCAAAACATGGAAAATCAAATTCAAAGTAAGTTCTAAACCCCTAAACCAAAATTCGGGCAGCAACTACCCAATTCAAATCATGCTCAATGAAATTATCTCCAACTAAGATTGCTCAAACCATAAAAAAGTTAGTAATCACAAGGTATACAATCACAATGAAACTTATATGATGCACATGAATAATTCAAGAACCAAGTAATCGATCGTTCAATAATTTCAATTCACAAATGAAACTAAAACCAAAGAAACTCAAGTTATTATTCAATTCACATTCGAAACATGGAAAATCAAATTCAAAGTAAGTTCTAAACCCCAACCAAAAATTCGCAGCAACTACCTAAATCAAATCATGCTCAATGAAATTATCTCGAACTAAGATTGCTCAAACCATAAAAAGTTAGTAATCACAAGGTATACAATCACAATGAAACTTATATGATGCACATGAATAATTCAAGAACCAAGTAATCGACGTTCAATAATTTCAATTCACAAATGAAACTAAAACCAAAGAAACTCAAGTTATTATTCAATTCACATTCAAACATGGAAAATCAATTCAAAGTAAGTTCTAAACCCCTAAACCAAAATTGGGCAACAACTACCTAAATCAAATCATGCTCAATGAAATAATCGAACTAAGATTGCTCAAACCATAAACAAGTTAGTAATCACAAGGTATACAATCAAAATGTAACTTATATGATGCACATGAACAATTCAAGAATAAAGTAATCAATCATTCAATAATTTCAATTCACAAATGAAACTAAACAAAAAACTCAAGTTATTATTCAATTCACATTCAAACATGGAAAATCGAATTCAAAGTAAGTTCTAAACCCTAAACCAAACCGCAGCAGCAACTACCTAAATTAAATCATGCTCAATGAAATTATCTCGAACTAAGATTTGTCAAACCATAACCAAGTTAGTAATCACAAGGTTCACAATCAAAGTGAAACTTATATGATGCACATGAACAATTCAAGAACCAAGTAATCGATCGCTCAATAATTTCAATTCACAAATGAAACTAAAACCAAAGAAACTCGTTATTATTCAATTCACATTCAAACATGGAAAATCGAATTCAAAGTAAGTTCTAAACCCTAAACCAAAATCCGGAAGCAACTACCTAAATCAAATCATGCTCAATGAAATTATCTCGAACTAAGATTTTTCAAACCATAACCAAGTTAGTAATCACAAGGTATACAACAAAAGTGAAACTTATAATGCACATGAATAATTCAAGAACCAAGTAATCGACTCAATAATTTCAATTCAAATGAAACTAAAACCAAAGAAACTCAGTTATTATTCAATTCACATTCAAAACATGGAAAATCAAATTCAAAGTAAGTTCTAAACCCCTAAACCAAAATTCGGGCAGCAACTACCTAAATCAAATCATGCTCAATGAAATTATCTCGAACTAAGATTGCTCAAACCATAAAAAAGTTAGTAATCACAAGGTATACAATCACAATGAAACTTATATGATGCACATGAATAATTCAAGAACCAAGTAATCGATCGCTCAATAATTTCAATTCAAATGAAACTAAAACCAAAGAAACTGTTATTATTCAATTCACATTCAAACATGGAAAATCAAATTCAAAGTAAGTTCTAAACCCCTAAACCAATCGGGCAACAACTACCTAAATCAAATCATGCTCAATGAAATTATCTCGAACTAAGATTGCTCAAACCATAAAAAGTTAGTAATCACAAGGTATACAATCACAATGAAACTTATATGATGCACATGAATAATTCAAGAACCATAATCGATCGTCAATAATTTCAATTCACAAATGAAACTAAAACCAAAGAAACTCTATTATTCAATTCACATTCAAACATGGAAAATCAAATTCAAAGTAAGTTCTAAACCCTAAACCAAAATCGGGCAAAGAACTACCTAAATCAAATCATGCTCAATGAAATTAATCAACTAAGATTTCAAACCATAAACAAGTTAGTAATCACAGGTAAACAATCAAAATGTAACTTATATGATGCACATGAACAATTCAAGAACCAAGTAATCGATCGCTCAATAATTTCAATTCACAAATGAAACTAAAACCAAAAAACTCAAGTTATTATTCAATTCACATTCGAAACATGGAAAATCGAATTCAAAAGTTCTAAACCCTAAACCAAAACCGGAAGCAACTACCTAAATCAAATCATGCTCAATGAAATTATCTCGAACTTAGATTTTTCAAACATATAACCAAGTTAGTAATCACAAGGTATACAATCACAATGAAACTTATATGATGCACATGAACAATTCAAGAACCAAGTAATCGATCGTTCAATAATTAATTCACAAATGAAACTAAAACCAAAGAAACTCAAGGTTATTCAATTCACATTCAAACATGGAAAATCAATTCAAAGTAAGTTCTAAACCCTAAACCAAAATTCGGGCAGCAACTACCCAATCAAATCATGCTCAATGAAATTATCTCGAACTAAGATTGCTCAAACCATAAAAAGTTAGTAATCACAAGGTATACAATCACAATGAAACTTATATGATGCACATGAATAATTCAAGAACCAAGTAATCGATCGCTCAATAATTTCAATTCACAAATGAAACTAAAACCAAAGAAACTCAAGTAATTATTCAATTCACATTCACATGGAAAATCAAATTCAAAGTAAGTTCTAAACCCCTAAACCAAAATTCCCAAAATCACCCAAATCATGCTCAATGAAATTATCTCAACTAAGATTGCTCAAACCATAAAAAGTTAGTAATCACAAGGTATACAATCACAATGAAACTTATATGATGCACATGAATAATTCAAGAACCAAGTAATCAATCAATCAATTTCAATTCACAAATGAAACTAAACCAAAAAACTCAAGTTATTATTCAATTCACATTAAAACATGGAAAATCAATTCAAAGTAAGTTCTAAACCCCTAAACCAAAATTCAAGCAACTACCTAAATCAAATCATGCTCAATGAAATTATCTCGAACTAAGATTTTTCAAACCATTAAAAAGTTAGTAATCACAAGGTATACAATCAAAGTGAAACTTATATGATGCACATGAATAATTCAAGAACCAAGTAATCGATCGTTCAATAATTTCAATTCACAAATGAAACTAAAACCAAAGAAACTCAAGTTATTATTCAATTCACATTCAAACATGGAAAATCGAATTCAAAGTAAGTTCTAAACCCTAAACCAAAATTCGCCAGCAACTACCTATATCAAATCATGCTCAATGAAATAATCCTAACTAAGGTTGCTCAAACCACAAACAAGTTAGTAATCACAAGGTATACAATCAAATGTAACTTATATGAAGCACATGAACAATTCAAGAATAAAGTAATCAACATTCAATAATTTCAATTCACAAATGAAACTAAAAACAAAAACTCAAGTTATTATTCAATTCACATTCAAACATGGAAAATCGAATTCAAAGTAAGTTCTAAACCCCTAAACCAAAATCCGCAAAGCAACTACCTAAATCAAATCATGCTCAATGAAATTATCTCGAACTAAGATTTGTCAAACCATAACCAAGTTAGTAATCACAAGGTCTACAATCAAAGTGAAACTTATATGATGCACATGAACAATTCAAGAACCAAGTAATCGATCGCTCAATAATTTCAATTCACAAATGAAACTAAAACCAAAGAAACTCAAGTTATTATTCAATTCACATTCAAACATGGAAAATCGAATTCAAAGTAAGTTCTAAACCCTAAACCAAAATCCGGAAGCAACTACCTAAATCAAATCATGCTCAATGAAATTATCTCGAACTAAGATTTTTCAAACCATAACCAAGTTAGTAATCACAAGGTATACAATCAAAGTGAAACTTATATGATGCACATGAATTCAAGAACCAAGTAATCGATCGTTCAATTCAATTCACAAATGAAACTAAAACCAAAGAAACTCAAGTAATTATTCAATTCACATTCAAAACATGGAAAATCAAATTCAAAGTAAGTTCTAAACCTAAACCAAAATTCGGCAGCAACTACCAATTCAAATCATGCTCAATGAAATTATTCCGAACTAAGATTGCTCAAACCATAAAAAGTTAGTAATCACAAGGTATACAATCACAATGAAACTTATATGATGCACATGAATAATTCAAGAACCAAGTAATCGATCGCTCAATAATTTCAATTCACAAATGAAACTAAACCAAAGAAACTCGTTATTATTCAATTCACATTCGAAACATGGAAAATCGAATTCAAAGTAAGTTCTAAACCCTAAACCAAAATTGGGCAGCAACTACCTAAATCAAATCATGCTCAATGAAATTATCTCGAACTAAGATTGCTCAAACCATAAAAAGTTAGTAATCACAAGGTATACAATCAAATGAAACTTATATGATGCACATGAACAATTCAAGAACCAAGTAATCAATCATTCAAAATTTCAATTCACAAATGAAACTAAAACCAAAAAAAACTCAAGTTATTATTCAATTCACATTCAAAACATGGAAAATCGAATTCAAAGTAAGTTCTAAAGCCCTAAACCAAAATTCGGGCAGCAACTACCTAAATCAAATCATGCTCAATGAAATTATCTCGAACTAAGATTTTTCAAACCATAACCAAGTTAGTAATCACAAGGTAAACAATCAAAGTGAAACTTATATGATGCACATGAACAATTCAAGAACCAAGTAATCGATGGTTCAATAATTTCAATTCACAAATGAAACTAAAACCAAAGAAACTCAACTTATTATTCAATTAACATTCAAAACATGGAAAATCAAATTCAAAGTAAGTTCTAAACCCCTAAACCAAAATTCGGGCAGCAACTACCTAAATTAAATCATGCTCAATGAAATTATCTCGAACTAAGATTTCTCAAACCATAAAAGTTAGTAATCACAAGGTATACAATCACAATGAAACTTATATGATGCACATGAATAATTCAAGAACCAAGTAATCGACTCAATAATTTCAATTCACAAATGAAACTAAAACCAAAGAAACTCAAGTTATTATTCAATTCACATTCAAACATGGAAAATCGAATTCAAAGTAAGTTCTAAAACCCTAAACCAAAATTCGGCAGCAACTACCTAAATCAAATCATGCTCAATGAAATTATCTCGAACTAAGATTGCTCAAACCATAAACAAGTTAGTAATCAAGGTATACAATCAAAATGAAACTTATATGATGCACATGAACAATTCAAGAAAACCAAGTAATCGATCATTAATAATTTCAATTCAAATGAAACTAAAACCAAAGAAACTCAAGTTATTATTCAATTCACATTCGAAACATGGAAATCGAATTCAAAGTAAGTTCTAAACCCCTAAACCAAAATTCGGGCAGCAACTACCTAAATCAAATCATGCTCAATGAAATTATCTCGAACTAAGATTGCTCAAACCACAAACAAGTTAGTAATCACAAGGTATACAATCAAATGAAACTTATATGATGCACATGAACAATTCAAGAATAAAGTAATCAATCATTCAATAATTTCAACACAAATGAATCTAAAACCAAAAAACTCAAGTTATTATTCAATTCACATTCAAACATGGAAAATCGAAATCAAAGTAAGTTCTAAACCCCTAAACCAAAATTCGGCAGCAACTACCTAAATCAAATCATGCTCAATGAAATTATCTCGAACTAAGATTTTCAAACCATAACCAGTTAGTAATCACAAGGTATCACAATCAAAGTGAAACTTATATGATGCACATGAACAATTCAAGAACCAAGTAATCGATCGTCAATAATTTCAATTCACAAATGAAACTAAAACCAAAGAAACTCAAGTTATTATTCAATTCACATTCAAACATGGAAAATCAATTCAAAGTAAGTTCTAAACCCCAACCAAAATTTGGGCAGCAACTACCTAATCAAATCATGCTCAATGAAATTATCTCGAACTAAGATTGCTCAAACCACAAAAAGTTAGTAATCACAAGGTATACAATCAAATGAAACTTATATGATGCACATGAACAATTCAAGAATAAAGTAATCAATCATTCAATAATTTCAATTCACAAATGAAACTAAAACCAAAGAAACTCAAGTTATTATTCAATTCACATTCAAACATGGAAAATCGAATTCAAAGTAAGTTCTAAACCCCTAAACCAAAATCCGGCAGCAACTACCTAAATCAAATCATGCTCAATGAAATTATCTCGAACTAAGATTTTTCAAACCATAAACAAGTTAGTAATCACAAGGTATACAATCAAAGTGAAACTTATATGATGCACATAACAATTCAAGAACCAAGTAATCGATCGTCAATAATTTCAATTCACAAATGAAACTAAAACCAAAGAAACTCAAGTTATTATTCAATTCACATTCAAACATGGAAAATCGAATTCAAAGTAAGTTCTAAACCCCTAAACCAAAATCAGCAACTACCTAAATCAAATCATGCTCAATGAAATTATCTCGAACTAAGATTTTTCAAACCATAACCAAGTTAGTAATCACAAGGTATACAATCAAATGAAACTTATATGATGCACATGAACAATTCAAGAACCAAGTAATCGATCGCTCAATAATTTCAATTCACAAATGAAACTAAAACCAAAGAAACTCAAGTTATTATTCAATTCACATTCAAAACATGGAAAATCGAATTCAAAGTAAGTTCTAAACCCTAAACCAAAATCGCAGCAACTACCTAAATCAAATCATGCTCAATGAAATTATCTCGAACTAAGATTTCTCAAACCATAAAAAGTTAGTAATCACAAGGTATACAATCAAATGAAACTTATATGATGCACATGAATAATTCAAGAACCAAGTAATCGATCGCTCAATAATTTAATTCACAAATGAAACTAAAACCAAAGAAACTCAAGTTATTATTCAATTCACATTCAAACATGGAAAATCGAATTCAAAGTAAGTTCTAAAACCCTAAACCAAAATTCGGCAGCAACTACCTAAATCAAATCATGCTCAATGAAATTATCTCGAACTAAGATTGCTCAAACAACAAACAAGTTAGTAATCACAAGGTATACAATCAAAATGAAACTTATATGATGCACATGAACAATTCAAGAACCAAGTATCGATCATCAATAATTTCAATTCACAAATGAAACTAAAACCAAAGAAACTCAAGTTATTATTCAATTCACATTCAAACATGGAAAATCAATTCAAAGTAAGTTCTAAACCCTAAACCAAAATTGGCAGCAACTACCTAAATCAAATCATGCTCAATGAAATTATCTCGAACTAAGATTGCTCAAACCATAAACAAGTTAGTAATCACAAGGTATACAATCAAAATGAAACTTATATGATGCACATGAACAATTCAAGAACCAAGTAATCGATCGTTCAATAATTTCAATTCACAAATGAAACTAAAACCAAAGAAACTCAAGTTATTATTCAATTCACATTCGAAACATGGAAAATCGAATTCAAAGTAAGTTCTAAACCCCTAAACCAAAATCCGGGCAGCAACTACCTAAATCAAATCATGCTCAATGAAATTATCTCGAACTAAGATTGCTCAAACCACAAACAAGTTAGTAATCACAAGGTATACAATCAAAATGTAACTTATATGATGCACATGAACAATTCAAGAATAAAGTAATCAATCATTCAATAATTTCAATTCACAAATGAATCTAAAACCAAAAAAACTCAAGTTATTATTCAATTCACATTCGAAACATGGAAAATCGAAATCAAAGTAAGTTCTAAACCCCTAAACCAAAATACGGGCAGCAACTACCTAAATCAAATCATGCTCAATGAAATTATCTCGAACTAAGATTTTTCAAACCATAACCAAGTTAGTAATCACAAGGTCTACAATCAAAGTGAAACTTATGTGATGGACATGAACAATTCAAGAACCAAGTAATCGATCGTTCAATAATTTCAATTCACAAATGAAACTAAAACCAAAGAAACTCAAGTTATTATTCAATTCACATTCGAAACATGGAAAATCGAATTCAAAGTAAGTTCTAAACCCCTAAACCAAAATTCGGGCAGCAACTACCTAAATCAAATCATGCTCAATGAAATTATCTCGAACTAAGATTTTTCAAACCATAACCAAGTTAGTAATCACAAGGTCTACAATCAAAGTGAAACTTATATGATGCACATGAACAATTCAAGAACCAAGTAATCGATCGTTCAATAATTTCAATTCACAAATAAAACAAAAACCAAAGAAACTCAAGTTATTATTCAATTCACATTCAAACATGGAAAATCAAATCAAAGTAAGTTCTAAACCCCTAAACCAAAATTCGGGCAGCAACTACCTAAATCAAATCATGCTCAATGAAATTATCTCGAACTAAGATTGCTCAAACCACAAACAAGTTAGTAATCACAAGGTATACAATCAAAATGTAACTTATATGATGCACATGAACAATTCAAGAACCAAGTAATCGATCGTTCAATAATTTCAATTCACAAATGAAACTAAAACCAAAGAAACTCAAGTTATTATTCAATTCACATTCGAAACATGGAAAATCGAATTCAAAGTGAGTTCTAAAACCCTAAACCAAAATTCGGGCAGCAACTACCTAAATCAAATCATGCTCAATGAAATTATCTCGAACTAAGATTGCTCAAACCACAAACAAGTTAGTAATCACAAGGTATACAATCAAATGAAACTTATATGATGCACATGAACAATTCAAGAACCAAGTAATCGATCGTTCAATAATTTCAATTCACAAATGAAACTAAAACCAAAGAAACTCAAGTTATTATTCAATTCACATTCGAAACATGGAAAATCGAATTCAAAGTAAGTTCTAAACCCCTAAACCAAAATCCGGGCAGCAACTACCTAAATCAAATCATGCTCAATGAAATTATCTCAAACTAAGATTGCTCAAACCACAAACAAGTTAGTAATCACAAGGTATACAATCAAAATGTAACTTATATGATGCACATGAACAATTCAAGAATAAAGTAATCAATCATTCAATAATTTCAATTCACAAATGAAACTAAAACCAAAAAAACTCAAGTTATTATTCAATTCACATTCGAAACATGGAAAATCGAATTCAAAGTAAGTTCTAAACCCCTAAACCAAAATCCGGGCAGCAACTACCTAAATCAAATCATGCTCAATGAAATTATCTCGAACTAAGATTTTTCAAACCATAACCAAGTTAGTAATCACAAGGTCTACAATCAAAGTGAAACTTATGTGATGGACATGAACAATTCAAGAACCAAGTAATCGATCGTTCAATAATTTAAATTCACAAATGAAACTAAAACCAAAGAAACTCAAGTTATTATTCAATTCACATTCGAAACATGGAAAATCGAATTCAAAGTAAGTTCTAAACCGCTAAACCAAAATTCGGCCAGCAACTACCTATATCAAATCATGCTCAATGAAATAATCTCGAACTAAGGTTCATCAAACCACAAACAAGTTAGTAATCACAAGGTATACAATCAAAATGTAACTTATATGAAGCACATGAACAATTCAAGAATAAAGTAATCAAACATTCAATAATTTCAATTCACAAATGAAACTAAAACAAAAAAAAAACTCAAGTTATGATTCAATTCACATTCGAAACATGGAAAATCGAATTCAAAGTAAGTTCTAAACCCCTAAACCAAAATCCGGGCAGCAACTACCTAAATTAAATCATGCTCAATAAAATTATCTCGAACTAAGATATGTCAAACCATAACCAAGTTAGTAATCACAAGGTCTACAATCAAAGTGAAACTTATATGATGCACATGAACAATTCAAGAACCAAGTAATCGATCGTTCAATAATTTCAATTCACAAATGAAACTAACACCAAAGAAACTCAAGTTATTATTCAATTCACATTCGAAACATGGAAAATCGAATTCAAAGTAAGTTCTAAACCCCTAAACCAAAATCCGGGCAACAACTACCTAAATCAAATCATGCTCAATGAAATTATCTCGAACTAAGATTTTTCAAACTATAACCAAGTTAGTAATCACAAGGTATACAATCAAAGTGAAACTTATATGATGCACATGAACAATTCAAGAACCAAGTAATCGACGCTCAATAAATTCAATTCACAAATGAAACTAAAACCAAAGAAACTTAAGTAATTATTCAATTCACATTCAAACATGGAAAATCAAATTCAAAGTAAGTTCTAAACCCCTAAACCATAATTCGGGCAGCAACTACCCAATTCAAATCATGCTCAATGTAATTATCTCGAACTAAGATTGCTCAAACCATAAAAAAAAATTAGTAATCACAAGGTATACAATCACAATGAAACTTATATGATGCACATGAATAATTCAGGAACCAAGTAATCGATCGTTCAATAATTTCAATTCACAAATGAAACTAAAACCAAGGAAACTCAAGTTATTATTCAATTCACATTCGAAACATGGAAAATCGAATTCAATGTAAGTTCTAAATCCCTAACCAAAATTCGGGTAGCAACTACCTAAATCAAATCATGCTCAATGAAATTATCTCGAACTAAGATTGCTCAAACCACAAAGAAGTTAGTAATCACAAGGTATACAATCAAAATGTAACTTATATGATGCACATGAACAATTCAAGAATAAAGTAATCAATCCTTCAAAAATTTCAATTCACAAATGAAACTAAAACCAAAAAACACTCAAGTTATTATTCAATACACATTCGAAACATGGAAAATCGAATTCAAAGTAAGTTCTAAACCCCTAAACCAAAAAACGGGCAGCAACTACCTAAATCAAATCATGCTCAATGAAATTATCTCGAACTAAGATTTTTCAAACTATAACCAAGTTAGTAATCACAAGGTAAACAATCAAAGTGAAACTTATATGATGCACATGAACAATTCAAGAACCCAGTAATCGATCGTTCAATAATTTCAATTCACAAATGAAACTAAAACCAAAGAAACTAAACTAATTATTCAATTCACATTCAAAATATGGAAAATCAAATTCAAAGTAATTTCTAAACCCCTAAAACCAAAATTCGGGCAGCAACTACCCAATTCAAATCATGCTCACTGAAATTATCTCGAACTAAGATTGCTCAAACCATAAAAAGTTAGTAATCACAAGGTATACAATCACAATGAAACTTATATGATGCACATGAATAATTCAAGAACCAAGTAATCGATCGTTCAATAATTTCAATTCACAAATAAAACAAAAACCAAAGAAACTCAAGTTATTATTCAATTCACATTCGAAACATGGAAAATCGAATTCAAAGTAAGTTCTAAACCCCTAAACCAAAATTCGGGAAGCAACTACCTAAATCAAATCATGCTCAATGAAATTATCTCGAACTAAGATTGCTCAAACCACAAACAAGTTAGTAATCACAAGGTATACAATCAAAATGTAACTTATATGATGCACATGAACAATTCAAGAATAAAGTAATCAATCATTAATTAATTTCAATTCACAAATGAAACTAAAACCAAAGAAACTCAAGTTATTATTCAATTCTCATTCGAAACATGGAAAATCGAATTCAAAGTAAATTCTAAACCCTTAAACCAAAATCCGGGCAGCAACTACCTAAATCAAATCATGCTCAATGAAATTATCTCGAACTAAGATTTTTCAAACCATTGCCAAGTTAGTAATCACAAGGTAAACAATCAAAGTGAAACTTATATGATGCACATGAATAATTCAAGAACCAAGTAATCGATCGTTCAATAATTTCAATTCACAAATGAAACTAAAACAAAAGAAACTCAACTAATTATTCAATTCACATTCAAAACATGGAAAATCAAATTCAAAGTAAGTTCTAAACCCCTAAACCAAAATTCGGGCAGCAACTACCCAATTCAAATCATGCTCAATGAAATTATCTCGAACTAAGATTGCTCAAACCATAAACAAGTTAGTAATCACAAGGTATACAATCAAAATGTAACTTATATGATGCACATGAACAATTCAAGAATAAAGTAATCAATCATTCAATAATTTCAATTCACAAATGAAACTAAAACCAAAAAAACTCAAGTTATTATTCAATTCACATTCGAAACATGGAAAATCGAATTCAAAGTAAGTTCTAAACCCCTAAACCAAAATCCGGGCAGCAACTACCTAAATCAAATCATGCTCAATGAAATTATCTCGAACTAAGATTTTTCAAACCATAACCAAGTTAGTAATCACAAGGTCTACAATCAAAGTGAAACTTATATGATGCACATGAACAATTCAAGAACCAAGTAATCGATCGTTCAATAATTTCAATTCACAAATGAAACTAAAACCAAAGAAACTCAAGTTATTATTCAATTCACATTCGAAACATGGAAAATCGAATTCAAAGTAAGTTCTAAACCCCTAAACCAAAATTCGGCAGCAACTACCTAAATCAAATCATGCTCAATGAAATAATCTCGAACTAAGATTAATGAAACCACAAACAAGTTAGTAATCACAAGGTATACAATCAAAATGTATCTTATATGAAGCACATGAACAATTCAAGAATAAAGTAATCAAACATTCAATAATTTTAATTCACAAATGCAACTAAAACAAAAAAAAACTCAAGTTATTATTCAATTCACATTCGAAACATGGAAAATCGAATTCAAAGTAAGTTCTAAACCCTAAACCAAAATTCGGCCAGCAACTACCTATATCAAATCATGCTCAATGAAATAATCTCGAACTAAGATTAATGAAACCACAAACAAGTTAGTAATCACAAGGTATACAATCAAAATGTATCTTATATGAAGCACATGAACAATTCAAGAATAAAGTAATCAAACATTCAATAATTTCTAATTCACAAATGAAACTAAAACAAAAAAAACTCAAGTTATTATTCAATTCACATTCGAAACATGGAAAATCGAATTCAAAGTAAGTTCTAAACCCCTAAACCAAAATCCGGGCAGCAACTACCTAAATCAAATCATGCTCAATGAAATTATCTCGAACTAAGATTTTTCAAACCATTGCCAAGTTAGTAATCACAAGGTAAACAATCAAAGTGAAACTTATATGATGCACATGAACAATTCAAGAACCAAGTAATCGACCGTTCAATAAATTCTATTAAAAAATGAAACTAAAACCAAAGAAACTCAAGTAATTATTCAATTCACATTCAAAACATGGAAAATCAAATTCAAAGTAAGTTCTAAACCCCTAAACCAAAATTCGGGCAGCAACTACCCAATTCAAATCATGCTCAATGAAATTATCTCGAACTAAGATTGCTCAAACCATAAACAAGTTAGTAATCACAAGGTATACAATCACAATGAAACTTATATGATGCACATGAATAATTCCAGAACCAAGTAATCGACCGTTCAATAATTTCAATTCACAAATGAAACAAAAACCAAAGAAACTCAAGTTATTATTCAATTCACATTCAAAACATGGAAAATCGAATTCAAAGTAAGTTCTAAACCCCTAAACCAAAATTCGGGCAGCAACAACCTAAATCAAATCATGCTCAATGAAATTATCTCGAACTAAGATTGCTCAAACCACAAACAAGTTAGTAATCACAAGGTATACAATCAAAATGTAACTTATATGATGCACATGAACAATTCAAGAATAAAGTAATCAATCATTCAATAATTTCAATTCACAAATGAAACTAAAACCAAAAAAACTCAAGTTATTATCCAATTCACATTCGAAACATGGAAAATCAAATTCAAAGTAAGTTCTAAACGCCTAAACCAAAATTCGGGCAGCAACTACCTAAATCAAATCATGCTCAATGAAATTATCTCGAACTAAAATTTTCAAACCACAAACAAGTTAGTAATCACAAGGTCTACAATCAAAGTGAAACTTATATGATGCACATGAACAATTCAAGAACCAAGTAATCGATCGTTCAATAATTTCAATTCACAAATGAAACTAAAACCAAAGAAACTGAAGTTATTATTCAATTCACATTCAAACATGGAAAATCAAATTCAAAGTAAGTTCTAAACCCTAAACCAAAATCCGGCAGCAACTACCTATATCAAATCATGCTCAATGAAATTATCTCGAACTAAGATTTTTCAAACCATTACCAAGTTAGTAATCACAAGGTATACAATCAAAGTGAAACTTATATGATGCACATGAACAATTCAAGAACCAAGTAATCGATCGTTCAATAATTTCAATTCACAAATGAAAATAAAACCAAAGAAACTCAAGTAATTATTCATTTCACATTCAAAACATGGAAAATCAAATTCAAAATAAGTTCTAAACCCCTAAACCAAAATTCGGGCAGCAACTACCTAATTCAAATCATGCTCAATGAAATTATCTCGAACTAAGATTGCTCAAACCATAAATAAGTTAATAATCACAAGGTATACAATTATAATTAAACTTATATGATGCACATGAATAATTCAAGAACCAAGTAATCGATCGTTCAATAATTTAAATTCACAAATGAAACTAAAACCAAAGAAACTCTAGTTATTATTCAATTCACATTCGAAACATGGAAAATCGAATTCAAAGTAAGTTCTAAACCCCTAAACCAAAATTCGGCAGCAACTACCTAAATCAAATCATGCTCAATGAAATTATTATCTCAAACCACAAACAAGTTAGTAATCACAAGGTATACAATCAAAATGTAACTTATATGATGCACATGAACAATTCAAGAATAAAGTAATCAATCATTAATTAATTTCAATTCACAAATGAAACTAAAACCAAAAGAACTCAAGTTATTATTCAATTCACATTCGAAACATGGAAAATCGAATTCAAAGTAAGTTCTAAACCCTTAAACCAAAATCCGGGCAGCAACTACCTAATCAAATCATGCTCAATGAAATTATCTCGAACTAAGATTTTTCAAACCATTGCCAAGTTAGTAATCACAAGGTAAACAATCAAAGTGAAACTTATATGATGCACATGAACAATTCAAGAACCAAGTAATCGATCGTTCAATAATTTCAATTCACAAATGAAACAAAAACCAAAGAAACTCAAGTTATTATTCAATTCACATTCGAAACATGGAAAATCGAATTCAAAGTAAGTTCTAAACCCCTAAACCAAAATTCGGCCAGCAACTACCTATATCAAATCATGCTCAATGAAATAATCTCGAACTAAGATTAATGAAACCACAAACAAGTTAGTAATCACAAGGTATACAATCCAAATGTATCTTATATGAAGCACATGAACAATTCCAGAATAAAGTAATCAAACATTCAATAATTTTAATTCACAAATGCAACTAAAACAAAAAAAAACTCAAGTTATTATTCAATTCACATTCGAAACATGGAAAATCGAATTCAAAGTAAGTTCTAAACCCCTAAACCAAAATCCGGGCAGCAACTACCTAAATTAAATCATGCTCAATGAAATTATCTCGAACTAAGATTTATCAAACCATAACCAAGTTAGTAATCACAAGGTCTACAATCAAAGTGAAACTTATATGATGCACATGAACAATTCAAGAACCAAGTAATCGATCATTCAATAATTTCAATTCACAAATGAAACTAACACCAAAGAAACTCAAGTTATTATTCAATTCACATTCGAAACAGGGAAAATCGAATTCAAAGTAAGTTCTAAACCCCTAAACCAAAATCCGGGCAGCAACTACCTAAATCCAATCATGCTCAATGAAATTATCTCGAACTAAGATTTTTCAAACTATAACCAAGTTAGTAATCACAAGGTATACAATCAAAGTGAAACTTATATGATGCACATGAACAATTCAAGAACCAAGTAATCGACCGTTCAATAAATTCTATTCAAAAATGAAACTAAAACCAAAGAAACTCATGTAATTATTCAATTCACATTCAAAACATGGAAAATCAAATTCAAAGTAAGTTCTAAACCCTAAACCAAAATTCGGGCAAAAACTACCCAATTCAAATCATGCTCAATGTAATTATCCCGAACTAAGATTGCTCAAACCATAAAAAAAGTTAGTAATCACAATGTATACAATCACAATGAAACTTATATGATGCACATGAATAATTCAGGAAACAAGTAATCGATCGTTCAATAATTTCAATTCACAAATGAAACTAAAACCAAAGAAACTCAAGTTATTATTCAATTCACATTCGAAACATGGAAAATCGAATTCATAGTAAGTTCTAAACCCCTAAATCAAAATTCGGGCAGCAACTACCTAAATCAAATCATGCTCAATGAAATTATCTCGAACTAAGATTGCTCAAACCACAAACAAGTTCGTAATCACAAGGTATACAATCAAAATGTAACTTATATGATGCACATGAACAATTCAAGAATAAAGTAATCAATCATTCAATAATTTCAATTCACAAATGAAACTAAAACCAAAAGAACTCAAGTTATTTTTCAATTCACATTCGAAACATGGAAAATCGAATTCAAATTATGTTCTAAACCCCTAAACCAAAATCCTAGCAGCAACTACCTAAATCAAATCATGCTCAATGAAATTATTTCGAACTAAGATTTTTCAAACCATAACCAAGTTAGTAATCACAAGGTCTACAACCAAAGTGAAACTTATGCGATGCACATGAACAATTCAAGAACCAAGTAATCGATCGTTCTATAATTTCAATTCACAAATGAAACTAAAACCAAAGAAACTGAAGTTATTATTCAATTCACATTCGAAACATGGAAAATCGAATTCAAAGTATGTTCTAAACCCCTAAACCATAATTCGGGCAGCAACTACCTAAATCAAATCATGCTCAATGAAATTATCTCGAACTATGATTTTTCAAACCATAACCAAGTTAGTAATCACAAGGTAAACAATCAAAGTGAAACTTATATGATGCACATGGACAATTCAAGAACCAAGTAATCAATCGTTCAATAATTTCAATTCACAAATGAAACTAAAACCAAAGAAACTCAACTAATTATTCAATTCACATTCAAAACATGGAAAATCAAATTCAAAGTAAGTTCTAAACCCCTAAACCAAAATTCGGGCAGCAACTACCCAATTCAAATCATGCTCAATGAAATTATCTCGAACTAAGATTGCTCAAACCATAAACAAGTTAGTAATCACAAGGTATACAATCACAATGAAACTTATATGATGCACATGAATAATTCAAGAACCAAGTAATCGACCGTTCAATAATTTCAATTCACAAATGAAACAAAAACCAAAGAAACTCTAGTTATTATTCAATTCACATTCGAAACATAGAAAATAGAATTCAAAGTAAGTTCTAAACCCCTAAACCAAAATTCGGGCAGCAACTACCCAATTCAAATCATGCTCAATGAAATTATCTAGAACTAAGATTGCTCAAACCATAAACAAGTTAGTAATCACAAGGTATACAATCAAATGTAACTTATATGATGCACATGAACAATTCAAGAATAAAGTAATCAATCATTCAATAATTTCAATTCACAAATGAAACTAAAACCAAAAACTCAAGTTATTATTCAATTCACATTCGAAACATGGAAAATCGAATTCAAAGTAAGTTCTAAACCCCTAAACCAAAATCCGGGCAGCAACTACCTAAATCAAATCATGCTCAATGAAATTATCTCGAACTAAAATTTTTCAAACCACAAACAAGTTAGTAATCACAAGGTCTACAATCAAAGTGAAACTTATGTGATGCACATGAACAATTCAAGAACCAAGTAATCGATCGTTCAATAATTTCAATTCACAAATGAAACTAAAACCAAAGAAACTGAAGTTATTATTCAATTCACATTCGAAACATGGAAAATCGAATTCAAAGTAAGTTCTAAACCCCTAAACCAAAATCCGGGCAGCAACTACCTATATCAAATCATGCTCAATGAAATTATCTCGAACTAAGATTTTTCAAACCATTACCAAGTTAGTAATCACAAGGTATACAATCAAAGCGAAACTTATATGATGCACATGAACAATTCAAGAACCAAGTAATCGATCGTTCAATAATTTCAATTCACAAATGAAACTAAAACCAAAGAAACTCAAGTAATTATTCATTTCACATTCAAAACATGGAAAATCAAATTCAAAATAAGTTCTAAACCCCTAAACCAAAATTCGGGCAGCAACTACCTAATTCAAATCATGCTCAATGAAATTATCTCGAACTAAGATTGCTCAAACCATAAATAAGTTAATAATCACAAGGTATACAATTACAATGAAACTTATATGATGCACATGAATAATTCAAGAACCAAGTAATCGATCGTTCAATAATTTAAATTCACAAATGAAACTAAAACCAAAGAAACTCTAGTTATTATTCAATTCACATTCGAAACATGGAAAATCGAATTCAAAGTAAGTTCTAAACCCCTAAACCAAAATTCGGGCAGCAACTACCTAAATCAAATCATGCTCAATGAAATTATCTCGAACTAAGATTGCTCAAACCACAAACAAGTTAGTAATCACAAGGTATACAATCAAAATGTAACTTATATGATGCACATGAACAATTCAAGAATAAAGTAATCAATCATTAATTAATTTCAATTCACAAATGAAACTAAAACCAAAAGAACTCAAGTTATTATTCAATTCACATTCGAAACATGGAAAATCGAATTCAAAGTAAGTTCTAAACCCTTAAACCAAAATCCGGGCAGCAACTACCTAAATCAAATCATGCTCAATGAAATTATCTAGAACTAAGATTTTTCAAACCATTGCCAATTTAGTAATCACAAGGTAAACAATCAAAGTGAAACTTATATGATGCACATGAACAATTCAAGAACCAAGTAATCGATCGTTCAATAATTTCAATTCACAAATGAAACAAAAACCAAAGAAACTCAAGTTATTATTCAATTCACATTCGAAACATGGAAAATCGAATTCAAAGTAAGTTCTAAACCCCTAAACCAAAATTCGGCCAGCAACTACCTAAATCAAATCATGCTCAATGAAATAATCTCGAACTAAGATTAATGAAACCACAAACAAGTTAGTAATCACAAGGTATACAATCAAAATGTATCTTATATGATGCACATGAATAATTCAGGAACCAAGTAATCGATCGTTCAATAATTTCAATTCACAAATGAAACTAAAACCAAAGAAACTCAAGTTATTATTCAATTCACATTCGAAACATGGAAAATCGAATTCATAGTAAGTTCTAAACCCCTAAATCAAAATTCGGGCAGCAACTACCTAAATCAAATCATGCTCAATGAAATTATCTCGAACTAAGATTGCTCAAACCACAAACAAGTTAGTAATCACAAGGTATACAATCAAAATGTAACTTATGCGATGCACATGAACAATTCAAGAACCAAGTAATCGATCGTTCAATAATTTCAATTCACAAATGAAACTAAAACCAAAGAAACTGAAGTTATTATTCAATTCACATTCGAAACATGGAAAATCGAATTCAAAGTAAGTTCTAAACCCCTAAACCATAATCCGGGCAGCAACTACCTAAATCAAATCATGCTCAATGAAATTATCTCGAACTAAGATTTTTCAAACCATAACCAAGTTAGTAATCACAAGGTAAACAATCAAAGTGAAACTTATATGATGCACATGGACAATTCAAGAACCAAGTAATCGATCGTTCAATAATTTCAATTCACAAATGAAACTAAAACCAAAGAAACTCAACTAATTATTCAATTCACATTCAAAACATGGAAAATAAAATTCAAAGTAAGTTCTAAACCCCTAAACCAAAATTCGAGCAGCAACTACCCAATTCAAATCATGCTCAATGAAATTATCTCGAACTAAGATTGCTCAAACCATAAACAAGTTAGTAATCACAAGGTATACAATCACAATGAAACTTATATGATGCACATGAATAATTCAAGAACCATGTAAGCGACCGTTTAATAATTTCAATTCACAAATGAAACAAAAACCAAAGAAACTCTAGTTATTATTCAATTCACATTCGAAACATGGAAAATAGAATTCAAAGTAAGTTCTAAACCCCTCAACCAAAATTCGGGCAGCAACTACCCAATTCAAATCATGCTCAATGAAATTATCTAGAACTAAGATTGCTCAAACCATAAACAACTTAGTAATCACAAGGTATACAATCAAAATGTAACTTATATGATGCACATGAACAATTCAAGAATAAAGTAATCAATCATTCAATAATTTCAATTCACAAATGAAACTAAAACCAAAAAAACTCAAGTTATTATTCAATTCACATTCGAAACATGGAAAATCGAATTCAAAGTAAGTTCTAAACCCCTAAACCAAAATCCGGGCAGCAACTACCTAAATCAAATCATGCTCAATGAAATTATCTCGAACTAAGATTTTTCAAGCCATAACCAAGTTAGTAATCACAAGGTCTACAATTAAAGTGAAACTTATGTGATGGACATGAACAATTCAAGAACCACGTAATCGATCGTTCAATAATTTCAATTCACAAATGAAACAAAAACCAAAGAAACTCAAGTTATTATTCAATTCACATTCGAAACATGGAAAATCGAATTCAAAGAAAGTTCTAAACCCCTAAACCAAAATTCGGCCAGCAACTACCTATATCAAATCATGCTCAATGAAATTATCTCGAACTAAGATTAATGAAACCATAAAGAAGTTAGTAATCACAAGGTATACAATCAAAATGTAACTTATATGAAGCACATGAACAATTCAAGAATAAAGTAATCAAACATTCAATAATTTTAATTCACAAATGAAACTAAAACAAAAAAAACTCAAGTTATTATTCAATTCACATTCGAAACATGGAAAATCGAATTCAAATTATGTTCTAAACCCCTAAACCAAAATCCTGGCAGCAACTACCTAAATCAAATCTTGCTCAATGAAATTATCTCGAACTAAGATTTTTCAAACCATAACCAAGTTAGTAATCACAAGGTCTACAATCAAAGTGAAACTTATATGATGCACATGAACAATTCAAGAACCAAGTAATCGATCGTTCAATAATTTCAATTCACAAATGAAACTAAAACCAAAGAAACTCAAGTTATTATTCAATTCACATTCGAAACATGGAAAATCGAATTCAAAGTAAATTCTAAACCCCTAAACCATAATCCGGGCAGCATCTACCTAAATCAAATCATGCTCAATGAAATTATCTCGAACTAAGATTTTTCAAACCATAACCAAGTTAGTAATCACAAGGTAAACAATCAAAGTGAAACTTATATGATGCACATGGACAATTCAAGAACCAAGTAATCGATCGTTCAATAATTTCAATTCACAAATGAAAATAAAACCAAAGAAACTCAACTAATTATTCAATTCACATTCAAAACATGGAAAATCAAATTCAAAGTAAGTTCTAAACCCCTAAACCAAAATTCGGGAAGCAACTACCCAATTCAAATCATGATCAATGAAATTATCTCGAACTAAGATTGCTCAAACCATAAACAAGTTAGTAATCACAAGGTATACAATCACAATGAAACTTATATGATGCACATGAACAATTCAAGAATAAAGTAATCAATCATTCAATAATTTCAATTCACAAATGAAACTAAAACCAAAAGAACTCACGTTATTATTCAATTCACATTCGAAACATGGAAAATCGAATTCAAAGTATGTTCTAAACCCCTAAACCAAAGTCCGGGCAGCAACTACCTAAATCAAATCATGCTCAATGAAATTATCTCGAACTCAGATTTTTCAAACCATAACCAAGTTAGTAATCACAAGGTCTACAATCAAAGTGAAACTTATATGATGCACATGAACAATTCAAGAACCAAGTAATCGATCGTTCAATAACTTTAATTCACAAATGAAACTAAAACCAAAGAAACTCAACTAATTATTCAATTCACATTCAAAACATGGAAAATCAAATTCAAAGTAAGTTCTAAACCCCTAAACCAAAATTCGGGCAGCAACTACCCAATTCAAATCATCCTCAATGAAATTATCTCGAACTAAGATTGCTCAAACCATAAAAAAAGATAGTAATCACAAGGTATAGAATCACAATGAAACTTATATGATGCACATGAATAATTCAAGAACCAAGTAATCCATCGTTCAATAATTTCAATTCACAAATGAAACTAAAACCAAAGAAACTCTAGTTATTATTCAATTCACATTCGAAACATGGAAAATCGAATTCAAAGTAAGTTCTAAACCCCTAAACCAAAATTCGGGCAGCAATTACCTATATCAAATCATGCTCAATGAAATTATCTTGAACTAAGATTGCTCAATGAAATTATCTTAAACTAAGATAGTAATCACAAGGTATACAATCAAAATGTAACTTATATGATGCACATGAACAATTCAAGAATAAAGTAATCAATCATTCAATAATTTCAATTCACAAATGAAACTAAAACCAAAAGAACTCAAGTTATTATTCAATTCACATTCGAAACATGGAAAATCGAATTCAAAGTATGTTCTAAACCCCTAAACCAAAATCCGGGCAGCAACTACCTAAATCAAATCATGCTCAATGAAATTATCTCAAACTAAGATTTTTCAAACCATAACCAAGTTAGTAATCATAAGGTCTACAATCAAAATGAAACTTATATGATGCACATGAACAATTCAAGAACCAAGTAATCGATCGTTCAATAATTTCAATTCACAAATGAAACTAAAACCAAAGAAACTAAATTAATTATTCAATTCACATTCAAAACATGGAAAATCAAATTCAAGTAAGTTCTAAACTGCTAAACCAAAATTCGGGCAGCAACTACCCAATTCAAATCATGCTCAATGAAATTATCTCGAACTAAGATTGCTCAAACCATAAAAAGTTAGTAATCACAAGGTATACAATCACAATGAAACTTATATGATGCACATGAATAATTCAAGAACCAAGTAATCGATCGTTCAATAATTTCAATTCACAAATAAAACAAAAACCAAAGAAACTCAAGTTATTATTCAATTCACATTCGAAACATGGAAAATCGAATTCAAAGTAAGTTCTAAACCCTAAACCAAAATTCGGAAGCAACTACCTAAATCAAATCATGCTCAATGAAATTATCTCGAACTAAGATTGCTCAAACCACAAACAAGTTAGTAATCACAAGGTATACAATCAAAATGTAACTTATATGATGCACATGAACAATTCAAGAATAAAGTAATCAATCATTAATTAATTTCAATTCACAAATGAAACTAAAACCAAAGAAACTCAAGTTATTATTCAATTCACATTCGAAACATGGAAAATCGAATTCAAAGTAAGTTCTAAACCCTTAAAGCAAAATCCGGGCAGCAACTACCTAAATCAAATCATGCTCAATGAAATTATCTCGAACTAAGATTTTTCAAACCATTGCCAAGTTAGTAATCACAAGGTAAACAATCAAAGTGAAACGTATATGATGCACATGAACAATTCAAGAATAAAGTAATCAAACGTTCAATAATTTTAATTCACAAATGAAACTAAAACAAAAAAAACTCAAGTTATTATTCAATTCACATTCGAAACATGGAAAATCGAATTCAAAGTAAGTTCTAAACCCCTAAACCAAAATCCGGGCAGCAACTACCTAAATTAAATCATGCTCAATGAAATTATCTCGAACTAAGATTTTTAAAACCATTACCAAGTTAGTAATCACAAGGTATACAATCAAAGTGAAACTTATATGATGCACATGAACAATTCAAGAACCAAGTAATCGATCGTTCAATAATTTCAATTCACAAATGAAACTAACCCCGAAGAAACTCAAGTTATTATTCAATTCACATTCGAAACATGGAAAATCGAATTCAAAGTAAGTTCTAAACCCCTAAACCAAAATCCGGGCAGCAACTACCTAAATCAAATCATGCTCAATGAAATTATCTCGAATTAAGATTTTTCAAACTATAACCAAGTTAGTAATCACAAGGTATACAATCAAAGTGAAACTTATATGATGCACATGAACAATTCAAGAACCAAGTAATCGACCGTTCAATAAATTCTATTAAAAAATGAAACTAAAACCAAAGAAACTCAAGTAATTATTCAATTCACATTCAAAACATGGAAAATCAAATTCAAAGTAAGTTCTAAACCCCTAAACCAAAATTTGGGCAGCAACTACCTAATTCAAATCATGCTCAATGTAATTATCTCGAACTAAGATTCCTCAAACCATAAAAAAAAGTTAGTAATCACAAGGTATACAATCACAATGAAACTTATATGATGCACCTGAATAATTCAGGAACCAAGTAATCGATCGTTCAATAATTTCAATTCACAAATGAAACTAAAACCAAAGAAACTCAAGTTAATATTCAATTCACATTCGAAACATGGAAAATCGAATTCAAAGTAAGTTCTAAACCCCTAAACCAAAATTCGGGCAGCAACTACCTAAATCAAATCATGCTCAATGAAATTATCTCGAACTAAGATTGCTCAAACCACAAACAAGTTAGTAATCACAAGGTATACAATCAAAATGTAACTTATATGATGCACATGAACAATTCAAGAATAAAGTAACCAATCATTCAATAATTTCAATTCACAAATGAAACTAAAACCAAAAGAACTCAAGTTATTATTCTATTCACATTCGAAACATGGAAAATCGAATTCAAAGTATGTTCTAAACCCCTAAACCAAAATCCGGGAAGAAACTACCTAAATCAAATCATGCTCAATGAAATTATCTCAAACTAAGATTTTTCAAACCATAACCAAGTTAGTAATCACAAGGTCTACAATCAAAGTGAAACTTATATGATGCACATGAACAATTCAAGAACCAAGTAATCGATCGTTCAATAATTTCAATTCACAAATGAAACTAAAACCAAAGAAACTCAAGTTATTATTCAATTGACATTCGAAACATGGAAAATCGAATTCAAAGTAAGTTCTAAACCCCTAAACCAAAATCCGGGCAGCAACTACCTAAATCAAAGCATGCTCAATGAAATTATCTCGAACTAAGATTTTTCAAACCATAACCAAGTTAGTAATCACAAGGTAAACAATCAAAGTGAAACTTATATGATGCACATGAATAATTCAAGAACCAAGTAATCGATCGTTCAATAATTTCAATTCACAAATGAAACTAAAACCAAAGAAACTAAACTAATTATTCAATTCACATTCAAAACATGGAAAATCAAATTCAAAGTAAGTTCTAAACCCCTAAACCAAAATTCGGGCAGCAACTACCCAATTCAAATCATGCTCAATGAAATTATCTCGAACTAAGATTGCTCAAACCATAAAAAGTTAGTAATCAAAAGGTATACAATCACAATGAAACTTATATGATGCACATGAATAATTCAAGAACCAAGTAATCGATCGTTCAATAATTTCAATTCACAAATAAAACAAAAACCAAAGAAACTCAAGTTATTATTCAATTCACATTCGAAACATGGAAAATCGAATTCAAAGTAAGTTTTAAACCTCTAAACCAAAATTCGGGAAGCAACTACCTAAATCAAATCATGCTCAATGAAATTATCTCGAACTAAGATTGCTCAAACCACAAACAAGTTAGTAATCACAAGGTATACAATCAAAATGTAACTTATATGATGCACATGAACAATTCAAGAATAAAGTAATCAATCATTAATTAATTTCAATTCACAAATGAAACTAAAACCAAAGAAACTCAAGTTATTATTCAATTCACATTCGAAACATGAAAAATCGAATTCAAAGTAAGTTCTAAACCCTTAAACCAAAATCCGGGCAGCAACTACCTAAATCAAATCATGCTCAATGAAATTATCTCGAACTAAGATTTTTCAAACCATTGCCAAGTTAGTAATCACAAGGTAAACAATCAAAGTGAAACTTATATGATGCACATGAACAATTCAAGAACCAAGTAATCGATCGTTCAATAATTTCAATTCACAAATGAAACTAAAACAAAAGAAACTCAACTAATTATTCAATTCACATTCAAAACATGGAAAATCAAATTCAAAGTAAGTTCTAAACCCCTAAACCAAAATTCAGCCAGCAACTACCTATATCAAATCATGCTCAATGAAATAATCTCGAACTAAGATTAATCAAACCACAAACAAGTTAGTAATCACAAGGTATACAATCAAAATGTAACTTATATGAAGCACATGAACAATTCAAGAATAAAGTAATCAAACATTCAATAATTTTAATTCACAAATGAAACTAAAACAAAAAAAACTCAAGTTATTATTCAATTCACATTCGAAACATGGAAAATCGAATTCAAAGTAAGTTCTAAACCCCTAAACCAAAATCCGGGCAGCAACTACCTAAATCAAATCATGCTCAATGAAATTATCTCGAACTAAGATTTTTCAAACTATAACCAAGTTAGTAATCACAAGGTATACAATCAAAGTGAAACTTATATGATGCACATGAACAATTCAAGAACCAAGTAATCGACCATTCAATAAATTCTATTCAAAAATGAAACTAAAACCAAAGAAACTCAAGTAATTATTCAATTCACATTCAAAACATGGAAAATCAAATTCAAAGTAAGTTCTAAACCCCTAAACCAAAATTCGGGCAGCAACTACCCAATTCAAATCATGCTCAATGTAATTATCTCGAACTAAGATTGCTCAAACCATAAAAAAATTTAGTAATCACAAGGTATACAATCACAATGAAACTTATATGATGCACATCAATAATTCAGGAACCAAGTAATCGATCGTTCAATAATTTCAATTCACAAATGAAACTAAAACCAAAGAAACTCAAGTTATTATTCAATTCACATTCGAAACATGGAAAATCGAATTCAAAGTAAGTTCTAAACCCCTAAACCAAAATTCGGGCAGCAACTACCTAAATCAAATCATGCTCAATGAAATTATCTCGAACTAAGATTGCTCAAACCACAAACAAGTTAGTAATCACAAGGTATACAATCAAAATGTAACTTATATGATGCACATGAACAATTCAAGAATAAAGTAATCAATCATTCAATAATTTCAATTCACAAACGAAACTAAAACAAAAAAACTCAAGTTATTATTCAATTCACATTCGAAACATGGAAAATCGAATTCAAATTATGTTCTAAACCCCTAAACCAAAATCCGGGCAGCAACTACCTAAATCAAATCATGCTCAATGAAATTATCTCGAACTAAGATTTTTCAAACCATAACCAAGTTAGTAATCACAAGGTCTACAATCAAAGTGAAACTTATATGATGCACATGAACAATTCAAGAACCAAGTAATCGATCGTTCAATAATTTCAATTCACAAATGAAACTAAAACCAAAGAAACTCAAGTTATTATTCAATTCACATTCGAAACATGGAAAATCGAATTCAAAGTAAGTTCTAAACCCCTAAACCAAAATCCGGGCAGCAACTACCTAAATCAAATCATGCTCAATGAAATTATCTCGAACTAAGATTTTTCAAACCATAACCAAGTTAGTAATCACAAGGTCTACAATCAAAGTGAAACTTATGTGATGCACATGAACAATTCAAGAACCAAGTAATCGATCGTTCAATAATTTCAATTCACAAATGAAACTAAAACCAAAGAAACTCAAGTTATTATTCAATTCACATTCGAAACATGGAAAATCGAATTCAAAGTAAGTTCTAAACCCCTAAACCAAAATTCGGGAAGCAACTACCTAAATCAAATCATGCTCAATGAAATTATCTCGAACTAAGATTGCTCAAACCACAAACAAGTTAGTAATCACAAGGTAAACAATCAAAATGTAACTTATATGATGCACATGAACAATTCAAGAATAAAGTAATCAATCATTCGATTATTTCAATTCGTAAATGAAACTAAAACCAAAGAAACTCAAGTTATTATTCAATTCACATTCGAAACATGGAAAATCGAATTCAAAGTAAGTTCTAAACCCCTAAACCAAAATTCGGGAAGCAACTACCTAAATCAAATCATGCTCAATGAAATTATCTCGAACTAAGATTGCTCAAACCACAAACAAGTTAGTAATCACAAGGTATACAATCAAAATGTAAATTATATGATGCACATGAAAATTCAAGAATAAAGTAATGAATCATTCAATTATTTCAATTCACAAATGAAACTAAAGCATAAAAATCTCAAGTTATTATTCAATTCACATTCGAAACATGGAAAATCGAATTCAAAGTAAGTTCTAAACCCCTAAACCAAAATCCGGACAACAACTACCTAAATCAAATCATGCTCAATGAAATTATCTCGAACTAAGATTTCTCAAACCATAACCATGTTAGTAATCACAAGGTATACAATCAAAGTGAAACTTATATGATGCACATGAACAATTCAAGAACCAAGTAATCAATAGTTTAATAATTTCAATTCACAACTGAAACTAAAACAAAAGAAACTCAAGTTATTATTCAATTCACATTCAAAACATGGAAAATCGAATTCAAAGTAAGTTCTAAACCCCTAAACCAAAATTCGGGTAACAACTACCTAAATCTAATCATGCTCAATGAAATTATCTCGAACTAAGATTGCTCAAACGACAAACAAGTTAGTAATCACAAGGTATACAATCAAAATGTAACTTATATGATGCATATGAACAATTCAAGAACCAAGTAATCGATCGTTCAATAATTTCAATTCACAAATGAAACTAAAACCAAAGAAACTCAAGTTATTATTCAATTCACATTCGAAACATGGAAAATCGAATTCAAAGTAAGTTCTAAACCCCTAAACCAAAATCCGGGCAGCAACTACCTAAATCAAAGCATGCTCAATGAAATTATCTCGAACTAAGATTTTTCAAACCATAACCAAGTTAGTAATCACAAGGTAAACAATCAAAGTGAAACTTATATGATGCACATGAACAATTCAAGAACCAAGTAATCGATCGTTCAATAATTTCAATTCACAAATGAAACTAAAACCAAAGAAACTAAACTAATTATTCAATTCACATTCAAAACATGGAAAATCAAATTCAAAGTAAGTTCTAAACCCCTAAACCAAAATTCGGGCAGCAACTACCCAATTCAAATCATGCTCAATGAAATTATCTCGAACTAAGATTGCTCAAACCATAAAAAGTTAGTAATCAAAAGGTATACAATCACAATGAAACTTATATGATGCACATGAATAATTCAAGAACCAAGTAATCGATCGTTCAATAATTTCAATTCACAAATAAAACAAAAACCAAAGAAACTCAAGTTATTATTCAATTCACATTCGAAACATGGAAAATCGAATTCAAAGTAAGTTCTAAACCCCTAAACCAAAATTCGGGAAGCAACTACCTAAATCAAATCATGCTCAATGAAATTATCTCGAACTAAGATTGCTCAAACCACAAACAAGTTAGTAATCACAAGGTATACAATCAAAATGTAACTTATATGATGCACATGAACAATTCAAGAATAAAGTAATCAATCATTAATTAATTTCAATTCACAAATGAAACTAAAACCAAAGAAACTCAAGTTATTATTCAATTCACATTCGAAACATGAAAAATCGAATTCAAAGTAAATTCTAAACCCTTAAACCAAAATTCGGGCAGCAACTACCTAAATCAAATCATGCTCAATGAAATTATCTCGAACTAAGATTTTTCAAACCATTGCCAAGTTAGTAATCACAAGGTAAACAATCAAAGTGAAACTTATATGATGCACATGAACAATTCAAGAACCAAGTAATCGATCGTTCAATAATTTCAATTCACAAATGAAACTAAAACAAAAGAAACTCAACTAATTATTCAATTCACATTCAAAACATGGAAAATCAAATTCAAAGTAAGTTCTAAACCCCTAAACCAAAATTCGGCCAGCAACTACCTATATCAAATCATGCTCAATGAAATAATCTCGAACTAAGATTAATCAAACCACAAACAAGTTAGTAATCACAATGTATACAATCAAAATGTAACTTATATGAAGCACATGAACAATTCAAGAATAAAGTAATCAAACATTCAATAATTTTAATTCACAAATGAAACTAAAACAAAAAAAACTCAAGTAATTATTCAATTCACATTCGAAACATGGAAAATCGAATTCAAAGTAAGTTCTAAACCCCTAAACCAAAATCCGGGCAGCAACTACCTAAATTAAATCATGCTCAATGAAATTATCTCGAACTAAGATTTGTCAAACCATAACCAAGTTAGTAATCACAAGGTCTACAATCAAATTGAAACTTATATGATGCACATGAACAATTCAAGAACCAAGTAATCGATCATTCAATAATTTCAATTCACAAATGAAACTAACCCCGAAGAAACTCAAGTTATTATTCAATTCACATTCGAAACATGGAAAATCGAATTCAAAGTAAGTTCTAAACCCCTAAACCAAAATCCGGGCAGCAACTACCTAAATCAAATCATGCTCAATGAAATTATCTCGAACTAAGATTTTTCAAACTATAACCAAGTTAGTAATCACAAGGTATACAATCAAAGTGAAACTTATATGGTGCACATGAACAATTCAAGAACCAAGTAATCGACCATTCAATAAATTCTATTCAAAAATGAAACTAAAACCAAAGAAACTCAAGTAATTATTCAATTCACATTCAAAACATGGAAAATCAAATTCAAAGTAAGTTCTAAACCCCTAAACCAAAATTTGGGCAGCAACTACCCAATTCAAATCATGCTCAATGTAATTATCTCGAACTAAGATTGCTCAAACCATAAAAAAAGTTAGTAATCACAAGGTATACAATCACAATGAAACTTATATGATGCACATGAATAATTCAGGAACCAAGTAATCGATCGTTCAATAATTTCAATTCACAAATGAAACTAAAAGCAAAGAAACTCAAGTTATTATTCAATTCACATTCGAAACATGGAAAATCGAATTCAAAGTAAGTTCTAAACCCCTAAACCAAAATTCGGGCAGCAACTACCTAAATCAAATCATGCTCAATGAAATTATCTCGAACTAAGATTGCTCAAACCACAAACAAGTTAGTAATCACAAGGTATACAATCAAAATGTAACTTATATGATGCACATGAACAATTCAAGAATAAAGTAATCAATCATTCAATAATTTCAATTCACAAATGAAACTAAAACCAAAAGAACTCAAGTTATTTTTCAATTCCCATTCGAAACATGGAAAATCGAATTCAACTTATGTTCTAAACCCCTAAACCAAAATCCTGGCAGCAACTACCTAAATCAAATCATGCTCAATGAAATTATCTCGAACTAAGATTTTTCAAACCATAACCAAGTTAGTAATCACAAGGTCTACAATCAAAGTGAAACTTATATGATGCACATGAACAATTCAAGAACCAAGTAATCGATCGTTCAATAATTTCAATTCACAAATGAAACTAAAACCAAAGAAACTCAAGTTATTATTCAATTCACATTCGAAACATGGAAAATCGAATTCAAAGTAAGTTCTAAACCCTAAACCAAAATCCGGCAGCAACTACCTAAATCAAATCATGCTCAATGAAATTATCTCGAACTAAGATTTTCAAACCATAACCAAGTTAGTAATCACAAGGTCTACAATCAAAGTGAAACTTATATGATGCACATGAACAATTCAAGAACCAAGTAATCGATCGTTCAATAATTTCAATTCACAAATGAAACTAAAACCAAAGAAACTCAAGTTATTATTCAATTCACATTCGAAACATGGAAAATCGAATTCAAAGTAAGTTCTAAACCCCTAAACCAAAATTCGAAGCAACTACCTAAATCAAATCATGCTCAATGAAATTATCTCGAACTAAGATTGCTCAAACCACAAACAAGTTAGTAATCACAAGGTAAACAATCAAAATGTAACTTATATGATGCACATGAACAATTCAAGAATAAAGTAATCAATCATTCGATTATTTCAATTCGTAAATGAAACTAAAACCAAAGAAACTCAAGTTATTATTCAATTCACATTCAAAACATGGAAAATCGAATTCAAAGTAAGTTCTAAACCCCTAAACCAAAATTCGGGAAGCAACTACCTAAATCAAATCATGCTCAATGAAATTATCTCGAACTAAGATTGCTCAAACCACAAACAAGTTAGTAATCACAAGGTATACAATCAAAATGTAAATTATATGATGCACATGAAAATTCAAGAATAAAGTAATCAATCATTCAATTATTTCAATTCACAAATGAAACTAAAACATAAAAATCTCAAGTTATTATTCAATTCACATTCGAAACATGGAAAATCGAATTCAAAGTAAGTTCGAAACCCCTAAACCAAAATCCGACAACAACTACCTAAATCAAATCATGCTCAATGAAATTATCTCGAAGTAAGATTTCTCAAACCATAACCATGTTAGTAATCACAAGGTATACAATCAAAGTGAAATTTATATGATGCACATGAACAATTCAAGAACCAAGTAATCAATAGTTTAATAATTTCAATTCACAACTGAAACTAAAACAAAAGAAACTCAAGTTATTATTCAATTCACATTCAAAACATGGAAAATCGAATTCAAAGTAAGTTCTAAACCCTAAACCAAAATTCAACTACCTAAATCTAATCATGCTCAATGAAATTATCTCGAAGTAAGATTGCTCAAACGACAAACAAGTTAGTAATCACAAGGTATACAATCAAAATGTAACTTATATGATGCATATGAACAATTCAAGAATAAAGTAATCAATCATTCAATAATTTCAATTCACAAATGAAACTAAAACCAAAAGAACTCAAGTTATTTTTCAATTCACATTCGAAACATGGAAAATCGAATTCAAATTATGTTCTAAACCCCTAAACCAAAATCCTAGCAGCAACTACCTAAATCAAATCATGCTCAATGAAATTATTTCGAACTAAGATTTTTCAAACCATAACCAAGTTAGTAATCACAAGGTAAACAATCAAAGTGAAACTTATATGATGCACATGAACAATTCAAGAACCAAGTAATCGATCGTTCAATAATTTCAATTCACAAATGAAACTAAAACCAAAGAAACTCAAGTTATTATTCAATTCACATTCGAAACATGGAAAATCGAATTCAAAGTAAGTTCTAAACCCCTAAACCAAAATCCAGTAGCAACTACCTAAATCCAATCATGCTCAATGAAATTATCTCAAACTAGTGTTCAACGCAACCGGAATTCACCACGTCACCATAACCGAACTCGCCGTTCCATGATCATAACCAATCAATTTAAAATTTCGAACGAACTAAATCAAGAAACGAAACTCTTATAGACATTAATAAATGGATCAAAGAGTTTAGAAAACCTAACTTATTACCATATCAAAGACGTTTCAAAGATAATCTAACTTATTTAAGATAGGTCAACATTGCTAACACCCGTAACATGATAAATCAAACTAAAATTGTTTTCTTTGCAGATTTTGTCGCAGCAATCTAAAACCGAAACTGTCAAAGCACTTTCTACAACATATGTTAACAAAACTAAGGTCATTATCAACGCCTATGTCATACACTAAATTGCTACAACATCAATTCAAAATTGAAATTAGAACAAAAGCAAACGGGGTCCACAATACAGCAAAACGCATACCATAACAACAAATTATTTACCGATTACACCGAGATTTATGAAGTGTTTGATGAAGTGAGACGAATCCGTGAATTTGGTTGTATCGGTTGAGAAGAGGTGTTGGACAAGTGGAACGAAAACTTGTTGCAGCGATTTCTTTGTAACCAAATTGCATCAAATAATCAACACAACAAATCGAATCATTTCGATGCAGTTTTTTGTAGCATCATAAAAGTTATCACATGATTTTTTTAACAGCAAAACAACTCATCTTAAAAGATTTTCAAGACAAAATGACAATATTCCTGACTAGACATGGCATAACATAACATATTATTCACAAAAGTTCATCACAGATTTTTGCAGCATATTATCGAACTCGTCAGATTAACACAATCACAATCACAAACTATTATCTTCAGAGACTTAAAACTGTTTCACAACATATAATCAAAAAAAAGCAATGTCGAATTTAACAATTCAGAAATTGACGAAATTGAGTGAGTATCAATGCGAAGAGAAAAGTGGTTTGCTGAAGATTGAAGTAGCAGACTGTTGTTGAATGGTTGAAGTTGTGAAGGGAGTGTATTAATGGTGTAGAGACGAAGGTAGCGGTTTACGAGGGAGTAATGGAAGGTTCGATGACAAAACGGTGGATCCGCGATGGATGTGTGTCTAGTGTATCATTGTGGAAGAAGACGAAGGGTTTATGGTGATGGAGGAAAAAGAAGAAGAGTGAAGGGTTAATAGCGACGGAGGAAGAAGAAGAAAATCGCGTGCGTTGGTTAACTGAGCTTGACGAAGGGATGAGATGTAGTGATGGAGAAAAAGAGGAAGAAGAAGTAGCACTTTTTCAGAACACGGACGAATAATAGAAGGGTTGCAGAATGAACGAAGAATAACAAAAATAGGGTTTATGTTTTAATTTTTTTTTTAAAAAGACCTTAGGCAGCGCTTTTTCAAAAACGCTCTCTATGGGGGGGCCCTCTAGCAGTGCTTTCGGAATAACCTTAGATAGCGCTTTAAAAAGTGCTTTATAAGGGGGTCCTTAAGCAGCGCTTTTCCAAATCGTTGTCTAAAGTGCGCCTTAGGCAGCGCTTTTGCTGTATTTTCTGTACTTTTTCCGTGTTTTGTTTTTTTTTGCTTTAGGAAGTGCTTTTTGGAAAAGGCGCTACCTAAAGTACGTTGTCTAAAGTACTTTTTGGCGTAGTGTTGCATGAACCCTAACTCTACTTAAGCGAAAGGGATGCATAATGTGTTGATCATGGTGAGATAGATGAAAACCAGAGATATTGTAGTGTGCTCATAATGCAAATTGCTCACTAATATGTCCAAGCTATGAGAAGACAAGGTGACGAGAAGAAAGAGAAACATAGGACTCACTTGGTGATTTGACGAAGGACATAAACGAAACTCTAATGGATTTCTGTCATGATAAGATCTAATTAATTTAGCCTGATACCTCAAGATTAAACCTGACACCCCATATATTTTATTAATTTCAAAATTATCCATCAACAAAGTTGGGTTAAAAAGTACAAACTAAATTTTCGATAATTCAATATAAATTTTCGATAACGGATCAATTTTTTTATAATTCATTTTAAACTTGCCGATATTAAATTATATATTTTTTAAAATTCAATATCAATGAACTAATAATAGTATTTTTAAAAAAAATCCATGTCATACTAGAAATCTTGACACTAGAAATTAGAGAAAAAAACTTGCATGCATAGGAACATAAATTTCTAGTGTTACAAACAACCAACAAGAAATAGATAAAATATTTAATTTATTTAAAACTTAATTTCTTTTTAAATTGATATCATTGAGTGGTTTGATTATGAAGGAGTGTGAATATTATATTATTAATTTTTAATTAATAATAAAAATATTATATTACATTGTTGGTATGTAGGCTTGAAACTCATTGGAAGTTCTATCAAACCAAAAATTGTAAAAAAAAACTTCTTTTCTCCTCCACCATCCATTTTGTACATATACTCTTTTTTAGCACACGTATACAAATTTTCAAAAAAAGGTTCCTGCGGAGTACCGTAGATGCTTTGGATTCCTAACACCTTCCGAGTAGGAAAAAACTCTACAAATTTCTCTAAATTCCCAGCAGGAATCAAAGGACCCATAAGACCTAGGGTTTTATCAAATAAAGAAGAAGGGATGAGTACTTGGGAGGTGTAAATGGCTTTCCCTTCAGGAGTGAACTTCGGGGTTGGTATGAACTCTTGATTTCCAGAAGTCATGAGATGAGTAGTGAGTTCGGTTTGAGAAGCAGGATCCTTTGAAGTTTCAGTCTCCCTCTTGTTCTTAGATGATTGTTGCTTTTTGGGAGGTGACATTGTTGGAATAAATGAGTGTGTGACTGGAGATTTTTGAAGAAGATGATGGGTTTGTTTTGAAATGCGTTGGAGGTTTAAAAGTTTCAGAAACTAAAGTATGAAATTTGGGAAGATGAAGTATTTATAGATTGGTAGCAGTTGAAATTTTTTTACATCAAGGAGTTAGTAGGACACGTGTTTCCCTTTTATAAGATAAAAAAGGTTACTCTACACCTTGAAAATTGATTTTTAGGTGGTAGTGATGGAACTACTACACGCACGTCTGAAGAGACATTTTGAAAATGTGATTCTTGCTTATGACGTCATAATAGTAAGTGATCATCATGAGTTTTGGCGATCGTTGAAATTCAAGGTATGATTTAAAAATGAATATTTCTCAATGTAACGAAATACACATTTTTGATGGGAAATTTGTTGGCTGGTAATTTTGACATCAACTAAATCGAAGGATAGTGAAGTTATTTTGCTATTTTAGGCCTTATTCGAGCAAAGTCAAGCAAAAAGCCCAAGTTGTTTACTTCGATTCGAAGGATAGATAATTCGAAAGATTTAAGCTAATCGTTTGAAGATTTGAATTCGAACGCATTGGAGAATTGGCACTCACAAGAGGAACAAGTTCAAATTTGAATTAAAACATTATCCATGGAGGACGCGTGGAAGTCTGAGAATTCGAAGGACATGCAAAACTTCGAACGTGGCATTTTCTTAGAGAAAGACCATTAGGATCGAATAAGTATAAATATGAATCTTAATGGTAGGACTATGTGTGTTTATTTTGTACAAATTACTCAATATACTCAAAGTATCAAGTGTTAGAGAAAGAAGTTGCAGAAAAGAGTTGCAGAGAATGTGCATATAAGAAACACCATTGTTATTTTCGAATCATTCTACTTTATAAATATCAAGTTTTTTTAACAGTTCCAGTATTTCTTTACTTTTCAATAAAAACCCATTCAAGTCATTTACATTTTCTCTGCATTTCCTTTATATTTTCTTTACAATGCAAGTAAGAAGGCAGATGCACCAATACGCAACAGAGAAAGAAAGAATCAAAAAGATTTATCTCAAATCAATATCAACAACAACAAAAATCCAAACAACACTATCATAGAGTGGATGAAGCAAAAGCAGGGTGGTAAAACAAAAAACAATTATGATCAGAATTATAAAGGTACCAACACTATCAAAACCGATGCGAACCTGGCAATAGAAGGGAATATGAATTTGGGAGAGATATTCACCATTGAGGGTAATACGATAGTTGAAGTTACATGGTCTCAAAGAGGCTACATGAACCCTAACTCTACTTAAGCGAAAGGGATGCATAATGTGCTGATCATGGTGAGATAGATGAAGATCAGAGATATTGTAGTTTGCTCAGAATGCAAATTGCTCACTAATATGTCCAAGCTATGGGAAGACAAGGCAACGAGAAGAAAGAGCAAGATAGGAGTCACTTGGTGATTTGGTGAAGGACATAAATGAAACTCTAATGGATTTCTGTCATGTTAAGATCTAATTAATTTTACCTTCCACCTTAAGATTATACCTGACACCCCACATATTTTATTAATTTCAAAATTATCCATATAAATTTCCGATAATTCAACATAAATTTTCAATAACAGATCAAATTTTTTATAATTCATTTTAAACTTGTGGATATTAAATTATAATTTTTTTAAATTCAATATCAATGAACTAATACTGGTATTTTAAAAAAAAATTCATGTCATACTAGAAATCTCGACACTATAAATTAGAGAAAAAAACCTGCATCCATAGGAATGTAAATTTTTAATGTTACAAACAACCAACAAGAAATAGATAAACTATTTAATTTTTTAAAATTTTTTTTTATTTTTTAAATTTAATATCACGAAGTGGTTTTTTTATGAAGGCGAGTGAATATTATATTATTAGTTTTTAATTAAGAATAAAAATATAATTGGTTACCTGTAAAAGTAAGTATTACGTTTATGTGTATCTAAATTTTTTCCCAAATGAAAAATAGGTCTCCTAATTATTAATGAAGTGGTTCTTTTTGTTTTTTATAAAAAGAAACAATGTTTAGTGCAAGAAAAAAAAAACTAATTTAATTTATCTATACTCTCCCTTGTTTCTATTTTTATCATATTCACCTCGATCCTCACACCTGTCCCATTCATCACACCGCTCTCTGTCCTCTTCATTTCCCCCCTTTGAAAATTTCGGTTTCGGAACTTCATCCACCAAATGGCCATGTCGAGAGGACTCACTTCCCGAATTTCCTGTTCACTCACCACCATTAACCTCTGGTTTTTTTTCTATGATAATATCAATAAATTCTTTATTTTATTTCTATATCTATTTTCATAGATTATATATTAATTGAACGTGTTTGATATGAGTTCTTTTATTAGATTCTGTTCTATGCATGTGAATTGCTTCATCATTGACTATAATATGTAAAGCTATTTCATTGATTTTGATGATTTTAATGAGCTAAGTCTCAAACCGTACTTTAACGATCCTTGATCCTACAGAGAATCACTGCACGAATGGCTTCTACGCTCCCACTGGGAGTAGCGCCATGTTTTGTTAAACCCTTTCTGTGAGGTTACCCCAAATTCATACTTGTGGGGTTTTGGTTGGCACACTTGGAACCACTATGCTGCAGAAAGATAGCAAATCTTTTCAGCTATCAATCCAAATTGTTGTTGGTTTAATCATACTAATATTTTTTTATGTCATGCAGCACCAAATACCGGAAGTCTTCACCAATGGCGAATGCGCTACCAGCTTCTGACAACTCAATGAGCACCAAAGGGGTAAAAGAAAGGTGGGTTTGATTATTCGTGTGTTGTTTGTTGTTTGATTTATTCTCCTTTATACCTCTGGAATGTATCTCTACAGGACCTCGATGGAAGAGTTGAGGAGTCTGAGAATGATAACTGCTGTCAAGACTCCATATCTAGATAATGGTCAATTCGATCTCGATACATATGATAGCTTAGTGAACATGCAAATTGCAAAAGGTGTTGAAGGTATCCTTGTCGCTGGAACAACCGGTGAAGGCTATTTAATGACCTGGGACGAACAAATAATGCTTATAGCACATACAGTTAACTCTTTTGGGGACAAAGTTAAGGTTATCGGCAATGCTGGAAGCAACTGCACATCAGAAGCAATTACTGCCACAGAGCAAGGTTTTGCGGTTGGAATGGATGCGGCAATGCATATAAACCCTTACTATGGGAAAACCTCGACAGACGGTTTGATTGCTCACTACAACAGCGTGCTTTCAATCGGGCCGGTGATCATATATAACGTACCAACCAGGTCTGCTCATGATATTCCTCCTAGCGTAGTTGAGAAATTGGCTGAAAATTCTAATTTGGTTGGCATCAAAGAGTGTATAGGAAACGATCGGGTGAAAATGTATACGAGAAAAGGACTTCATGTTTGGACCGGGAACGATGAAGAAAGCCATGAAGCTAGATGGGAATGTGGTGCTACTGGACTTCACTCTGTTGCAGGGAACTTGATTCCTGGTTTGATGAAGGAACTCATGTTTGAAGGTAAGAATCCTACCTTGAATGCGAAGTTAAGACCTTTGTTTGATTGGCTGTTTCATGTGCCTACACCGATTGCTTTGAACACTGCACTTGCTCAACTTGGAGTTATTAGGCCAGTTTTCAGGCTACCACATGTTCCTGTTCCTGTTGAAAAGAGAAGAGAGTTTGTGAATTTGGTGAAGGAAGTGGGTAGAGAGAATTTTGTTGGTGAAAAAGATGTTCAAGTTCTTGATAATGATGACTTCATTGTTGTTGCTCGTTATTAAGCTGAAAAACCATATGTGACATTCCATAGTGTCACATTAAGTTGATAAATAAAATTTGGATACACCCCATTCAAAGAAAATGATTTATGTTGTTTTCTTTGCAAAAATAGAAGTGGCATACCACATATTCAAATTCGGTCAAAATACAACTACCATAATTGAATATGGTTTTGGAAATTGTTTAACGACTTTTAAGAATTATTACCCTATCTTCCTTAAAATCTAATAATATCCTTAAAATCGTAGATACATCTCTAGATGCATCCAAATATATACGATAATAAGCGACTCTAGTTTTAAAAAATGGCGAAATAATGTATTTCTTTACATTTGGAGATTCATCTTCAATTTTGCAAAGACCTTTCTCCTTCCTCACTTCTGAAAATACACTCTCAAATTATAAATCTCTCAATTTTCTCAAACTATTTCAACTCATATTCTCTCAAAACTTTTCAACAAACTTCAAAGCTTCTTCCATCAAAATCGAGTCGATCAAAGAGTTCACTCAACACATAACTAAACTCATATTTTGAAATTTTGAATTTTTCTAAACTTTTTTTACTATCCATATACATTTGTAGAAATTAAAGATTAGGTTATGTAATAGGTGGTTTATATAAGTTATTTACATTAGCAACATGTTTGATAGGTAGTTTTAATGATCAATGCATTATTTTGGATGTATAGAGGGATTGTATTTCCACCATTAACAATATTCTGAGTTGTAGAACATTCTAGAGATTGATCTTTGGATTTTTTCAACATTTTTATTTTCGGAATTTGGAGCTGCATCTTCGAAATTTATCAATATGTATTTTTTTGCTTCATTTCATTGTGTTTCATATGTATAATGATTGTATGCTTTACCTATAGGCATTATGGCTTCTAGGCAAGACATATTGATGCACAACAGGATTGCACAGTCCACATCGACTCGGAAGGAAAAAATCAGCCATCACAAGCACCTTTTGTTTTGAGGCTCATCCATCTCTGCCTCCGTTTTCCCGTAGAAGACGGGTTTCAACTACTTGTGCATCTCCACTTTCGTCTTCAAGTAGGAAGCTGGTAGCTGGAAAATTTGACCACATGGATATATTAAAGTGACATGGAAGATGTCGAAAGAAAGCTAAGTAAACAAGAAATATGATAATATTTCATGAAGTTCAACTAACAAGCTCATGAATAAGTTTAACTTTGCTAAGACTTAGCAAAAACCTTATTTCGATGGAAAAATGGGATTTAAAATATTTGAAGTATTCAACGAAGCATACTTCAACAGTCGTGTTGATTATTTTGGTGTTTCGAAGAGGAAGGAGATTTGAATTCAAAATATTTAATCTTATTCAGAAACACGCGTGGAAGTCTGAGAATTCGAACTATTCAAATTCTCAGGCTTCATGCAAACATCGAACGTGACGCTATTTTAGAAGAGGAGTGTTATGGTCAAATTAGTATAACTTAGAGTCTTAGTGTTAGAATTTTAGTGTGTTCAATTCTGTACAAATACTCAATTTCACTCGAAGTAGCAATGTTTACTGAGAAAAGAGTTACGATAATGCACGTATGAATCACCAAGTTTATTTAAATTGACAATTTATCCTTAAAAAGTTCTTTTAACTTATTCTACATTCCAGTCGAAATCTTTTATTTTCCAGTATTACTTTGCATAGTTTTAGAAAATACTGACATAATTAATATTATATACGAAAGGATAAAGATTATCAAAACATCACAAAGCTAAACACATGTCCTAGGATTAATCTAGTTGATCATGTGAGTAACCAAAATGTCCTATTGTTTTGGAAGATTAACTGTTGTTTGTCAAATTCTAAGGTAAACAAATTGGCACACCCACGGAACCAAGGTTCAGTTTTGTCACAAATTTCATTTGAAAGATTGTTCATTGATCATTGTCGATCACTTGTGAGCTTTTAAGCTAAGAGTGATTGTGTGTAATTGGAAGTATGTTCTTCTATTTTGGTCTTTTGTTATTATTCACTGATGTGATTGTGAGAAGTGAATGGGGTTCTCATATCTAGGAGGTTCCTAGGTAGAAATCGTATAGGTAGTGATTAGGTGACAAATTGTAAACTAGGGTTGTTTAGCCTTGAACAAATACTATCATAGTGGATTTTCTTCCTGACTTGGATATCCACAGACTAGGTGAATTGCACCGAACTAGGTTAACATTTGATTGTATCTTTTACATTCTGCAATTTACTTCTGCATAATTTATTATTTGATAAAATTATTCTGTCAGTTAGATGATGTCTTGACATTTATCTTGACATTTATCTTAACATTGTGTTTTAGTGTTATGACATTAGTCTTAACATCTATTTGAATTGTCAGAATTTCACATAAATACGCCTCAAATAGGTATAAAAATTTGAAAAAAACATTTCATTAAAAAATGATCGTATATATACATTTGCTTCCATTACATGGTACTTTGCATGAAAATACCAATACGTGTAAGATTATGCAAAATTGGTATCCTGAATTTTAATATCTGGACAGTGTATTTTTATACGTCTAAATTTCAATCTTCGAACAATACAGTTTGACATTTTTGAATTTTCATAAGGATAATGAATACTACATGGGGTGTAATGAAAACAACCTAATAAGAATTATCATCACTTATAAATATTATGTTCAAACTATATATTATCTGAAATATTATTTGATATGAGACTCTAAACCCAACATGAAGTGTAAACATAAATTGTGTTTCGTCTGGTAACAAAAATTTGATAACAAGTGACCTAATATATCTTAAAAGAAACTTTGATATCTTAAGAGATGTGTGATTGAATCTTAAGATATTGTTTTGGGAGTTTTGAGATTAATGGATGGGAGGGCTTTAAAAAAAAGAGAAGGATTAGGTAAAAACAAATAGAAGAATTTAGATGAGGAAGAGTTTTAAAAGATTTATTTTTATTCAAAAACTAAAATTTCCCTAATTTGAGTATTTACTTTTCTCAATCTATATTAATGATAACTATTTTAATTTTTTTTTTAAATTATTGTTTTTTGTTTTTCGCTTTTTGATTCTTAAGGGAATGGACCCCTAATAATTCAGGGTTTGTGTTGAGAGATCATGGTACTAACCAAATATTATTTCCACCGGAAATCAAATTCGAAATTCTCCGACCCTTCATTCCTTAACAAATAAAAAAGGGTTAAATATGTCAGGGGTCCCTACAAATAGGCGACCCTGCACTTTTAGTCCCTACAAATATTTTCTTCAACTTCTAGTCCCTCTAAAATTTTACGTTAGCACAAAACATCATTGTTGTTAGATTTCACTAACGGACGGTGACATGGCTTGCCATGTGTGTTTCAATTATTTGACACGTTAGATGTCTCAATTATTTTGTTTATTTAAGTTAAATAAGTGAACCCTAATTCCACTTTCACTTTCCTCCATATTCTTCTTCATTTCAAATAATTTCAATAACCTCTTCTTCTTCTTTGCTGCCCCTAATTTCAACTATGTCATGTTCTTCTTTTCAAGAAAACCGATCACCACCATCAAGTGTGAGTAGTCGTAGATGGAGAACGTGTGCTTGCAATTTGCGTGTGATATCTTACCGTTGCAAAAACGATCGCAATCGAGGGAAATTGTTCTAGAGATGTCCTCATAAGAGTGATGAAACGTGCAACCTGTTTGAATGGGATGATGAAATCGAAAATGGGCACGAGGAAATGGAGAATAAAGATGAAGAATTGAAGAATGATTCGACCAAGTTGAGGGGCTTGAAGTCTTTTGAAACCTTGAAGGAAATGTGCGAGCCAGCAATGAAGAAGAATGTTGAATTGGAAATCAAGTTGAAGACAGTTGGGCTATGTGGAAAGATGAAGACAATTTGTTTAATATTGTCATTAATGGTCAATTTCTACCTTTGTTGAAATGTAGCGAATGTAGTGTTTTAGAATTCTAAGAATTTGCAGAAATGTCTGGAATTGGTTTATAGATGTTGTCGGTTTAGAGTTGTTGGTTGTAATGGTTTGAATGTACTGTAATCAAAATAGTTTGCTTGTGATCAAGAGTTGTTACAATAAATGTTGTTATTAGAAGTTTGTCTGTAATCAAAATTGTTGTTTGGTTGTAATGGTTTGTTTGTAATCAAAATTGTTATTACAATAAATGTTGTTATTAGAAGTTTTTGTAATCAAAATTGTTTGCACATAATGTTTCACCATTAACTGTTATGTGATAAAATGTTATGCCATTCATTACATCTTATGTAATAAGAAATTGTTGTTGTGTAAAATAAGAACAAGAATTAGAAATTGTTATAGAGAAGCGGTTTGACCATAACTGTCAAGCCATAATTAAGTTCACAATACATAAGAATACATAAAAAGCTTCATTGTTATACATTACAAAATAAGTTTCACACAATTTGAAAAACAACAAAACATCAGTTGACAACAAACAAACTAAAACATCAGTTGGCAGCACAAAAGAGATTCATTGAGTTAAACCCTTAGAAATTTCACTCCATGTTTTGTTAACACTTGATGGTCCTGAGTCCATAGCTGCCTCCTCCTCATTTATAACCAAAGGGTCATCAGGTTTTCTACCTGGACCTGAAACAACCTTTATTTTGATGGTCCTGAGTCTATCACTTTGCCTTTTTACAAAGGTTCTGAGTAGGGAGCTGGTGGTTTGAATGACTTTTTTTGAGACTTCCTGGGAAACTTCCTGGGAGATACACCATAAAAAATCCTTGGTCTAGCCTTAGCTTTGGCAGGTGGTTCTGGTTGTGTTTGTGTAGCACGCTCTTCCACATTTTCTTCAGCAGCAGGCTCTTCCATATTTTCTACAGCAGCAGGCTCTTCCACAATTTGTTTTGCATTGTCTTCAACATTCAAAGGCTCAATGTCCAGCACATCATTTCAATCCAACAAAGCAACCAAAGTTTCAGCATCCCAATCATGGAATTTATCCATAGGTGCAAGTTACTTGTATCGTTAGCAAGCATACTTGTTTCAAAGTAGCTTGTGTGGTGCTACTTGTCCCAACTCCATTAACAGCTTTTGTTTGAACTTGGTCTTTTGTTTTCTTACATTTGGCTTGTTTTGTTTTATTCTTTCCCTAAACAAAAAGATCATGATGTTAAAAGCAGCATGATGTAAACAAATTTTAATAAAGTATACATAGTTAAAAGCGGTCTTACTTACCCCTTTGCTTTTTGTTTGTGCAGTTTGGATGGCTTGTGTAGGCACATGTTGTGTCTCATTTGCATTGGCACATCTTATGTAGGCACATCTTGAATTGGTTGCCCTGGATCAGCTTGCATTGGCACATCTTGACTTGGTGCAACAACAACTACTTACTTGTTATTTTTGCAAGTCCTTTTATTATGCCCTAATTCAAAACATACTTTGCACCTATGAGAAGTGTTAGTTCTCTGCCATTTGTTTTGGCTTATTTCACCAGGTTCTCTCCTACGTAGTTTTTTAGGCCTTCCTGCTCCATGTTTATACAAGGGTGGTAATATCTCAGGATCAGTGGTTTTAGGCCATTTGTTTTGGCCATTCAAAGGAGTGATGATTTCATTATAGCATTCTTCATATGAACTCTTATGGTAGCATTTGTGTACATAGTGTACAGGGTCATCTATCTTCCTATGTATGGCAGCAACTGCATGTCTACATGGTATGCCCACTAATTCCCAATAGTTACAACTACATGAATGTTTTTCTAGATCAACCACAAAGCTATCAGTAAAAAGGACATGTGTTACTTGAAATGAATATCTACCAGCATAAGTGGCTGTCTAGCTAGGACTCTTCTCGATCTCCCTATCAAGTCTTTTCAAAGGTTTTGACATTATTTGTCCCTTATATCCTTATACTTTTTCTCTAAGTGTTGCAAACCTACCCATTAAATAATTTCTAATCCACTCAAGCATAGTTATTATTGGTTTGTCCCTTTGGAGTAAAATAGTTGCATCAAAGGACTCACTCAAATTGTTCATTAAGACATCACACTTTGAGAAGAAAGGGAAATCATGCTTACACCATTTTGTTTTAGGAATAGCTTCTAACCAGTTATAAGCATCAAGATTGGCCTCCTTGATCATGAGCATCCTAGTTTCACGAGCCTCAAAATAAGTAGCCTTTGCAGTTGCCATCATTAAGTCCCTAAACAATGTACCTCCACCAAACTTCTTTTTGAAGTTGGCATACAAGTGTATCAAACAAAATCTGTGCTCATAAGCTTGGTATTCTTCTTCAAAAACCTGAACCAATCCCTGCACATAAAAATACATGAACCTATGTATACATTAACCTATGTAAATAAAGAAACAAAAATGTTTCTTCTGAGCAATTTTGTTACCTTTTGCTGGTCAGATATGAAGCATCATCTGCCATCTCCAATATCTTCAACAAGTAGCTTCGTGAACGAAATCCATGAGTCCTTTGTTTCACTCTCAACTATCCCAAAGTAAATTGGTAGATATTGACCATTTGGATCTCTACCAATTGCAATCAATAGGATACCACCATATTTGTGCTTCAAATGACATCCATCTAAGCCAATAAAGGGTCTGCAAGCCTTTGTCAATGCCTTCTTAGTCCCATCAAAGCAAATATAACACCTCTGGAATATTGGTTTCAAACCTGGAGCTAATGTAGTGGTGTTGAGTTTGAATGTATTACCTGCTGAAGCCTTCTCAACTCAAGACCATAAGACCACAAGTGAATTATTTGTTTGAGTCCCCTTCAACAATTTGTCTTGCAATTTTCCTTGCCCTAAATTCCCTGCACCCTGGAATCTCAGTAGCATACCTAAGCCTCACATCATTTACTACATCATTTAGCCTCATATTTGTATTATTCTTCAGCCCATCCACAATCACCTTGGAAACCCACTCTGCTTTTGCACTTTTGTTAAAGAACTGTCTGCCACACTTGTGTTTTGCATACAGTGTTTTTATCCTAAAAGTTGTGGAAGTCAAGACTCTACTACACAACACAGTGTAATCACATTTTTTTATCTTTGCATACGACCCTAACCCTATTTGAATAATTTTTCTCAAACTTAACATCCCTCCCATTTAGCACATTGTGTTCAAGTATGGCATCCTTAAATTGTTTCAATGATCTAAACTCCATTCCTACCTTGAATACATAATCCTTACTCATTCTATCTTCTTCATTGTACCTTAGTACACAAGGCCTTTCATCACCACTGTCATCCTCAGTCCCACTATCCAACTCATATGTCATATATTCATCTTTAATGACATGTTGCTTCCCCATTTCTTCTCTGATGAACTGTTTCTTTTATGGTAGAGGTGAGGCATCATGATCTGCTTGGTTTTCATGTTCAGCAGGATCACCAACAAGAATGTCTTCCAGTTCTTCATCAAAACCCTTCATCCTCTCTTCTTCACTATCATCAAAATATACATCCCTAACTGACTCATCTTCACTTGATTCATCATCACTAGACTCACATGTGTCGCACCCCAAAATTTACCCTACCACCTCAATTTGACTGTTTATTTAGATTTGGTTTTTTTTTGGGTTATTATACGAGTATTAGAGTTTGAGTTCAAATTCAAAGAAATTTATCCAATTATTTGTGGTTGAGGATTTAAAGCATGGAGAATATTATTCATGGCATCGACACTTGTGAATTCAATTGAAGATTTTGAGTTTGAAGTTACAGTTTTAGCAAGAAGTTGGTTACTTGACAAGATTCATCAGAAAAATTCAAAACTTCTGTTACTTCTAATGCCTAGAACTTCTAATGCCTAGAACTTCTAATGGCTAGAACTTCTGATGCCTAGAACTTCTAATGGCTAGAACTTCTAATGGCTAGAACTTCTAATGACTAGAACTTCTGATGGCTAGCACTTCTAATGGCTTGAACTTCTAATGGCTAGAACTTCTAATGGCTAGAACTTCTGATGGCTAGAACTTCTGATGCCTAGAACTTCTGATGGCTAGAACTTCTGATGGCTAGAACTTCTAATTCCTAGAACTTCTGATGGCTAGAACTTCTAATGCCTAGAACTTCTAATGGCTAGAACTTCTGATGGCTAGAACTTCTGATGCTTAGAACTTCTAATGGCTAGAACTTCTAATGGCTAGAACTTCTGATGGCTAGAACTTCTGATGCCTAGAACTTCTAATGGCTAGAACTTCAAATGGCTAGAACTTCTGATGGCTAGAACTTCTGATGCCTAGAAATTCTAATGGCTAGAACTTCTAATGGCTAGAACTTCTAATGGCTAGAGCTTCTGACAGCCAGAGCTTCTAACAGCCAGAGCTTCTGACAGCCATAGCTTCTAACAGCTAGAGCTTCTGACAGCTAGAGCTTCTGACAACCAGAGCTTCTAACAGCTGGAGCTTATGACAACTAGAGCTTCTGACATCCAGAGCTTCTAACAGCCATAGCTTTTGACAGCTAGAGCTTCTGAAAGCCAGAGCTTCTGACGGCCATAGCTTTTGACAACCATATCTTCTGACGGCCAGAGTTTCTGACAGCTAGAGCTTCAGATAGCCATATCTTCTAACGGCCATAGCTTCTAACAGCCATAGCTTCTGACAGCTAGAGCTTCTAACGGTCATAGCTTCTGACAGTTAGAGCTTCTAACATCCAGAACTTCTGATGCTTCTGATGACCAAGAAACTTGACGTCCATTCAATTTCCAACTTCACTCTATTTCACTCGTCATTTGAAAGTTCAAATCAATTCATCATCATCCATATTTTCAAGCTTATTTCGAAAAGTTGATTATTACATTCATTCAAGATGATAGAGTTTAACAAGAAAAGAACTGTAAGGTGTTCACAAATTCAAGTTTTATTTCTCTAAAGTTTACCACAAGAGTTGGCTCCTAAGCGTTCTAATTACAAGTTCTGCGCTTCTATAATACAAGGCCATTGGTTACAACTACAAAATTTCAAATTCACAAAAGAGTTTCCTAGAATTTCTAAGAAGAGTTTTCTATTCAAGTTTTCTTGCTCCATGAGTCATATCCTTGAAAATTCTTCAAGTTGCTAGACTTGCTATCTGCGTCCATATCTCACCATCATGCATTCATGCCGTACATGAAAAAGAAACAAGAGCTTGATTAGTCACCAAGAAGTACAAGGCATTCTAAATTTAACAATTAAAAAGAAACTTTGCCACAAGTTTTGTTCTGCCAAGTTCATCATTAGGGTTAAGTTCACGGAATCAGGTTTTTCGAAGGGTTTTCAAATCTTGTTCGTAATCATTCATAAAGCCTCATACAAAAAAAACATAATGCAATCATTGGCTAAAAACCTTCGATTGCAAATCACAACAACTTTGTTGTTGCTTCACAAAGGGAGGTGCAAAAGGCAACAAGTGAACTTAGCATAGCATCACTGTTCAACAATAATAGCATCATTGTTCAGCAATAACAGCAAGTACAAAATTACATCAGTACAACAGAGCAAAAAAGAAAGCCAGAGTTGCCCAAAAAGCCCAAAACAACATTGTTTCCCAAGGTCCAGCAAGCATTTTCGTAAGGCCCTGTTAGTAGAAAACCAAGTCCAAACTAACAAAGCAAAACCCTAATGGAACATCAATATAAAAACCATCATGATACAGATTTCAAGGAGGAGGTCACTGTTCACCAAAACCTTAAGTCACAAGAACAACAACATCAAACCAAACAAAATAATCTTCAAAAATCACAAATGAGATAGCCTCAAAGAAAAAGAAAAACCTAAGTATTCATCATCTTCCTAATCATTAACCCTTCAGAATAGAGAAAGATAAAGAGGAAAAGACTGTAAATCAGAACAGTCTCACCGAATAAGCTCAGAGGCGACGCCACCGTCGACCGCCACCATCACCGTCGTCTAGGAGATTTCTTGCGAAGGGATTTGTTGAAGGAGAGAGTGATCGCGATAGCAGGAGGCGGCGAGAAGACGAGAGATCCATGGAGGCATCACGACATATCAAGTAAGCGAGTACGAGAGAAATAGAGATCGCAACCAAGGCCACCGATTTCCAACAGAGTTCCGATCGAGAGATATGAAGAGTTCCAAAATAAAACTGGACAAGAACAACGAATAGCAAAACAGATCGAACATGCAAATAGCGACGTAGAGATAACATAAATCACAAACCGTCAGAAACCGAGAAAGATGAAGATTTCATGCAAGCGTTAGAAAAGAAGATGAACAAAGAAGCACCGTAACCGAAAAGGAGCAGGAGAAAGGACGAGAGAACAACTCTCTCTTTTATTCTTCTTAGTTATTTTTTTTTTATATTTCTGATAATTTGCTATGTTAAGTTTATATATAAAACTTTGTTAATTCATTGATTAATATGGTAGTGACACTTGTCACTGTCCCAATGGTTATTTCTGGATCTTTGTGTAGATGTTTCACTACAACTGCCATGGTTCTTCACTATATCACCGTCAGATCGTCACAGGATCCTCATCATCATCATCAAACATGCAGGATGATGTTCCTCACGATACACCTCACTAAGGCCGACGGGATCGTGAACCACCTTCCTTGACTTGACTTTTGCTTTGGGCCCAAATAATTTCTATACCCACACCTCCCTGATTGCTTCATTTTTGGCCTATTTCCTATATATTTTTACATTTTTTTGTGAAATATTTGTTCTATTAAATAAATTTGTAAAGGTTTATTTTTATTTAAATATTTAATTGTATTGAAAATTAACATTTAATTTAATTAATTATTTCGTTAATTAATTTTATTAAATGGGAGGATTTAGTTTAATTGATTATTTAATCAATTTGATTGGGTTGTATTGTCTGTTTATTTAGGCTTTTATCGCACTTCCCTATTTGATGCATCCCCATTCGTAAACTTGTATCCCCATCCCCATATGGTTTGTAATAGCTTAGAACTTTACCTCTTTGTATGTTCTAATCACTGCTCAATCACGCGTTTGTTATGATATTAGAACACATAGCTTCCTCTTGGGCTCTTCATCAAGGAACAGGTAAACATACACAGTGCACACTCGCACACATTCATAGTTTGGTCCTAGGCTATTTTACAGCGACAACTATCCGATCGATTGTTTCAATCGGTCGTTTAGAATACTAGTGCCACGCTAGTCCCACTCTTCTAGGAGCATACATTCTTGTATGGTCTCGCTTGTTTTCCTATCTTCATTACCTCTGTAATCAGATTCTTATATGCTCTTGGATCATAAGCCAATTTCCTAAAGGGTCTCATAGTTGGGGATGGGCATGGCCATTCTCACAAGGTTAGTTAAAGCCCTTGTTGCTTTAATTAACCATAACCCGAATAAATTTTGGTTCAAATACCAATTGTCCATGCACAAGGGTCTCATAGTTAGGGATAAGAGCACCTACCTTTACGAGATTAATTAAGTCCACATACTTGATTAATCATAACCCGATTCAATTTTTCTCGGTCCGTCACCAAACCCCCTAAAAAACTCTTTCATAATTAAAGTTCTAAACCTTGATCCAACGTCGAGTTTCTTTTCAAAACATCTTCATAAATAAATACCCCACTTCTCGCTCTCTTCCTAAACATATGGTAGTCAGTCATGTTTCGACCCTCGACTGTACGTTTGGTTTTCTTAATTGAATCTAATTAACATGAACCTTGTTTCACCTCGCCTTTTCTTAATAAACTTTTTGGGTAGAAAAAGATGATTAGGATGTTTCTGTCCACACATCCAAGTATTTGGGGCGGGTTAGCCGTTGAACGCTTATGGTCTGATACTCGTCTCCCACATAAAAATAACTCAACTCACTCAACTCTTTTTTCGCTCATATGCGACTATCAAAACTCTTTTCTTACAAAGAGTGTGCAATAGCCATTTCAAACACGAACGAGGACTTAAGCTTTTCAAATAAACTAAATAAGTCCAAGTTCAAGCATTTGAAATGTCTAATGCACGATTTTTCTTATAAAATCAACACAACCAATTCAAAACCTTTTCAAGAAGAACTACGGAGTTTTGACTTTCCCATTGCACGAGGAAATACGTAGGCACAAGGTTTTGAAACCGCGGCAAACTCAAAATAATAATAAACAAACCCCGCTTCTTTTATTTCTCGATTATAAATTAGAAATTAGCGAATATAAACAAACACTTAGAACTAAACGGGTCCCATCGAGTACGATGGATGTAAGGGGTGCTAATACCTTCCCCTATTTACATCTTTTTGTCACGTAGACCGCCTTATCCAAATTCCGTGGGTTTTATCTATATTTTCCCGTTCTTTTTAGAACAAATAAAATTAGGTGGTGACTTCGTTGTTTTAAAAACATCCGATGAAAACCACCATCATAGTGGCGACTTCACTTGGGAATTAACTTGACTAAGTGTGTCAACCCTAGTTTAGCTTTTCGTATGTGTGCTTATTTTTGCTTTCTTCTTATCACTCTATTTTATGTTTATAATTTAGTCATTTATTTCCTATTGCTTTAATTATTACCTTGTTAATATATTATCTCATGGAATAATGGATGGGATTATAGGAAAACCCCACTACCAAGGCTATAGAACACATAAATTAGAGTGGTTGCATAGTATGGATTTGCTAGACGGAAATGTCTTGTAAGTTGGTGTGAAGACCACACCTAGGGGAGGTTCTTTTGAAGACATTATCACCGATTGCCAATTGTTTTTGCATTGACGATAGTGTTGTTAGAAGGGATATTTCCCCTAGTTTTGACCTTTAAGGAAACCTAACCTTTGGGCCTTATTTACTCAAATGAGACGTTCTTGGATATATCATCTAATCATAAATTTATTTGTGGTTAAAATGATATAGCCACGTTGGGATCAATGATTATGAGTACCCCATTTAGATCTTTGTGTCGAGGGTTACGTTCTGTTAGACCGTTAGACCTGCTTTGTCTATTCGGGATAATACGTAATCCTCCCTCAAACCAACTTCTCTCAAAAAAATATTGCAGCCTTGCAAGTATCAATTGCGATGGACTCTAATATTAGAATTTGTGTTTGTTGTATCAAAACAAATTCTAAGAGCCATCCTAGGGGGAATTGTTGGGTAGACGTTGAAACCATGTCCGACCGTCTCTTTTAAACCCTTGTTTGTTTAACTTTACATGTGATTTTACGCATAACATCCATATGATCGCATCACGTCGAATTCTTACATGCATTACCATTACATTGCATTTGTATTCTTTCATAAATTATCATGCATTTCATCTTCATCAGAAAAACTCATTTCATCTCTTCTGTCCAAAAAGATCAAACTGATTACTTGACACGCATTCAAAACTCGAAGAATGTCTCAAAGGGATATAGACGAGCTTGTGTGTGAACCGCTGAAGGTCAAGTTTATCATTTGAAAAGTCAGATGATTCTGGTCTTGGATCTCTTGCAAGTTTTTTTGAAGAGAGAATACAACACTACACCAATTTCCGCAAACTTGGTTACCGCTCTATCGTCTGATGTCTCCATGGGTCAAGGACGTCCACATGTAGCGAACTCTCCGCTTAAAATCACCCATCGAGCATCATGCTCAACCTTCACCTTCAAGATTCCTCCACAAGAAGAATTTCTTACTCCTCAATCAAAGAAGAGGGATCCAAATCAGCAGGATAACCCGCATTATTGCCGATATGCTCAACATGATATTTAGTCTATCCCGAAATCATATTCTTAATCATTGCCTTGCCTAATTCAAAGTGGTGTTGTGATACCAAGGGAATTGAAGCCAATGCCAGGGATTGCCGAAGCTTGGTTTGATGAAAGTACCAGGTGTTCTTTTCATGTTGAATCTGCATGACATAAAACTGAGATTTGTTTTGCCTTCAAATGCAAAGTTCAAGAACTAATTGATGACAAGATTCTATCTTTCAAACAGAATGGCTCGAGCTTAGACATTTTGGTTGCAAGTTCTGATGATACCAATTTCGAGGGAATTCCAAAACTCATCGAGACATTTGCTTACGAAGAGGGAGTTAAAACTCTGAAGAATAGTGCCAGCCATGAAGTAGACCAAATGATCACTTCAAAAAACATGGTATCCTTCAACAAAGATATCCCAAGTTCTATCAAAGGGAATTCAGTCATGGCATCAACGCATTATCCTCCATTACCAACTTTCAAGCCTCTGCATCAGCAACCTTTGTCTGATCTTCCTCAACTTCAGAATCGGAATTCTCAAAATCAAATTGTACCTCGGAATAATCTAGAAAGAAGGAAGGCTCCTTCGATCCAATTCCGTGACGCAAATAACTTCTTCCATATCTAATTCAAATTTCATTGGTGGTTCCTAACTTTCTTAACCCACCAAAGTTATTCTCTGGTATGATTGTCATACCCCAAAATTTGCCCTCCATCTACTCAAGAAATTTCATACATCCCTACTCAAGGATTCCTCAAGAGTTGATTAGACAAACTCTCCTAGACAATCAACCCAAATTAGGGTTTGGCATTCTCGTGTCGATGGACTTCCAACATCTCCAATGTTCATCATGCCTCCTCATATGCTTCAAAGATTCTCCATGTCAAGTTTCAAGCTTACAAGCCAAGTTTCCTTAGACAATTGCTCGATGGTTGAAAATCAAGATTGGGCAAAAGTCAACTGTGGTCAACATACAACAAACTTCATAATTTTTGGTCAACATCCTCATTTTGAAGTTACATTCATCATTTGATCAAGGGTTGATCATGATTCATCAAGAAAACTCAAATGTGCTCAAAAGTCAAACTTTCTAAATTAGGGTTTCTTAGTGAAAAGTCAACCAAACTTTGACTGAGCATAACTTCTTCATACTTTCTCAGAAATTTTTCCACCACCTCTTGTTTTGAAGGAAATTCAATTCTATACAACTTTATGTCTCACAAGAATGTCCAAAAAATGCTTCATTTGAGAGGTATGGCTCAAAACATTACAGGTCATTTTCAAAGTCAACAAAAAGTCAACTTTTTGTTTTGAAGATATATTGAGCATGGTAACTCCAATTGATATGAGACCAAAAAGGTTGGTTAGAGGACTCTTAGAGCGTTCCAAAAAGTCCAAGAACACTCAAAAATATGGAAAATTGAGCAAGATACACCATTCACAAGTTGGGCAATTTTGAAAGAGTGCACAAAGAGAGATGCTTCTAAAAATCAAAATTTTTGCAAATGGGCTTACTTTTTCTTCATCCAAACTTATTCCTCATACAATTAGGAATATCCAAGCCCAATGCCACGAATTTTTATTTTATTTTTCTATTTAATTTGGAATTTATTCATTTAAATACAAATTAAATTCAAAAATAAAGTATAAAATCAAAATTAATTGCAAGATTGATTTTTATTCCTTCCTTGAGACTCAAGCAACTCACAAAGGCCAAAATTTCGAAATTTGATCAATATGGCAAGATTGGATTGAAATTAATCAATTTTGAAAATTTGATTTTTTAAAAATCAAATTTGATTTGCTTTGAATGTTGATTGATTCTTCCAAAACCATCCCAAATCCATCCAAGATAAATGTATGATGCATACCTATCAAGAGAGAACGAAAAATTGGCTCAAGAACCCTAACCTAAAACTCAAAACCGTGGTACAAGCAAGTAGCAGCCACGATCCACCGGTTTCAATTGATTTTGAGCATTCCATCTTGTTCCTTGGGTTGTTTCGAGTCGATCCGCACTTCACATTGCTCAATCCATCCGAATCGTGAAACTGTTTGGTTTGTTCTTGAAAATCCAAAATCATATTTTAATTTCATGCATTTTAACATGTTTTGTGGTTTGTTTTGTGTTTAGATGAAGTTTGCAAGTTTTCTGCATAGTTTGATTGCATTTTCATGGCCGGAATCGAAACTTGCCATAGCTAGGGTTTCATGAACCGAATTGGGATCCCACGAAATAGGATAAATTGGACAAAACGAATACTACCATCATGTTTAGAATGATGAATCTAATCGAACCATGCCTTTGAATTGAATTTATATTGCCTATGTTGGATTTTGAATTTGTAGCAGCCGCCCGAGGCCGACCCAAAGTTCGTAATTCAAATGAGAACGATGAAGTTCTTGGCGGAGACGAAGCAATGGAAGGACGACGCGTTGTAATCCACTCAAATTTCAAACACACTTGCACACATGGCGAGTGGTAAAGGCATGCTCTCCCTGATGCCTCAAAGGGTCACGAGTTCGATCCTCCAGGACTGGTTTTGTTTTCCTTTTCACAAATCTCATATTTTTTCATATTTTTCTATTTTCTTTTATTTTAATATTTTGCATCTATTTTAATTTCTTTTCATAATTTTATTTCTGCATTAAAAACTCATCAAAAAATTATTTTTCTTTTACATTATTTTCTAAAATCTTTATTTAATTTATAAAATTAAAAATAATTTTGCATGCATATTTATTTTTATTCATAATTTTGCATTTAAATCACATTTAATTAGTTTTTAATTATCAAAATGCATCCAAAAAATCCCAAAAAATTATTTTAACATATTTATAGTATTTCCAGCATGACATATTTTTCTTATCTTAAAATTTGCATTTTTCTAACATTTTTTCTCTTGTTCGATTCATATCGCATTTTCCGATTTCTCATTCTCTTGTAGGTTGATCCGATTCAGACAATTTTTTCTTTATCATTTTATTTTTCCAATAATGTAATTGCTAATGGGATGTAATAGATTAAATTAGGTTTTATTTTCCGCATTTTAAATTATGTATCCGCCTAAAGCCTTGTAATAGCGTAGGATTTACCTTTCCGCATCTTTACATTCCGCATTTTAATTTCCGCACCCTATAAATTGCTAGTAATTAGGCGTGTATGGCAAGATAATAATCAACATAGCTCACTAATTTGAAAGATAAAATATTTGAATCAACACACTCTTTTCACACATGCACCCCTTAGGGTAATTCTCTCGTTGTCTTACGAATTCAAAATGGTCATGTCCTCGAACGTAGAGGTATTCTAGCACCGCTGTTTCCAAACAAATCATCATAGTCCCTTCGATACAAAGATCATAGACCCACGATGTCGCCTCCGAATACATGATCTTGACCTCGATTGTCGCCACGAAAATGATGATAGTCCCTTCGAATGTGCTAGGATACTTCCTACAAGTTGCCTTCTATGACCATCCGATGTCCCTTCGAATGTCCCGCTTACATCCAACGAATGGAGTTACCTACCAACTAATGGTACGGCTAGCTATTCTAAAGGAACGTAGAAGCACAAAACGACCAATTCGAGTGGGTAATAAGTCTTTAGTTGCTCGCTCTACCAAAATACTTTTCACACCTCACACTTTTGCCAAAGTTCAAACTCTTTTCAAAACGAAACATTTCCAACACTTTGTATACATTCCTACATGAATCATTACAAAGTCAAAGCGAAATGCCTTTTCAAAACATTTTGTCAAACACACGTAAAGCACAATTTTAAAGTGATCTAGAGCAACTAAGAGCCCAGATAACTACGGATGGAAAGGGTGCTAATACCTTCCCTTTTCATAACCATTCTCCGCACTTAATCTAACGAAGGTCTTTTTCTGTACTTTTACCTTCCCTTAATTGATAAAATAAAAGTCGGTGGCGACTTTGCTATCCGCACATTTGCGATACAAAACTAAAAAGTCAGCTCACAAGATCACGTAATCAAGCACTGGGAGACACCCTAAAAGAGAGAATTGCCTTAAGGATTTCTAAATCACCTTTATTGCTTTCGCTTGACTTGTTTGCTTTATCTTTAAGGGTTGCTTGGGTATTATATTGTTGGGGATCCTACACCCGATCCGGTTTCCTTTTAGGTAAGTAGCAATAATCGTCACGACCTAGACGATATCAAAACGGTCAACATGATGGCTACGTTAGTGTGACACTTTGGTTGTCTCGATACTTTCATTCCCAAGTCAAGATAGTATTTGGCTTCGGTGTCATCAAGCGCTAACTAAACTTTTAGAACCTTAATTGACCCATCTTGGCCATTAGAAGGTAGTGAGATGGCGGCTTTGGTGCACCGAGGTTGGTTAATACCGATGCTACGCTCATCGAGATCGACTTTGGGACATTTTCGTCGACCACTTGGTAGTCGATTGAAATAAGCGCCAGAAAGATCAATGATGTGAGATTCCTAGAACCCTACATTATTATAGGACAGATGAACCAACTCAAACTTTTGGTAGGGTAATCACTTATACCTCATGCAAGCCTTAAACCTAGGCTCATTGTGTGAATTGTTTGTGTGCTAAACATGACATCATGACATCATTTGCATTGCATATCATTTCTAACCATTTCAAGGACCTAGGATTTATCTTTGCTCGCTTTGTAGGTATTATGGCTTCTAGAAAGACTATCCGAATCAACTTCATGGGTATACCTTCTCACCAAAGAATTGGTTTCGTAAATTTCGACCATGCTCGCCATCAAAAGATATGGTTATCTACTTGATTTGGTTATCTCCGCTTTGAAGAAGATATGATGCACGTCCTATTCCAGCTCTTTGATCCAAACACCATTGCTTTACATTCCAGATTATCGCTGGTTCCTACCTGAAGAGTTCTCTAAGCTACTGGGATACCTATTCTTGATCAAATGCCATTCACCGGTCTAGAAAAGGTTCCTACACGAAGACATCGCATCAAGATTACACCTAAAGCGCCGACATTGAAGCCAATTGGGAAACCGTAAGGAGTTAAGGGTTTACTTGCCAAGTTCTTAATTAAGAAAGCCCGAGAATTCCTCAAAGTTATGAGTTTCCATGCATTCAAGACATTGTGGCCTTGCTAATCTATGGTTTGGTTCTATTCCTAACTCGATCAATTCATAGATGTCAACGCCATCAAGTTTCTTATCCGCAACTCTGCCTACTTTACTTGGAGACATCCTACATTCTCTCCACACTGCACTACTAAAAGACAAGGAACTCTCATGTGTTGCATACCGTTACTTTCTAGGTGGTTTATTTCGACCTTCCTCCATCGCTTTTGAAGAATGAACAAAGGATGAAGTGGTCTCAAAGACTAATGTCACTCTCTCATTCGATATCGCTGAGTCTTTTCTCTCAAAAGGATTTCACTTCATCGAGCTGTGGAGAATTCTAATGTACCACTCCTTGGTATAAGAGGAGGTATTACTTATAACCCTTCTAGCTCTACGCCGCTTGGTTTTGCTCAAGAGATGGTCCTCATGATATGCTTCTCCAAGATATTGTGTTCGACTACAATCATGATCTCCGCATTACCGAAGGTTCATACACGGGGCATGGTAAAGAAGATCGATACCAAGACTTTGGGGCACCGTAACTCCATTCCTTGGGAACCTTACCTCAAATGGGTGCGAGCTCGAGCTCAAAACCTCATGATGCCATTCACTGCTTTACCAAGAATTATGGAACCTGCTATAGGTGACGACCTATACCGCTCTCTATCCCGACATGCCTACCGATTTTGAAGACTTGAAGAGATCCTGATTCAATTTTAAAGAAGAGAGGATACCTTAAAGCTCATATGCAAGTGAGAAGAAAGTGCTAGAGTTGACCAAGCTACTCACGAGGAGCTTAAACATCAACGCCTACATCGGCACCAAGAGGAAGCGCCATGGAGACTTAGAGATTTAGGATTTATTTGTTTTCTTTATTGTTTTGAACTATCTCTTGTACTTAAAAGGAAAAAGAATAAAAGAGTACTAATAAATGTTTGTTCATTGCCTGCCTAACAAATTTAAATCTCTAAGATCCTTGAAAACATTGCATTGCATTCGATAAACATTGCATATCATAGCATAACATTGCATCACAAGTACATCAAGATTGGTTTTCTCATTTGCTCGCTATTTACTTTAGCGTAAATGGCTCTTGAACATCACAAAGATCTTCAAGCTCGTAATGCCTGGCCAGAGATGTTTACCACTTGGTCCAAGGCCAAGAAGATCCAAGAAGCTCATCAACAAAAGAAGAAGGTTGTTGGTCTCCTCAACATGGGCAACGCTACAAAGGTGGTCCTAGAGTGGTTAGTCGAATTGAGCTCTCAAGGAAGTGTCAAGAAGGAGGATGAGCAAAGTAACAAGGGTGATGGCGAAGGTAGTCAAGATGAGCCTAAAAAGTCTATGATGATGGCCAATACTCGATGAGGATGACAAGTACAAGCAACTTGAAGACCGTCTCAATGTTGTGGAAAACTCAAGATGTCCGGCTGAATTTTGATGATCCGAGTCTCGCCCCTGTGTTGTGATTCCTCCCAAGTTCAAAGTTCCAACTTTTGCTAAGTATGACGGCATGTCTTGCCCTAAGCCGCATTTGAAGTCTTATGTTCAAGATCAATCCCCACACCGATGATGTAAAGTCAGGATGCATTATTTTCAAGAGAGTTTGTCCGAACTCAATTGGAGTGGTATTATCACCAGAGAATGACCGATCCGTACTTGGAGTGACTTGGCCGATGCTTTCATGCATAGATGAGTACAATGTCGAATTGACACCCACCGCATGCAACTACAAAGCATGTCTGGGTCGTGACGAGAAGTTCAAGGAGTATGCTCAAGTGAGAGACCTAGCAGTAGTTCAACCACCCTTGTCCAATAGGAGTTGGTTGATATGTTCATGGGAACACCGACAGCCCATTCTTCAATCATCCGATTGAAATTCTTCCGATTCACCGAAATGATATTGACAAAGCGAGCGATCGTCGGGTATCAAGAGTGGAAAGATCTGTAGAGACATCTTCAAATGCCGCAAAGAGATCTTTTGGTGCTAAGAAAGAAGCTAATGCTGTATGGTCGAAAAGCCGAGCCAAGACCGACCGCTACCAACTGTGGGGCGCAGGATCTCCAATCCTACATCAAGACAACCTCGCCGAGACAACGCGAACTTAACGCGCCACGATACTTATGTTTTCAACATAGATGACTCCACCATTCCTCCGATGACCTAAGAAGAATTTGTTGCAAGCCGTGTCAACCCGTGATGCCCAGAGAATCGTTGTTGGTGCCCATCCGCTACCGATGGTCGTGCTTGGTCGAGAAGACGGTTCGCATGATGGATATAAAGGAGATACTATTTCGAAACCACCGCGTGTCGTGAAGAAATGTCTAAGTTGAAGATTGACAATGCAAATGAAATTGTACCATCTGTGGGATACCTTGGGGCAGCCAAGTGGAAAGTATGATTACATGGTGAAGTACACTGCTCGAGAGCTACAAGATTCCTATTGAAGATGTTAAGGCGACCGGATGGGGTGACGATTTCCGTAAGATTATGCCGATGTTAACACAATAAGGATTTCCTCTCACGATTCTCGTGCAAGAGTGGCACCTCTCATTATTACTTCTCCAAGACCGCCCATATTCCTCCGACAAGGCCATTCCTTGAATTATGGAGCCGATGGCCAAGCAAGACCCTCGACCATTGATGATCTTACCGCTGAAGCTACCATTCTCGACATTGACAACATCACCGGATCTAGTAAGGTGACCGAACCGAAGAGTTTTATCTCCGTAAATCTCTCCTCCAAAAGACACCGCGACTCCAACTCGCATTCCAAACTATTCAATCCATTCCCAAGCTGAGGGAAAGAACCAAAGGACTCATCCCGCCAACCGTAGTACCAAAGGAAGTTATCAAGACACCTCCAAACAAGAAATGGAGGAAATTCAAGATTATCAAGAAGATGACTACAATGTTGTGGAACAAATGACATGACTCCATCCAAAATCTCCATGCTTGCTCGCTTCAGGTTCGAGGCTCATGCTAATGCCTTGGTGAAGTTTCAAGAATGCTCACGCATCGCAAGACACTACCACCGACCGCTTGAAGTTTGTAGCCTGGCTGCCAACAACGCCTAGGCTTCTCTCGATGTCGATATGACTCACGAAAGAACACAACAAAGCCTTGCACATCTCGTTGAATGCAAGGGCACTACACTATCTCATGTTTTGGTGGACACCGCTCGCCTCGAATATCTTACCAAGATCGCTTTTGATCGACTTGATGTCAAGGGTTGGTTCGAGACCCAAAGGACATTATCGTGAGAGCTTTTGATGGTTCTAAGCAAAAGATTGAGAGCTCATCACAAAGTCGGTTCCCACTTTGACTCCACATTCTTTGTCATGGACATTTGTCCGCTTACTTGCCTACTTGACGCCTCTTGATACATGGGCAAAGGCCACATTTCTACCTTGCATCGTGTCAAGTACCCGTGAAAGGGAAGGTTGTTACGTGTGGTAAGAAGAGTATATGGTCACCATCTACATCATTCCGATATCTCGAGATGGAAGGTGAATTCTTTGAGACCGTCAAGCTTTTGAAATAATACCCGTAGTCATGCCTGCTGACTCTCGTCACCCCGGTTGCTAAAGTCCGCCTAGGATGACCTCACCGAAAGATGCTCGTCAAGCAGAAGAAGGTAGCTCTATTTGGGGTCGCCCCCGATCTTCCTTTCAAGTCCGACAAGACCGGTTTAGGCTTCACCATCAAAGGTCGAAGATGATACGCGAACGTGCCGCCAACTTCCTTTCCGCATCACCAAAGTGGAATCCATGCTATAGAAGACGACGACAACGACTTCGACATCGCAAGTGGATCTTCCCAACTGCATAAAGGGCTCAAAGAATTGGAAGATCAAGACGCTATACCAATCTCCTTTAGCCGTGAGTAATTGTTTTGTTTTGTTTTGCTTTTCGTATTTTTTATGTTTTGAACAATAAACTTTGAAAGCCTAGTGCCTTGCCCAGGCATCATGGCTCGCTTATGAGGGTTATTATCTCGCTGTTGCGCTGCTTTCATTCAATAAATTCTGGACTTTTGCATTCAATTGTTTGTTTTCTTTCTTTACTTTATCACCCCTTCAAAAGCTATGTGTTTCTTACACACACCCACGTGAGCATAATCTCCGAATCTCAATTATTGCTAAATATGACTTCGATAATCCGATCTACCAAGTCAAGACGAAGTGAGGAAGATTGTGAAGTGCCATGAGAACTTGTCGATCGCTACAACAAGAAGATCGAGTTATACACACATGAAGAGCAAGTCGAGGTTGTGAATTTGGGTACTAGCGAAGATGTAAAAGAGATCAAGATAGGAGCGGTCTTGAGAACAGTGTTAAAGAAAGGTTGGTTCGATATACGAGATTATATTGAGGTTTTTGCTTGGTCAACGAAGACATGCCCGGTTTAGACATTGATATTGTGGTACACCGATTGCCAACAAAAGAAGGCTTTCTCCCAAGAAATGTATGTCTGCCGCGCCCCGAGATGTCGAGAAAATCAAAGCCGAGGTTATGAAACAGCTTCAACGGCTTAGTCATATTTATCCGCAGGGTTGCAAATGTGGCCTGTACTCTAAGAAGGATGGCAAGGTACGAATGTGTGGATTACGTAGATCCGAACAAAGTGAGTCCGAAAGACGATTTCCCACTTCCTCATATTGATGTTCGTTGACAACACCGCTTAGCATAAGGTCTTCTCCTTCATGGATGGTTTCTCCTACAATCGATCAAAATGGCTCCTCAAGACATGGAGAAGACTACTTTTGTTACACAAAGGCACTTTCTACAAGGTTATGCCGCTTCGATCAAGAACGCTGGTGCCACTTATCGCGGTATGGTGACATTATTTCATGACATGATTCATCACGAGATAGAGGTCTACGCCGACGACATGATAGCTCGATCATAGACTGAGGAAGAACACCTTGATCATTTGCAGAAACTGTTTGATAGATTGAAGAAGTACAGGTTGAGACTCAATCCTAACAAGTGCACCTTTGGAGTCAGATCTAGAAAACTCCTAGGGTTTGTTGTCAGTGGAAAAGGTATTGAAGTTGATCCCGCCAAGGTTAAAGCTATTCAAGAAATGCCAGCTCCCCGCACCGAGAAGGAAGTCAGAGGTTTCTTGGGCCGATTGAATTACATTGCCAGATTCATTGCACACCTAACTGCTACTTGTGAGCCAATCTTTAAGTTACTTAAGAAAGATCAAGTGGTGGAATGGAATGACGATTGCCAGATCGCTTTTGACAAGATCAAGGAGTACCTACAGAATCCTCCATCCCGATGTCACCAAGGAAGACCTCTTATCATGTATTCGATGCTAGAGAATTCAATGGGGTGTGTTGGGGCAACATGACGAGTCCGGTCGAAAGAGCATGCAATATACTACCTTAGCAAAAGTTTACCGATCGTGAAACAAGATACCACAACCGTGAAAACTTGCAACGCTTTGGTCGTCACGACTAAGACAAGATATGTTGACTCACACTACCTTGTTGGTTTCTAAGATGGATCCAATAAAATACATATTCGAGAAACCAGCTTCTCCTAAGAATAGCAAGATGGCAAATGATCTTGACCGAATACGACATCCAAGACACTTCTAAAGCGATCAAAGGAAGTTTGGTAGCCGATCATTTGGCTCACTGCCGTAGATGACTATCGCCTATGCAATCAATTTCCAGATGAAGATGTTTTACTAGTTACGATTGGAAGAACTGTGCCCGACGAAGGACCCGAACAAGGATCCCGATGGACTATGGTCTTGATGGAGCCTCAAACGCACTTGGAAATGGCATTGGCTCCATCATTACATCCCCACAAAGGATATACGCTTTCACCGCCAGATTATGTTTCAGCTTGCACCAACAACATGGCCGAATACGAAGTTGCATCATGGGTATCAAAGTCGCTATTGACTTAAGAATCAAGTTCTTGCAAGTATATGGAGACTCATTTTAGTGATCACCGATTAAGGGCGAGGGATACTAAGCATCCGAATCTCATTCCAGACGAGAGCATGTTCGAGTTTGATCCCCTATCAAGAAATCACTTTCAATCATATTCCACGAGAAGAGAATCACAAGGATGCATTGGCTACTATGTCGCCTATGTTCAAGGTTAGATGGGACAACGAGGCTCCCCGATCATCATTGAGAAGTTCGACGAACCAACAGATTGTTGTGAGCTTGATACGTAAGAGAAACCTTGGTACTACGACGTGAAGAGGTATCTTGAGACTCTGAATATTCCAGGGCATCCACAACGATAAGAAGTTCATGAGAAGATTTGCATCCAAATTCTTCCTCAAAGAACGACATCTTATACAAACGCAACCACGACTTGTGCCATCTACTGTAGACCGTAAAACAAAGAACACGTATCATGGAAGAATTACACGGCGCATTTGGTACCCATTCCAAAGGGACATACCATGGCTAAGAAGATTTTGAGAACAAAGTTACTATTGGTCCACCATGGAAGTCGATTGTCACCGTTATGCTCGATCTTGTCACAAGTGCCGATTTATGCCGACAAAGTACACGACTCTCCAAGACAATGTTTTAACTTCTCCTGGCCTTTGCAATGTGGGCATTGACATGATCGAGAAATCAAGCCCATGCTTCCAACGGACATCGCTTCATACTTGTGGCAATCGATTACTTTACCAAGTGGGTAGAAGCACTCGTCAGATCTCTACTAATAATGTTGTGGCTCGATTCATCAAGCATAATCTTATCCGCCGGTATGGCACTCGAAAGGATTATCACAGATAACGGTTCTAATCTCAACAACAAGATGATCACCGAAATCGCACGCAGCTCAAGATCAAGCATCACAACTCTTCTCCTTATCGGCCTAAGATGAATGGCGCAAAGGAAGCCGCCAACAAGAACATTAAGAAGATTATACGTAAAATGACAAGAATTTACAAAGATTGGCATGAGATGTTACCATTCGCTTTATGGTTATCGACCACAAGACGAACATCAACAGGGCAACCCCTCTCTTGTATACGGTATGGAAGCCGCTTACCCATCGAGGTTCAGATACCTCAACCGTAGTCCTCCAGACGAAGTTAGCTAAGATGATCGTCGCATACGCTTGACTAGATTAATTTGATTGATGAGAAACGACTCGCATCCATTTGCCATGGACAAATTTATCAGAAACGAATGATTAGAGCATTTAATAAGAAGGTCAAGCACCGAGTCTACCAAGCCTGATCTAGTAGTCAAGCGCATCATTCTTCCACAAGGTGATCCTGGGAAAATGGACCCCACCCACGAGGGACCATTTGTAGTCAAGACGGTGTTTTCCGGCGGAGCTATGATACTTAGCACCATGGATGGTGAAGACTTCCCACACCCTGTAAACGCAGACATAGTCAAAAAATACTACGCATGAACGAGACCCGCTAGGTCGACTGACCTAGGCAAAAATAAGGGCATCCTGGCGAGCCAAAAAGGTTCGGGCAAAAGTTAAGGATATATACAAAACATGTACACCCTAAGTCGAAAACTTGAAAAGCGGTTTGGCAAAAAGGGTATCCTAGACCGAAAATCCGAAGGGCGGTCTAGGCAAAAGTTAGATTTGCATTTACTATGTCTCTTCCAGATCACCTACTATCAGCCTTCAAGATTCAAATGGAAGAGATCAATTCACTCACTTTCTATTGACAGCAAGGAGATGAGATAGTTGAAATATATGAGTACTAGCATAGTTGGAACTTAACGAGATTGTTTCCGATAGCTTTTACCTTCTTGTGTACAAACCACTTGGCCATACGCCACATTTCAAATAAATACAAGTTCTTTCTCTTTACAAATTTTCACTTTTGTGGTTTGCATAAAGTTCAACGCTTGCTTTGAATGATTACACGATTTGACAATAAAAATCTCTTGGCAAACATACGAAAAGTGAACATACAAAAGTAATCACGCAGCTCCGTGAATTGAGATGACGATGAAGGTCACCAAAACATTCCCCCAGAGCATGATCCCCACAGGTGTCACCACAACAAACCTCCCTCCAAATGAGTACTAATCCAAGCAAAGGATTCCATTCAACCGAGCAAAGGTTACATCGCCCAAGCAAGAACACTTCACCCCAATAAGGTATTTATCCCCGGATATCTCTCAGCTTCTTTCCTTCAACAAGATCCAGTCCCAAACTTGGTCGATAGTGCATCGGAGGAAACTACATCTTCATCCCCACCAGAGATTACAATGGGTTCTCGACTCTTCCAACTCGGTCTCCTAAGAAGCATCGAATGCTCTCCAATGAGATCTACACTCGTAATCCCCAAGAGAGCTCCTTTTTTTTTCCTCACAGATCTACATACAAGATCCCCAACGACTCCCTCCCGCATTCTCCTCGCAGGTCTATGAGATCTTCAACAAACGCGATTCGATCTCTATCACCTCAACCATATCTAGGCCCAAGACTTGGTCGATAGTGCATCTGAGGAGTCCATGGATATCTTTCTTCTCCTTCCAAAGCGTGATTCTCACTTACTCAACCCCAAGCGTAAGTCGAAATCTTCAAATGTAACATCCGATCTTCTTCAAGATGGATATGTTTTGAAATACCACCATCTATCATCCATACATTTTCATAAAGTCATAATTCATGCATATGTCATTCATATACACCGTCATGCATCATACTTTGCATAAACTAACAAATATTCTATCAAAGTTCTCTTGTTTTTTCAAAATGTAAATACTACCGACGCAAACAGTCCAGATTAAGCCCCGAATCGACGGAAAACTATCTCGAAGACCGCCTTGGTTGTCCTTCGACGATGGTCCAGATTAAGCCCCGAATCGACGGAAAACTATCCGAAGACCGCCTTGGTTGTCCTCCGACGATCGTCCAGATTAAGCCCCGAATCGACGGAAAACTATCTCGAAGATCACCGGTTATCCTCCGATAATGTGAAATGGATCAACACCATGCACAACAGGAAGCTATCCACATTTTGCCAACTACTAATTCCCTCGAGTAATCGCACAAGATCTATTCTAATCCCTTCTTATTATCAACCGCAACTACGTAGTCTGTCGACTCAGCTGCCTTCGATGGCATCTTAAGCCCATCTCCGACTACTTGTCAACATTTCTCCACTTTCGTAATGCTGCATATTTGGTTAAAAATCAATACAAACCAATAACTTCATTCAAAGATGAGCACAAAGTCTAATGTGGCATCTTAAGCCCATCTCCATGCTCCTTCCAAACGCTCTACGTAGTCTAGCGACGCCCCACTTTCCAAAGAATCCTCATATCAATAATCTCGAGTCTAACGCACGACTCATTCCTCTTCTCCAAATGGCATCCAGAAGCCCATTCCCGCATCATCACCAACCGTGCAAATTTTCGTATTGAGTGTTCAATCATCTTCTACCTCCGTGTCACGAAGACCAAAGATGTCAATCTAACCTTCCAAAGACAAGAAGATTGAACAGGGCAGCTGTCATACCCCAAAATTTGCCCTCCATCTACTCAAGAAATTTCATACATCCATACTCAAGGATTCCTCAAGAGTCGATCGACAAACTCTCCTGACAATCAACCCAAATTAGGGTTTGGCAATCTCGTGTCGATGGACTTCCAACATCTCCAATGTTCATCATGCCTCATATGCTTCAAAGATTCTCCATGTCAAGTTTCAAGCCTTACAAGTCAAGTTTCGCATAATTGCTCGATGGTCGAAAATCAACAGATTGGGCAAAAAGTCGTGGTCAACATACAACAAACTTCATAATTTTGGTCAACATCCTCATTTTGAAGTTACATTCATCATTTGATCAAGGGTTGATCATGATTCATCAAGAAAACTCAAGATGTGCTCAAAAGTCAAACTTTCTAAATTAGGGTTTCTAGTGAAAAGTCAACCAAACTTTGACCGAGCATAACTTCTTCATACTTTCTCGTAAATTTTTCCACCACCTCTTGTTTTGAAGGAAATTCAATTTCTACAACTTCATGTCTCACAAGAATGTCCAAAAATGCTTCATTTGAGAGGTATGGCTCAAAACATTATGTGTCATTTTCAAAGTCAACAAAAAGTCAACTTTTGTTTTGAAGATATATTGAGCATGGTAACTCCAAATATGAGACCAAAATGTTGGTTATAGGACTCTTAGAGCTTTCCAAAAGTCCAAGAACACTCAAAATATGGAAAATTGAGCAAGATACACCATTCACAAGTTGGGCAATTTTGAAAGAGTGCACAAAGAGAGATGCTTCTAAAATCAAATTTTTGCAAACGGGCTTACTTTTTCTTCATCCAAACTTATTCCTCATACAATTAGGAATATCCAAGCCCAATGCCACGAATTTTTATTTTATTTTTCTATTTAATTTGGAATTTATTCATTTAAATACAAATTAAATTCAAAAATAAAGTATAAAATCAAAATTAATTGCAAGATTGATTTTTATTCCTTCCTTGAGACTCAAGCAACTCACAAAGGCCAGAAATTTCGAAATTTGATCAATATGGCAAGATTGATTGAAATTAATCAATTTTGAAAATTTGATTTTTACTTAAAATCAAATTTGATTTGCTTTGAATGTTGATTGATTCTCTTCCAAAACCATCCCAAATCCATCCAGTATAAATGTATGATGCATACCTATCAAGAGAGAACGAAAAAATTGGCTCAAGAACCCTAACCTAAAACTCAAAAAACCGTGGTGCACAAGCAAGTAGCAGTCACTGATCCGGCTGGTTTCAATTGATTTTGAGCATTCCATCTTGTTCAGTCGATCCGACCTTCACATTGCTCGAATCCATCCGTAATCGTGAAACTGTTTGGTTTGTTCTTGAAAATCCAAAATCGTATTTTAATTTCATGCATTTTAACATGTTTTGTGGTTTGTTTTGTGTTTAGATGGAAGTTTGCAAGTTTTCTGCATAGTTTGATTGCATTTTCATGGCCGGAATCGAAACTTGCCATAGCTAGGGTTTCATGAACCGAATTGGGATCCCACGAAATAGGATAAATTGGACAAAACGAATACTACCATCATGTTTAGAATGATGAATCTAATCGAACCATGCCTTGAATTGAATTTATATTACCTATGTTGATTTTGAATTTGTGGGTCAGCCGCCCGAGGCCGACCCAAAGTTTCGTAATTCAAATGAGAACGATGAAGTTCTGGCGCGAGATCTAAGCAATGGAAGGACGACGTTGTCAGTAATCCACTCACCCATTTTCAAACACACTTGCACACATGGCGTAGTGGTAAAGGCGCCTGCTCCCTGATGCCTCAAAGGGTCACGAGTTCGATCCCTCCGTGGACCTGTTTTGTTTTCCTTTTCACAAATCTCATATTTTTTCATATTTTCTATTTTCTTTTATTTTAATATTTTGCATCTATTTTAATTTCTTTTCATAATTTTATTTCTGCATTAAAACTCATCAAAAATTATTTTTCTTTTACATTATTTTCTAAAATCTTTATTTAATTTATAAAATTAAAAATACAATTTTGCATGCATATTTATTTTTATTCATAATTTTGCATTTAAATCACATTTAATTAGTTTTAATTATCAAATGCATCCAAAAATCCCAAAAATTATTTTAACATATTTATAGTATTTCCAGATGACATATTTTTCTTATCTTAAAATTTGCATTTTTCTAACATTTTTCTCTTGTTCGATTCATATCGCATTTTCCGATTTCTCATTCTCTTGCAGGTTGATCCGATTCAGACAATTTTTTCTTTATCATTTTATTTTTCCAATAATGTAATTGCTAATGGGATGTAATAGATTAAATTAGGTTTTTACTTTCCGCATTTTAAATTATGTATCTCCAAAGCCTTGTAATAGAGATTTACCTTTCCGCATCTTTACATTCCGCATTTTAATTTCCGCACCCTATAAATTGCTAGTAATTAGGCGGTATGGCAAGATAATAATCAACATAGCTCACTAATTTGAAAGATAAAATATTTGAATCAACACACTTTTTCACACATGCACCCCTTAGGTAATTCTCTCGCTGCCTTACGAATTCAAAATGGTCATGTCCTCTAACGTAGAGGTATTCTAGCACCGCTGTCTTCCAAACAAATCATCCTAGTCCCTTCGATACAAAGATCATAGACCCACGATGTTGCCTCCGAATACATGATCTTGACCTCGATTGTCGCCACGAAAATGATGATAGTCCCTTCGAATGTGCTAGGATACTTCCTACAAGTTGCTTCTATGACCATCCGATGTCCCTTCGAATGTCCCGCTTACATCCAACGAATGGAGTTACCTACCAACTAATGGTACGGCTAGCTATTCTAAAGGAACGAGAAGCACGAAAACGACCAATTCGAAAGTGGGTAATAAGTCTTTAGTTGCTCGCCTACCAAAATACTTTTCACACCTCACACTTTTGCCAAAGTTCAAACTCTTTCAAAACGAAACATTTCAACACTTTGTATACATTCCTACATGAATCATTACAAAGTCAAAGCGAAATGCCTTTTCAAAACATTTTGTCAAACACACGTAAAGCACAATTTTAAAGTGATCTAGAGCAACTAAGAGCCCGTAGATAACTACGGATGGAAAGGGTGCTAATACCTTCCCTTTTCATAACCATTCTCCGCACTGTAATCTAACGAAGGTCTTTTTCTGCATTTTTACCTTCCCTTAATTGGATAAAAATAAAAGTCGGTGGCGACTCTTGCTATCCGCACATTTGCGATACAAAACTAAAAAGTCAGTTCACCGTATCACAATGATCATAACGTGCGATGTGGATACCATGACGGAACAGTAGGCCACTCAACAGAGGACTGCAACGCCTACAAAGCCAAGGTTCAACAGTTGATTGACCAGAAGTACTTGACTCTTCAAGGAGGGAATCTGTTTGCGAATGGCAATCTCATACTCAAGTGAGCACCAAGACTACTGAAAGTCATTTGAATCAACAAGTCCAGATGGAGCTCAAGACTCCTCAACAATGGCAGTCTTTTATTTCTTTACTACATTTTCATGTGTATCTTGTTTAATTGTTTAAACTTTGTTTATGTAGAAACTTATTTGTTTTTTATCTTAATGCAATGAGTATGTTTGTCTTGAAGTAATCCATTCGTTATCACTCTTTATTTAATTTGCGAGCATTTTGATACCAACGTTACCAAGTCTTCCGCCTATGCAAATATTGGAGGGAGGATGACGTTAATTGAAAAACGCTAGGTCTCTGAATGTATGCTCTTGAGTAGAACCCTGCTAACGATGTATAGGCCTTGTTTCAAATCCCCAAACACCAGAGTTATAAGGGAGATAAACCATCATTAACCCCTTTGAGCCTTGAAGTAGGAGTTTCTTTTTTGTTCAGAAAAAACCCTCATCATTTTTAACCTATGGGCGGGTAGTGTTCATTCAATCTGATCGAGTGTTCAAAACTCATCAAAAGTGTGCATCTAAGGATACAACAATGGTTATCCTCCAAAAGGTTGAGGAAGGTCAGAACCACAATAGTCAACCTTCATCTGACAATAGTGTGCATCAAAAGAGAATGGTACCAAATGGGTATATCTCACACATTAGAAGGTCAACAGATGGCGATACAATAACGATTATCCCTCATCGATCCAAGGACTCAGACAGTCACAATCACTTCCAACAAATTGAAGACTATGTAAAGATCCACGACTTGTTCAAAAAAGGAATGAATATGAAAGAGACAAAAAGCCCGCTAAGTCGAAACTTAGTAATAAGTTGCTTAGGTAAAAGTCGCAAATTTAGGGAAAGCAAAAGAAAATCCCAAAAGGATTATCAAGAAAATTCTCAACAAATACCAAGTTGTGGTCAAACACCAAAAGAAAAGTGAGTGACTATCATGTCCAAGAAACCTCATATCGATTCCTCAACCTTCATAACGCCTCCTCAAAGATGAGTGCTCAGATCAAGATAGTTGAACTTAGGATCAAGAACATCATGGAGAATGGGGCACCAAATATTTTGAGCCTAAAATATTTTTTCTAAAAAATGTGAACCGTGCCACGCTACAACCCTCAAAAGTCCTAATTGAAGCATGGTTAATCAAAAGCATACAAAGAAGAGATTACGCTACCGACTCTACTGCATGCTAAGTGTTTGTGTTGGTATCATATGCTTGTCTTATCTTTCACAAAGAAAAAAGTATTCAAGGTTGCACTCTAAAAGTGTTTCACTCACAAAAATCATAATGTCTTTCATGCAAAACTTCAAGACGATAAATGTTGCATTATAATTGTCATAATAAACATTCTTCACATGTAAAACAATTATTTGACATTAAAGAATTTCTTATAATGAACATCGGAAGAGTTTAATTTTGTCCAAAGAAGAGAAACTTGATTATTCTGTTGAGTTGGCAGTTATTTGTATCAAGGGGACGCTAAGAACCCATCGAGCATATCATGTTGTTCTCAAGATTCTCATAACCTAGGGTAATCAAATCGAAATTCAGCTCGAATTTCTACCAACTGGGGCAGGTCCTTAAAGAGCAATCAATGTGTAATTTGGTCTTTCTCAAAGAGCAGTTAGCTTGAGACAACGCTGCTTTAGTTAGCCTGGCAATTACTTCGAGACGGAAGTCTCTAAGGTTGTATACATTGGGACATTTCAACTAATCGCTCGGGCCCAATCAATTCGAGGAATTTACTGAGACATTGAAGCCAAAAAAGGATCCCATTCCATCAACTTAGTTGCTCATATGTTGTTGATCCAAAACAATTATTTTGAGATAATGAGCTCTTTAATTGGAGAAAATGTTTGTTTCAAGAATCAATCGGCCTCATAATTGCTTCGAGACGGAAGTCTCTCTAAAGCTCATCCTAGGGAAGGTCTTCCCTATGTTTACATAGCTCTTTATTCAGATGCAGTCAATCTGAGGAAATTACTTGAGACGTAGAAGTCTCTCCAAGACTCATTCTAAAGCAAGCTTGCTAAAAATTCATTTTATCTCACAACTACTTTGAGACGTTGTAGTCTCTCAAATATTCATCCCGGGCATGTCGTCCATTTATGCAAAATCCGCACCGAGATTCAAGAACTCTAAGGAGGTTATTTTGAGATGTAGAAATACCTCCAAAGCTCCTATCGAGGCATTATATTCCATATCGAATATCCAGCCTTTGAAATGTCGACGATCAAGAAAGTATTGCTTCGTAACCTGTGATATTGGCACTCCTTTTCGTGAAAACTTTCTCAAGGTCTAATAGACCGGCATGTTGAGATTCTGAAGTCAAGATATCTCTTAAGTGCAAGATCAAATCCAGATGCATTCCCACGTATGGGACATTCTTCTAATCATCATTATCTGATCAATTCAGAAGTTTGCTATTCTTCTTTCTACAAGAATTAGCATTGCAGCCCTTCCAGCGGCAATTCAACATTTGGAGCTTGGTCAATCATTTTATTGTGCCATTTTCTTCTCTTTTCTAGACTAGCTATGTCGGGAATTCAGTTTGATAACCAATGCATTAGCCAGTATATTCATTCATTCATTCTTTCAACATATTCATGCATTCATGCATAAACCCCATCCGAGCCTCGAAATATTTCAAGATCAGCTAATTGTTTTCCCCAGCAACATCAAACTTCGAAGATTATTTCTCGAATGACAGATTTAGCTCTTCCGGTCACAAGTTTGAAGGCTTGACCGTAATTGGTCTACCGCAGTTACGATTCTCAAATCGAATCTCTTCCAAAGTGGGTGATCTTCCCCAAGTGAACTCTTGTATCAACGAAATTTCTTGCTCGGGTTTTCCCCAGTGATTTTTCTTTATAGAGTTTCTTTTGAAGTACCCCAATGAAAGCAGAAGACTTTTCTCAAATTACAACTTAGTTCTTCTCCCGCCTGTTGAACGCTAGTCGAAAGATAACTCAAAAAGCGCCAACTCGTGATAATTTCTTCCCGAGAAGTGATCGATCATCCATGGAACTCTCGTGTCAACGAATTTTCCACTGGATTTCCCTGTGTTGTCCCCATGAGTTATCTTTGAAGTATTTCTCCATTGAAGCCTACATGCCCCAAGAGCCTTCCTCGCCAGGATTACCGCTATGTATCCCCAATATTCTTATTCTCAACCAAAATTTGTTCGTAATCTTGCGATAACAACTTCCCGTAAGTCTTAGTATGGCACCATTATAGATCCGATTTTCCGAAATGTTTAGTTAATACCTTGTGAATCTCCGTGTGTTTATTTCAAAGGCATTCCTCACTTATTCAATAGAAGTATGCCACCGTGTGAGATGTTTAACGATTTCTAAGATCATTGCAACATCAAATTGTTTAAACATGTCAAGACATGTTATTGCTATGCTGAAGATTTATCCATGGTGGAAGAGTTTATCCCCCGATGGTGTCGAGCTTGATTCCTATCTCCCAATGGATTTATGTCTTGCTTATTGCAACTCACTACTAGCTCAACAACGACGAGACAAAATGATGATCTTTCAACGTTAAAATGGTTCAACATATCTATATATTCTTGTTACATCCTTCTATCATCATGGTGTTAGCTTGTCAACTATTGGGGCATTCATGTCAGGCTTGTGCGCTAAACATAAATTATTTTCTCCCCACAGATGTCCACTTTCGGCTTTTGAAGTTACCGATCATGTTCTCTTTCGTCCAACTCATCCAACTTGGGGTATTCTATTAATGCATTTTAGAAATTGCTATCTTTCCTGCTACAGGATTACTGTGGAGCCTTTCAAGTGGTAGATCGACATTTAGAAACTGGTGCATTATCTGCATGATGCATTTGAATTTTCCTCTTCCAATAGTATCAAGAAATCAGTTTTATACTCTTTGCATTAAAACATTAAAAAAAAATCACCATGCATATCATACTCATACATTAGCTCCGGCTAATTTTTTGTAGGTTTTTCCAGCTGAAACTGTAAATATCCTCATGAGGATCAAAATTAAAGGATTAGTTCTCAGACGACAGAATCATCCTCTTTTCTCCAGCACAAGTGGTGTACTTGTATGGATCTTAACAACTGATGGTTTCTCCAATCGAGATTTCTTCCCCAACAAAATAGTTGTCTTTTTCAAATGAACTCTAATGTCAGCAAATTATCAATCGGGAATCCCTAGTGAAGTTTTCCACATGGTTTTCTTATGGAGTTTCCCCAACAAAGCTTAATTTACTCCCACGCGAGTCTCCTTCAGAAAGGATTACTACAACATTATTCAGGGTATTTTCCAAGGTTCTTTCAGACAAGAAACTTCTCAGCAAATTTTAGTGGCAGTGACTTCATAGCTTTTGTTTCTCGAGCTAATCTCGAAACCCCATTAAACTTCCGTGTTTATTTCAAAGAAGTTTTCAAATACTCAATGATAAATGTCCACCAAGTAGGATGTCTATTCAATCTCGTGTTATTTCTCCAACTCGGACGCTGATCCACATATCCACTTGCTAAAATGCATTGGTATGATGTCAAATTGAAGCCCATTACCATAGAATTTTTTAGTCACAAAGCCGAACTTAATTCTTCTATCCCTGTGAAGGCTATCTGACACAAATTGAAGATTTTGTCAACTCGTGGTTGTTTAACATGTCCATACGTTCAAGAAGATCTCTCATCACAAATGCTCGAAACAAAGATTTACCGACTTCATAAAGATCTATATCACACCGGTCGATATTGATTTGTTTATCCCTAGAGAAGTGTATTCTAGTGCGCCATCAATTTGTTCTCACGGTAACTCTGGTTACATGGTCAAGACATTCAAAGATGTCATGGCTCGCACCTTCGCACAATAATTCGATATTGTTCTAGCCATATATCTTCATTAAGGTCTCATGGGTATTCCTTAACTCTTCGGATTTTTTCGATAAAATCTCGATTATATATTCAAAAGTCTCATGGGTATTCTTTAACCTTTGGGATCTTCTATATTTTCTCAAATCAAATCTTCTTTGGGATCTTCGTATACCCCTCAATTATCTTCTTTGGGATTTTCGACAATTTCTCAATTATCTTCGCTGGGATCTTCGCGCTTTCAACCATATCTTCGTAAAGTCTCCAGTATTCTTTAACTTTTCGTGATTTTTCCGACAAATCCTCCATCATATCGCCGATGTAGTCTTCTCGATATGTTATTTTATTTTATTTTTATTTTCGCTGAGAAGTTCCTGTTTCTCATAGAATTTTCATTAAGAAACCCGAGATGGCTTAATTTATTGTTATTTCTTCTTTTCGCCGAGAAATTTGGCTTTTCTCGTAGCATTTTCTTTAAACCATTTATTTGTTTGCTCATTTTGGTTACCTTGCTATCCCAAAGGTTGTTGAAACCTCATCATATTTCTCAATTGTTATTGGTTATAAGACATTCGGTGATGCTTAACAAGTGTATTCTCCTCAGCATTCCTTCCTTGACTCGTAGTCAAGGTATTTTATCTAGCTTTGGTATCCCGCATAGGGAAAAATTTGTTCTTGGTATTCAATCCTCCTCAACCTTGAACATTCAAAAGCCATCACTCTTTCTCACTTATCAGGTCTAAGATGATTGAATAGGGGCAACTGTCGCACCCCAAAATTTACCCTACCACCTCAATTTGACTGTTTATTTAGATTTGGTTGTTTTTTTGGGTTATTATACGAGTATCAGAGTTTGAGTTCAAATTCAAAGAAATTTATCCAATTATTTATGGTTGAGGATTTAAAGCATGGAGACTATTATTCGTGGCATAGACATCGATGAATTCAAATAAAGATTTTGAGTTCAAGATACAGCTTAGCAAGAAGTTGGTTACTTGACAAGATTCATCAGAAATAATCAGAACTTCTGTTACTTCTAATGCCTAGAACTTCTGATGGCTAGAACTTCTGATGCCTAGAACTTCTAATAGCTAGAACTTCTAATGGATGTAACTCTAATGCCTAGAACTTCTAATGGCTAGGACTCTAATGGCTAGAACTCGATGGCTAGAACTCCAGATGCCTAGAACTTCTAATGGCTAGAACTTCTAATGGCTAGAACTTCTAATGGCTAGAACTTCTAATTGCTAGAACTTTTGATCGCTACAACTCGATGCCTAGAACTCGAATGCATAGAACTTATGATGCCTAGAACTCTAATGGCTAGAACTTCTAATGGCTAGAACTTCTAATGGCTAGAACTTCTGATGGCTAGAACTTCTGATGCCTAGAACTTCTGATGCCTAGAACTTCTAATGCCTAGAACTTTTGATGGCTAGAACTTTTGATGGCTAGAACTTCTAATGCCTAGAACGTCTAATGGCTAGGATCGATGGCTAGAACTTTGATGCCCAGAACTTCTAATGGCTGAACTTCTAATGGCTAGAACTCGATGCCCAGAACTTCTAATGGCTGAACTTCTAATGGCTAAAATTTATAATGGTTAAAACTTCTAATGGCTAGAACTTCTAATGGCTAGAACTTATAATGGCTAGAACTTCAGCTGGCTAGAACATCTAATGGCTAAAACTTCTGATGACTAGAACTTTTGAAGCCTAGAACTTGTAATGGCTAGAACTTCTAATGTCTAGAACTTCTAATGGCTAGAACTTCCGATGCCCAGAACTCGATGCCCAGAACTCGATGCCCAGAACTCTAATGGCTAGAACATTTAATGGCTAGAACTCTCGATGTCTAGAACTCTAATGCCTAGAACTCTAATGGCTATAACTCTAATGACTAGAATTTCTGATGCCCAGAAATTCTAATGGCTAGAACTTCTAATGGCTAGAACTTCTGATGCCTAAAACTTCTAATGGCTAGAACTTCTAATGGCTAGAACTTCTAATGGATAGAACTTCTTATGGCTAGAACTTCTAATGGCTAGAACTTCTAATGGCTAGTACTTCTAATGGCTAGAACTTCTAATGGCTAGAACTTCTGATGGCTTGAACTTCTGATGCCTAGAACTTCTAATGGCTAGAACTTCTGATGGCTAGAACTTCTGATTCCTAGAACTTCTAATGGCTAGAAATTCTAATGGCTAGAACTTCTAATGGCTAGAGCTTCGGACAGCCAGAGCTTCTAAAAGCCAGAGCTTCTGACAGCGAAGTCCTTTTGAGAGAAAAGATTCCAACGGATATCTGAATGAGAGAGTGACATTAGTCATTGAGACCACTTCAACCTTTGTTCATTCTTCAAAACTGATGGAGGAAGGTGCGAAATAAACCACCTGGAAAGTAACGGTATGCAACATATGAGAGTTCGTTGTCTCTTGATAGTACGAGTGTGGAGAGAATGTAGAATGTCTCCAAGTAAAGTAGGCATCGGATCATGGGTAAGAAACAACTTGATGGCTGACATCTATGAATCGATCCGAGTTAGGAATAGAACCAAACCATAGATTAGCAAGGCCACAATGTCTTCGAATGCATGGAAACTCATAACCTTGAGGAATTCTCGCTTTAATTAGGAACTTAGCAAGTAAACCCTTAACTCCACTTCTGTTTCCCAATTGGCTTCAATGTCCGACCGCTTTAGGTGTAATGTCGATGCGATGTCTTCGCATTAGGAACCTTTTCTAAACCTGAATGGCATTTGGTCAAGAATAGGTATCCCAAGTAACTTAGAGAACTCTTCCAAGGTAGGAACCAATCGATAACTGGGAATGTAAAGCAATGGTGTTTCGGATCAAGAACCGAATAGACATGCATCATATCTTCTTCAAACCGAGATAACCAAATCAAGTAGGTAACCATGTCTTTGATGAACTGGCATGATCGGAATCTCAAACCAATTCTTTGAGTGAGAAGGTATACCCATGAAGTTGATTCGATAGTCTTCTGAAGCCATAATTCCTACAAAACAAAGCAAAGATAAACCCTAGGTCCTTGAAATAGTTAGAAATGATATGCAATGCGATGATGTCATGATGTCATGTTTAGCACACACAAACAATTCACACAAAGCCCTAGGTTTAAGGCTTGTATGAGGTATAGGTGATTACCCCACCAAAAGTTTGAGTTGGTTCATCCCGTCCCTATAATAGTAACCGTTCTAGGAATCTCATATCATTGATCTTCTCGAGGCGCTTATTTCAATACGACTACCAAGTGGTCGGATCAAAATATCCCAAAAGTCCGATCATAATGAGCGTAGCATCGAGTATCAACCAACCTTAGTCTCAAGATTCAAAGCCGCCATCTCACTACTTTCTAATGGCCAAGATGGGTCAATTAAGGTTCTAAAATTTTAGTTAGTGCTTGATGACACCACGCAAGCCAAGTACTATCCTCAACTGGGAATGAAGAGTATCGTGACATCTAAAGTGTCACACTAGCGTAGCCATCATGTTGACCGCTTCGATATACGCCTAACGATCGCGACGATTTATTGCTACTTACCTAAAAGGAAACCCGGATTCGTAGGATCCCCACAAATATAATACCCAAGCAACCCTTAAAGATAAAGCATACAAGTCAAACAAAAGCAATAAAGGTGATCTAGAAATCCTAAGGCATTCTCTTTAGGTGAGTCCTCAGAGTCGCCGCTCAGAACACGTGAACTGACTTTGTAGGTTTTTGTATCGCAAATGCGGATAGCAAGAGTCGCCACCGACTTTTCTTTTATCCAATTAAGGAAGGTAAAAGTAGAAAAGACCTTCGTTAGATTCTCGAGTAAGGGAGAAGGTTATGAAAAGGGAAGGTATTAGCACCCTTTCCATCCGTAGTTTTCACGGCTCTTAGTTGCTCTTAGATCACTTTAAAAATGTGCTTTCGTGTGTTTGACAAAAATGTTTTGAAAAGGCATTTCGCTTTGACTTTGTAATGAGTCATGTAGGAATGTATACAAAGTGTTCGGAAATGTTTCTTTTTGGAAAGAGTTTGAACTTTGACAAAAGTGAGGTGAAAATATTTGATTTGAGCAAGCAACTAAAAGTCTTATTACCTACTCGTAATTGGTCGCTGTGTTATTTTACGCCTTTAGAATAGCGCTATCCATACCATTAGTTGGTAGGTAACCCTATTCGTTGGATGTAAGCGGACATCTGGGACGGATGGTCATAGAAAGCAACTGTAGGAAGTATCCTAGCACATCAAGGACTATCATCATTTTTCGTAGGCGACAATCGAGGGTCAAGATCATGTATTCGGAGGCGACGCCGTGGGTCTTATGATCTTTGTATCAAGGGACTATGATGATTTGTTTTGAAGGCAACGGTGCTAGAATACCTCACGCTCGAGGGACATGACCATTTGTAATCGTAGGCAACGAGAGAGAATTACCCTGCGGTGTGAAAGAGTGTGTTGATTTCTGTATTTTATCTGGAGGTATGAGTGAGCTATATTGGTTTTAATCTTGCCATACACCCAATTACTAGCGCTTATAGGTGCGAAATTAAAATGCGGAATATAAAGTGCGAAAGATAAATCCTACGCTATTACATGGCTTGGGAAGATACATAATTTAAAATGCGGAAAATAAAAGCCCTAATTAAGCTATTACATCCCATAAGCAATTACATAATTGGAAAAAGAAACGATAAAGAGAAATCGTCCAAACTAATAACCTGAAAAGATGAGATATCGGAAAATCAAGAGAAAATGTTAGCAAAAATAATAATTTTAAATGAGAAAAATATTTCATGTCGAAATAATATTAATATGCTAAAATAATTTTTTGGAGTTAATTTAATAATTAAAAATCAATTAAAGGTGATTTAAATGATAAATTAACAATTAAATTAAATATGCATGCAAAAATAATATTTTTAATTTTGTAAATTAAATAAACATTTTCTGGAAATAATGCAAAAAGAAAAATATTTTTTGATGTTTTTTAATGCATGATAAAAATTATGGAAATAAACTAAAATGAATGAAAAATATTAAATAAAAAGAAAATATGAAAATAGTTTGAAATATGAAGGTTGTGAAAAGAAAAAGCAAAACCGGCCCTGATGAGGCTCGAACCCATGACCATGGAGGGTATCTACAAACAGTCAGCACTTTAACCACTGGGACAAGTGACACTTGGTGTTTGTAAAGTGAAACTCAATGGAATATAAGTGATCACGTGTCCTGGGAAGGTTTGAAACACAGTCAGCGTGCGTGGGGTCCAGGTTGAATGAGAGAGCGAATCAGAACGCACAGAGTTGCCACGCATGCGTCCACCGGTCTTCGCCAGTCAACGACGCCGGAGCCCTAGCTCCGGTCGTCTTCTCCGGCGACCATAAACTCCAAACCTGCAAAATACGTGAAATAAATGGAAAAAGAGTACCCTACCCCTAAATCGACCTTCCAATCCAATGGTGCTATTGGTTTGCCCTAAAACGCCAGACAACCGGCTCGATTCAAACATTTCAAATAACCTAACCATGGCAAAACGCGATTCCTACGTGTATGCTTGCATGTAAGGTATCAAATGTGTTCTAATGAACCTCTTGAGCATAAATAAACACATAAAAAGCATTAGCAACGCATGAATAATGAAATTGATTTTTAAATTTACCAAATCGGAGCAAGTCAGGATCGCTCGGGCCTTGCTTCAAGTGGATGGTTTTGACCGGGAACCTCAGAACAAGATTGGATGGATGGTTTCGAGAGTGGTTGTAAATTCAAACACGATTTTTGACAATTCTTGAAAAAATTTGGCAAAGTGTGGGTTGTTGTAAGGGCTAGGGTTTCGTGTGGCTTGTGATACAGCTTGCTGGCTATTTATAGAGGGTTTTAGGAGAGGAAAAAGAAGGACAAAAGATTTGATTTTGAATGTGCATTGAATAATTTTCAAATAAAATCAAATTTTGGAGAAAATTTGATTTTCTCTTTAATGTGAGAGCAAGCACGAAATTGGCATGTATCATGGGCTTCCTTGGACCTCAAGTTTGATATAAAATCACTCCTTTTGGAAAAATATCTTATTTTCATATTTTATATAATTTAATTTTGAGTTAAATGGTTTTAAATCCAAAAATAAATTAATAAAATAGAAAATTGCCATGGCCAAGCATCAGTGGGTCACAAATAACATCATGAACAAGTTTGGATCACAAGATTATAGGCCCATTTGGAAAATTTTGCATTTTGACCAATATCTCCTTTTGTGCAATTGTCCAAAAATGCCAACTTCTGAATAGTGTATCTTGCTCAATTTTCCATATTTTTGAGTGTTCTTGGACTTTTTAGAAAGCTCTAAGAGTCCTCTAACCAACCTCTTTGTTTCATCTCAATTGGAGTTTCCATGCTCAATATATCTTCAAAACAAAATGTTGACTTTGAAAAGGACCTGTAATGTTTTGATCCATACCTTCCAAGTGAAGCATTTTTTGAACATTCTTGTGAGACATGAAGTTGTAGAGAATTGAATTTCCTTCAAAACAAGAGGTGGTGGAAATTTTTTTGAGAAAGTATGAAGAAGTTATGCTCAGTCAAAGTATGGTTGACTTTTCACTAAGAAACCCTAATTTAGAAAGTTTGACTTTTGAGCAAGTCTTGAGTTTTCTTGATGAATCATGATCAACCCTTGATCAAATGATGAATGTAACTTCAAAATGAGTATGTTGACCAAAAATCATGAAGTTTGACTGTATGTTTACCACAGTTGACTTTTTGTCCAATACAACTGATTTTCAACCATCGGAGCAATTGTCTGAGGAAACTTGATTTGTGAGGCTTGAAACTTGACATGGAGAATCTTTGAAGCATATGAGGAAGCATGAAGGCCATTGGAGATGTTGGAAGTCCATCTTGATCCGAGGAATGCCAAACCCTAGTTTGGGTTGATTGTCTAGGAGAGGGTTTGTCTGATCAATCTTTGAGGAATCCTTGAGTATGGATGTATGGAATGTCTTGAGAAGATGAAGGGAAAATTTTGGGGTATGACAGCTGCCCCTGTTCAATCTTCTTGTACTGGAAGAGTTAGATTGGCATGCTTGCCTTTCGTGACCTGGAGGTAGAAGATGATTGAACACTTGAGTACACCTGAAAATTTGCACTCGCGGTTGGTTGATGATGCAGGAATGGGCTTATAGATGCCATTTGGAGTTGCTGGGGAATGAGTCATACGCTACATTCGAGATTGTTGATAGGAGAACCACCGGGGATGGGCTTAAGATGCCATCTGGAAAGATTGATGCTGGGGAGTGAGCCGTACGCTAGGCTCTGTTGACGTTTCTGGAAATGAAAGGAGCAAGAAGATGGGCTTAAGATGCCATCCGGAGGGAATCGTACGTTAGACTTCGTGCTCATCTTTGAATGAAGTTATTGGTTTGTATTGGTTTTTTAACCAAATATGCAGCATTCTGAAGGTGGAGAGATGTTGACAAGTAGTCGGATATGGGCTTAAGATGCCATCTAAGGCAACTGAGTCGTACGCCAGACTCTGCGGTTGCTGTTGATAATAAGAAAGAGTCAGAATAGATCTTCGTGCTGACTACTCTGAGGGGATAGTAGTTGGAAAAATGTGGATAGCTTCCCTGTTGTGCCTCGGGTATTGATCCACTGCCTGCTATCGGAGGATAACTTGTGATCGTTCGGATAGGGTCTCCCGTCTAGCTTCGCATTAATCTCGGATCCTGTCGGAGGACAACGGGTGGTCGTCGATAGTTTTCCGCCGGATTCGGTCTTAATCTCGACCGCTTGTCGGAAGACAACTAGGGCGGTCTTTCGATAGTTTTCCGCCGATTCGGGTCTTAATCCTCGACCATTGTTGGAGGACAACTAGGCGGTTTTTCGATAGTTTTCCGCCCGATTCGGTCTTAATCTCGACCTGCTTTACCGGTTTACTTTCACTGCTTTGGAGAAAACAAGAGAAACTTTGATAGAATACTGTTAGTCTTATGCAAAGTATGATGCATGACGATGTGTATGAATGACATATGCATATATTATGACTTTATGAGAAATGTATGAATGATAGATGTTGTGGTATTTCAAAACATATCCATCTTGAGGAAGATGCAGATGTTCTGCTTGAGGATTTCTGACTTCTGTTTGGGAATGGATGGAGACCCTGAGAAGAAAGGAAACTTGGATTCCTCCGACGCACTATCTGACCAAGTCTTGGGCCTAGATATTGTTAAGGATGGTAGAGACCGAGAAACACATTGTCGAGGATCTCATACATAGACCCTACTGAGGAGAGTAAAGAGGTACTCTGTTGGGGATCTTGCATGTAGATCTTGCTGAAGAGTACTTGATAGTTGCTGAGAGACCGGGTTAGAAGAATATGGAGCCCGTTGGAATCTCTGACTGTGGAATAAAGGCGAGGTTTCCTCCGATGCACTATCTAACCAAGTCTTAGGTCCGGATACCGCCGGAGAAAAAGGGAATTGTTGAGATATCTTGTTGGGGTTAAATACATCGGGATGAGATGTTATTGCTCAAGACGGTGTAATCCGTTAAGTTGAGTGGAATCACCGCGGGACTATATACTTCACTAGGGAAGGTTTGTGGTGAGCGACACCTCTGTGGGGATCATGTTTTATGGGGGAACGCATTGGTGACTTTCGTCGTCATCTCAATTCCTGGAGTCTTTAGCAATTACTTTGTTATGTTTACTTTTCGCATGTTTGTGACTAGATTTTTATTGTCAAATGCATATAATCATTCAAAGCAAACGTTGGACTTTATGCAAACAACAATAGTGAGAATTTGTAAAGAGAAAGAACTTGTATTTATTTGAAATGTGGCGTATGGCCAAGCAGTTTGTACACAAGAAAAAGTAAAAAGCTATGCGGAAACAATCTCGTTAAGTTCCAACTATGCTAGTACTCATATATTCCAACTATCTCATCTCCTTGCTGTCAGTAGAAAGTGAGTAGACTGATTTTCGCCATTTGAATCTTGAGTGCTGATAGTAGTAGTCTAGAAGTAGGTGATCTGGACGAGACATAGTCGTACGCTTAAATCCCTAACTTTTGCCTAGACCGCCTTTCGTGTTTTCGCCCACGGATACCTTTTTGCCCAAGCCGCCTTTTCGTGTTTTCGACTTGTCGGTGTACATGTTTTGTATATATCCTTAACTTTGCCCGAACCTTTGGTTCGTCAGATGCCCTTATTTTTGCTAGGTCACCGACCTAGCGGGTCTCATTTATGCGTAGTATTTTTGACTATGTCTCGCTCACATGGTGGGAAGTCCTCCATCCATGGTGCTAAGTATCATAGCTCACCGAAAATATCTGTTTTGACTACAAATGGTCCCTCATAGGTGGGAGTCCATTTGCCCTCGGATCACCTTGTGGAATAATGATGCACTTGACTACTAGATCACCGACTTGGTAGACCCTGCTTGACCTTCTTGTTAAATGCTCGATCATTCGCTTCGATAGATCCGTCCATGGCGATGGATGCGAGTTGTTTTCATCAATCAAATTAATCTGATCAAAGCGGTCAGACCCAATCGCCTTCGCCTAACTCTTCATCCCGAGGACTCGTCGAGGGTATCCGAACCTCGATTGGTAGGACTCGCCCATACCGTATACTAGGAGAAGGGGTTGCCTCATTGATGTTCGATCAGAAAGCGATAACCATGAAGAACGAATGGTAACATCTCATGCCAATCTTTGTAAGTCATCGCATCTTCTCAGATAATTTTCTTAATGTTCTTATTACGGCTTCCACAAGCCATTCATCTTAGGCCGATACGAGAAGAGTTGTGATGCTTGATCTTGAATCGCGTGCGTAGTTTGGTGATCATCTTGTTGTTGAGATTAGAGCCATTATCTCGTGATAATCCTTTCGTGAGTGCCATACCGATGATAAGATTGTGTTTGATGAATCGAGCCACGACATTCTTGGTAATGTATGCAAACGAGGTCGCTTCTACCCACTTGGTGAAATAGTCAATTGCCACAAGGATGAAACGATGTCCGTGGAAGTCGGGCTTGATTTCTCCGATCATATCAATGCCCCACATTGCAAAAGGCCAAGGAGAAGTTAAAACATTCAGAGGAACCGGAGGTACGTGCACTTTGTCTGCATAAATCTGGCATTTGTGGCAAGACCGAACATAGTGGTGACAATCAGCTTCCATGGTGGACCAATAGTAACCTGTTCTCAAAATCTTCTTAGCCATTGTATGACCACCGAGTGGGTACCAAATGCGCCTTCGTAACTCTTCCATGATACGCTCACTGCTTTTCTCCGTCCACACAATGAGTAAGCACAAGTCGTGGTTGCGCTTGTATAAGATGTCATTGCTGAGGAAGAACTTGGATGCAAACCTTCTCAAGAACTTCTTATCGTTGACAGATGCCCCTGCGGGATATTCCTGAGTCTCAAGATACCTCTTCACATCATAGTACCAAGGTTTCTCTTCTGTGTCAAGCTCATAACAATATGCTGGTTCGTCAAACTTCTCAATGATGATCTGGGGAGCCTCGTTGTCCCATCTAACCTTGAACATAGATGACATAGTAGCCAATGCGTCTGCCAACTGGTTCTCTTCTCGTGGAATATGGTTGAAAGTGATCTCTTCAAAGTAGGGAATCAAACTCAGAACATGCTCTGTGTATGGAATGAGATTCGGATGCTTCGTATCCCACTCGCCTTAATCCGATCGATCACTAAAGCCGAGTCTCCATATACTTGTAAGTACTTGATTCTTAAGTCAATAGCGCCTTTGATACCCATGATGCACGCCCGATTCGCCATGTTGTTAGTGCAATTGAAACATAATCGCGGTGAAAGGCGATGTCCGTCATAGGGATGTAATGATGGCGCCAATGCCATTGCAAGCGCGCTTGAGGCTCCATCAAAACCATGGTCCATCGATCCTTGTTCGTGTCCTTCGTCTGGGCCCGGTTCTTCACAATCGCTGATTAGTAAAACATCTTCATCCGGAAATTTGAACCGCATAGATCGATAGTCATCTACGGCTTGATGAGCCAAATGATCGCTACCACACTTCCTTTGATCGCTCGAGAAGTGTATGGATGTCATATTCGGTCAAGATCATTTTCCATCATGCTATTCTTCCGAGAGAGCTGGTTTCTCAAATATGTATTTTATAGGATCCATCTTAGAGATCAACAAGGTAGTGAGTCAACATATACTGCCTTAGTCATGAAAGCAGCCAAGCCAAAGCGTTGTAAGTTTTCGAGCTGTGAGTATCTTGTTTCACGTCGGTAAACATTTTGCTAAGGTAGTATATTGCATGCTCTTTTCGACTGCACTCGCCATGTTGCCCCAACACACACCCCATTGAGTTCTCTAACATCGTCAAGTACATGATAAGAGGTCTCTTCTAAGCGGCATCGTGATATGAGGATTTTGTAGGTATTCCTTGACTTTGTCAAAAGCGATCCGAAATCGCTGCTCCATTCTACCACTTGATCTTTCTTAAGTAACTTGAAGATTAGCTCACAAGTAGTAGTTAGATGTGCAATGTATCCGCAATGTAATTCAATCGACCAAGAAACCTCTCGACTTCCTTCTCGGGAGCGGCATTTCTTGAATAGCTTTAACCTTGGCGGGGTCAACTTCAATACCTTTACCACTGACAACAAACCCTAGGAGTTTACCGGATCTGACTCCAAAGGTGCATTTGTTAGGATTAAGTCTCAGTTTGTACTTCTTCAATCTATCAAACAATTTCTGTAAATGATCAAGATGTTCTTCTTCAGTCTGTGATCGAGCTATCATGTCGTCGACGTAGACCTCTATCTCGTGATGAATCATGTCATGAAATAATGCCACCATGGCACGCTGATAAGTAGCGCCAACGTTCTTCAGTCCAAACGGCATGACCTTGTAGCAGAAAGTGCCCCATTGTATAACAAAAGTAGTCTTCTCCATGTCTTCGGGAGCCATTTTGATCTGATTGTAACCGGAGAAACCATCCATGAAGGAGAAAACCTTATGCTGAGCGGTGTTGTCGACTGTAACATCAATATGAGGAAGTGGAAAATCGTCTTTCGGACTCGCTTTGTTCAGATCTCTGTAATCCACACACATTCGTACTTTACCATCCTTCTTAGGCACAGGCACCACATTAGCAACCCATTGTGGGTAGGAAGTAACAGCTAAGAAACCGGCGTTGAACTGCTTCATAACTTCGGCTTTGATTTTCTCTGACATCTCAGACGACGCGCGAACCTTCGTTTCACCGAGAAAACCTTCTTTTGTCGGCAATCGTGTACCACAATATCGTTGTCTAAACCGCATGTCTTCGCACGACCAAGCAAAACCTCAATATAGTCTCAGAGCATCCGAACCAATCGCCTTAACACTGCTCTCAAGACCCGCTCCTATCTTGATCTCTTTCTGCCTTCGTCAAGACTCCAAATTCACAACCTCAAGTGACTTACGCGGGTCAGATAACTCGCCTTCTTGTCAGTAGTAACCGACAAGTTCTCCGGCACTTCACAATCTTCCTCACTCGCCTTCGGCTTGGTAGATCGGATTATCAAGTCACATTTAGCAATAGCATAGTCAGTATCAACGAGATTCTGAGTGATTCTCAGCAGTATCGTGGGTGTGTAAGAAACACATAGCTTTTGGAAGGGTGATAAAGTAAAAGAAAGAAAACAACAATTGAATGCAAAAGTCCAACGATTTTATTGAATAAAATATGCAAATGATGATAATAACCTCACAACGAGCCATGATGCCGCAAGGCACTAGGCTTTAGAGTTTATTGTTCAAAACACGTAAAATACGAAAAGCAAAACAAAACAAGAGCAATTACTCCTGCCTAAAGGAGATTGGTATGACGCCTTCGCCTTCCAATTGCGGAGCCCCTTGTCCGAGTTGGAAGATCCACTTGCCGATGTCGTCGTTGTCGCCGCCTTCTATAGCATGGATTCCGCTTGCGGAAAGGAAGTTGGCCGGCATGTTCGCGGCGTATCATCTTCTGACCTTTGATGGTGAAGCCTAAACTAGTCTTGTCAGATTTGAAAGGAAGATCAGGGAGCTGTCCCCAAATAGTACTACCTCCCTCTTCGACTGCAGCTTGAGCATCCTTCAGCGAAGCCATCCTAGGCGGAGCTTGTAGCTTCAGGAGTGACGGAGAGTTAACATGCATGACTCTGGGGATTGTTTCAAAAGCTTGACAGGGAGTCTCAAAGAATTCACCTTCCACCTCGAGGTATCGGAATGACTGTAGATGGTTGACCATATATTCTTCTTCACCACATACTGTGACAACTTTCCCCTTCACCGGATACTTCAGCTTCTGATGCAAGGTAGAGGTAATACCGCCCCATGTATCCAAGGGCCCAAGTAGGCAAGAGTAAGTCGGACGGATGTCCATGACAAAGAAAGTGGAATCAAAAGTCTAGGAACCGACTTTAACAGCAGAGTGAGTTTCCAAGTATCGCTCGCTAGAACCATCAAAAGCTCTCACAATAATGTCACTGGTCTCGTAACCAACCCTTCGACATCAAGCCGATCAAAAGCCTTCGAAGGATATTCGAGCGTAACCGTATCCACCAAACATGAGACAATGTAACGCCTTGCATTCAATGAGATGTGCAAGGCTTTGTTGTTTCTTTCCTACAGAGTCAAATCAAGATCGAGAAGCCTAGGCCATTGTTGGCATGTGCTAGCAATACAAACTTCAAACTGGTCTGGTAGTGTCTTCGGCACGTGAGCATTCTTCGAAACTTCACCAAGGCATTAGCATGAGCCTCGAGCACAAGAGCAAAGCAAGCATGGAGATTTTGACGGAGTCTGTCCCAATGCTCCACAACATTGTAGTCACTCTTCTTGATAATCTTCTAATTTCTCCATTTCTTGTTCGAGGTGTCTTCGCAACTTCCTTTGGTACCGAAAGCAGATGAGTTACGGCTTTTCCTCTATCTTGGAGAATGGGTTGAATAGCTGGAATGCGAACTGGAGTCGTAGTGTCTTTTGGAGGAGAGATATCTGGAGAGAATACTCTTCCGGTTCTGGTCACCTTGGTTGATCCGGTGATGTTGTCAATGTCAGGAATGGTAGCTTCAACCGTAAGATCTTCAATGGTCGAGGGTCTTGCTTGACGCCATGATTGTAAGCATCAGATCCATAATTCCAAGGGATAGCTTTGTTGGAGGAATACGGAACTGGTATGGGAGAAGTAATGATGAAAGGTGCCACCCTAGGCACAGGATCAGCAGAGGAAATCCTTATGGTGTTAACATCAGCACAATCTTCTGGGAAATCGTCACCCCATCCGGTTACCTTAACATCTTCAATAGGAATCTTGTAGCTCTCAGAAAGGTACTTCACCATGTAATCATACTTTCCACTGGCTGCCCCAAGGTATCCCATGCAGACGGTGCGGTTCCATTCACATCTTCGATCTTCGCTTAGACATGTCTTCACACAACAGACAGTGGTTTTTAAATAGTATCTCACATTATTCATCATGCACCGAACACGCCTTCTCAACCAAGCACAACCATCGTGCGATAGCACCAACGACAATTCTCCGGGCATCCCGGATTGACACCGCTTGTAGCAAATTCTTCTTAACACCATCGAGGAATGGTCAAGTCATCTATGTTGAAAACATAAGTATCTTCCCAACAAGATTGGAACTTTTGTCATGGTTAGCATAGGCGTTGATCACATTCGAGTCTCGAGGAGGATCAAACTCAATCGCTTAGCTTCAATCATATCTTGAATTTTGTTCTTCAAGGCCCAACAATCATCGTTGTGTCCTGGTCATGGAGTGGTAAGCACACTTAGCATTAGGATTGTATCTCGAGAGGAAGTATTGATATTTTGAGGAGGATCCTCAAGGTTATCACCGCTTTCAACATGTGTTGCAAGGCTTCATGACAACGGCATGTTGATCTTCAGAACTATCTTCGTGGCGCTGCTCGCTACGCGTTGTCTCACCGAGGTTGTGCCGATGCAAGATCGAGATCACAACCGCCTCTACAGATTGAGCACGGTTGGTCTTGGCTCGCTTTTTCGACCATACACAAGATTGGATTCTTTCTTACCACCAAAAGATCTCTTCGCAGATTTGAGGACGATCCGAATTTTCCCGCTTGACAGCTTCAACGCAATACACGTGAATCCGCCGAGGAATTTCTAATTAGATGATTGAAGAATGGGCATGTCAATGTTCCCATAAACATATCAACCAACTCCCTATTGGATAAGGGTGGTGAACTCTTCCCGCTAGGTCTCTCCATTTCGAGCATACCTTGAACTTCTCATCACGACCCATGGACATGCTCAGAGTTGCATGCGAGTGGGTGTTAATTCAAAGATTGTACTCATATTGTCTCAGAAAGCATCTTCTAAGTCACCCAAGTACGGATACGGTCATTCTCTAGCGATAATACCACTCCAATTGAGTTCGCATAAACTCTCTTGAAAATAATGCATCCACAACTTTTGTCATCAAGTGGGGGTTGATCTTTGAACATAGGACTTCAAAAGCAATTTGGACAGACATGCCATCATACTTGGCAAAATTAGGAACTTTGAACTTGGGAGGAGTCACCACACCTGTGGACAAGACTCGATCATCAAAATTTAGCCGGACATCTTCGTGTTTTCCACAAGATTCAGACGGTCTTCGTTGCTTGTACTTGTCATCTTCATCGTAGTATCGGTCATTATCATACCGATCCTCTCTTCCTTTCTCGACTCACGTTGGTCATCTTCATTACCCTTGAAACCCCCGCCTTGACACTTCCTTCCGAGAGTTCTATCCTCGACCACTTTAGGACCCCTTTGTAACGCTCCGCCCATGTTGAGAAGACCAACAACCTTCTTCTTCTTGTTGATGAGCTTCATCTTCTTGGCCTTGGACCAAGCAGTGAACATCCGTGAAACCGAGCATTCGAGCTCGAGATCCTTGATGATCGCTCAAGAGCCATTGCTGCTAAAATAAATAGCGAGAGAATGAGAAAACCAATCTTCAATGTACCTGTTATGAGATGTTATGCTATGCTATGCGATGTTTATGCGAATGCAATGCAATGTTTTCAAGGACCTTAGAGATTTAAATTTGTTAAACAAGCAATGAACAAACATTTATTAGTTTTCTTTTTATTATTCTTTTTCTTTTTAAGTAAAAAAGATAGTTCAAAACAATAAAAGAAAACATATAAATCCTAAAGCTCTAAGTCTCCCATGGGCGCTTCCTCTTGGTGTTGAAGTAGGTGTTGATGTTTCGATCCTCGTGAAGTAGCTTTGTCAAATCTAGTACCTTCTTCTCACTTGCATAGCATCGAGCTTCAATGTATCCCTCTTCTTTTAGTTGAATCCAGGATCTCTTCAAATCTTCAAAATCAGAGGCATGTCGTGATGGAGAACGGTATAGGTACGCCACCTATAGCAACAGTTCCATAATTACGGTAGAACAGCGTGAATGGCATCATGAGGTTTTGAGCTCGAGCTCTCACCCATTTGAGGTAAGGTTCCCAAGGAATGGAGTTCGTGCCTCAAAGTCTTGGTATCGCCTTCTTTACCATGCCCCAAGCGTATGAACCTTCGCGGAATTCGAGATCGTGATTGTAGTCGAACACAATATCTTGGAGAAGCATATCATGTGGACCATCTCTTCGAGCAAAACCAAACTGACGTAGAGCTAGAGAAGGGTTGTAAGTAATACCTCCCCTTATACCAAGGAGTGGTACATTAGGGAATTCTCCACAACGTTCAATGAAAGTGAAGTCCTTTTGAGAGAAAAGATTCCAACGGATATCTGAATGAGAGAGTGACATTAGTCATTGAGACCACTTCAACCTTTGTTCATTCTTCAAAACTGATGGAGGAAGGTGCGAAATAAACCACCTGGAAAGTAACGGTATGCAACATATGAGAGTTCGTTGTCTCTTGATAGTACGAGTGTGGAGAGAATGTAGAATGTCTCCAAGTAAAGTAGGCACTGGATTGCGGGTAAGAAACAACTTGATGGCGTTGACATCTATGAATTGATCCGAGTTAGGGAATAGAACCAAACCATAGATTAGCAAGGCCACAATGTCTTCGAATGCATGGAAACTCATAACCTTGAGGAATTCTCGGGCTTTCTTAATTAGGAACTTAGCAAGTAAACCCTTAACTCCACTTCTGGTTTCCCAATTGGCTTCAATGTCTGACCGCTTTAGGTGTAATACTGATGCGATGTCTTCGTACCTAGGAACCTTTTCTAAACCGGTGAATGGCATTTGGTCAAGAATAGGTATCCCAAGTAACTTAGAGAACTCTTCCAAGGTAGGAACCAACTGATAATCTGGGAATGTAAAGCAATGGTGTTTCGGATCGAAGAACTGGAATAGGACATGCATCATATCTTCTTCAAAACCGGAGATAACCAAATCAAGTAGGTAACCATGTCTTTTGATGAACTGGGCATGATCGGGAATCTCTGAAACCAATTCTTTGAGCTGAGAAGGTATACCTCATGAAGTTGATTCGGATAGTCTTTCTAGAAGCCATAATTCCTACAAAACAAAGCAAAGATAAATCCCTAGGTCCTTGAAATAGTTAGAAATGATATGCAATGCGATGATGTCATGATGTCATGTTTAGCACACACAAACAATTCACACAATAGCCCTAGGTTTAAGGCTTGCATGAGGTATAGGTGATTACCCCACCAAAAGTTTGAGTTGGTTCATCCTGTCCTATAATAGTAACCGGGTTCTAGGAATCTCATATCATTGATCTTTCTCGTAGGCGTTTATTTCAATACGACTACCAAGTGGTCGACCGAAAATATCCCAAAAGTCTGATCATAATGAGCGTAGCATCGAGTATCAACCAACCTTAGTCTGCACCAAAGCCGGCCATCTCACTACTTTCTAATGGCCAAGATGGGTCAATTAAGGTTCTAAAATTTTAGTTAGTGCTTGATGACACCACGCAGAAGCCAAGTACTATCCTCAACTTGGGAATGAAGAGTATCAGGACATCTAAAGTGTCACACTAGCGTAGCCATCATGTTGACCGTTTCGATATACGTCTAACGATCGCGACGATTTATTGCTACTTACCTAAAAGGAAACCCGGATTCGGGTGTAGGATCCCCCACAAATATAATACCCAAGCAACCCTTAAAGATAAAGCATACAAGTCAAACAAAAAGCAATAAAGGTGATCTAGAAATCCCTAAGGCATTCTCTCTTTAGGGTGAGTCCCCAGCAGAGTCGCCAGTTCTGTAACACGGTGAACTGACTTTGTAGGTTTTTGTATCGCAAATGTGCGGATAGCAAGAGTCGCCACCGACTTTTCTTTTATCCAATTAAGGGAAGGTAAAAAGTACAGAAAAAGACCTTCGTTAGATTCTCGAGTAGGGAGAAGGTTATGAAAAGGGAAGGTATTAGCACCCTTTCCATCCGTAGTTTTCTCACGGCTCTTAGTTGCTCTTAGATCACTTTAAAAATGTGCTTTCGTGTGTTTGACAAAAATGTTTTGAAAAGGCATTTCGCTTTGACTTTGTAATGAGTCATGTAGGAATGTATACAAAGTGTTCTAAATGTTTCGCTTTTGGAAAGAGTTTGAACTTTGACAAAAGTGTGAGGTGTGAAAATATTTGATTTGAGCAAGCAACTAAAAGTCTTATTACCTACTCGTAATTGGTCGTTTTTATTTTACGCTCCTTTAGAATAGCGCTATCCATACCATTAGTTGGTAGGTAACCCTATTCGCTGGATGTAAGCGGACATTCGAAGGGACATGGATGGTCATAGAAAGCAACTTGTAGGAAGTATCCTAGCACATTCAAGGACTATCATCATTTTCGTAGGCGACAATCGAGGGTCAAGATCATGTATTCGGAGGCGACGCGTGGGTCTTATGATCTTTGTATCAAGGGACTATGATGATTTGTTTTGAAGGCAACGGTGCTAGAATACCTCTACGTTCGAGGGACATGACCATTTGTAATCGTAAAGGCAACGAGAGAGAATTACCCTAAGGGGTGCGTGTGTGAAAACAGTGTGTTGATTTCAGGTATTTTATCTTGGAGGTATGAGTGAGCTATATTGGTTTTAATCTTGCCATACACGCCCAATTACTAGCAGTTTATAGGGTGCGGAAATTAAAATGCGGGAATATAAAGTGCGGAAAGATAAATCCTACGCTATTACATGGCTTTGGGGAAGATACATAATTTAAAATGCGGAAAATAAAAGCCCTAATTAAGCTATTACATCCCATAAGCAATTACATAATTGGAAAAAAGAAAACGATAAAGAGAAATCGTCCGAAACGGAATAACCTGTGAAAAGATGAGATATCGGAAAATCAAGAGAAAAATGTTAGCAAAAATAATAATTTTTAAATGAGAAAAATATTTCATGCTGGAAATAATATTAATATGCTAAAATAATTTTTTGGAGTTAATTTAATAATTAAAAATCAATTAAAGGTGATTTAAATGATAAATTAACAATTAAATTAAATATGCATGCAAAAATAATGTTTTTAATTTTGTAAATTAAATAAACATTTTCTGGAAATAATGCAAAAACAAAAATATTTCTTGATGTTTTTAATGCATGATAAAAATTATGGAAATAAACTAAATGAATGAAAATATTAAATAAAAAATAAATATGAAAATAGTTTGACATATGAAGTTTGTGAAAAGAAAAAGCAAAACCGGCCCTGATGAGGCTCGAACCCATGACCATGGAGGGTATCTACAAACAGTCAGCACTTTAACCACTGGGACAAGTGACACTTGGTGTTTGTAAAGTGAAACTCAATGGAATATAAGTGATCACGTGTCCCGGAAGGTTTGAAACAAACACCGGGGTCCAAAGTTGAATGAGAGAGAAAATCGAACGCGCAGAGTTGCCACGATACGTCCATCGGTTCGCAACAACGACGGAGTCCTAGCTCCTATTGCCTTCTCCACACCATAAACCAAACCTGCAAAATACGTGAAATAAATGGACAAAGAGTACCCTACCCCCCTAAATCGGACCTTCTGAATCCAATGGTGCTATTGGTTTGCCCTAAAAACGCCTGTATTAACCGGTTCGATTCAAACATTTCGAAATAACCTAACCATGGCAAAACGCGATTCCTACGTGTATGCTTGCATGTAAGGTATCAAATGTGTTCTAATGAACCTCTTGAGCATAAATAAACACATAAAAAGCATTAGCAACGCATGAATAATGAAATTCGATTTTCAGAAATTTACCAAATCGGAGCAAGTCAGGATCGCTCGCTTTGGCTTCAAGTAAGGATGGTTTTGACTCGGGAACCTCAGAACAAGATGGATGGATGGTTTTAATGAGAGTGGTAAATTCAAACACAATTTTTGACAATTCTTGAAAAAATTTGGCAAAGTGTGGGTTGTTGTAAGGGCTAGGGTTTCGTGTGGCTTGTGATACAGCTTGTTGGCTATTTATAAAGGGTTTTAGGAGAGGAAAAAGAAGGAAAAAAGATTTGGTTTTGAATGTGCATTGAATAATTTTCAAATAAAATCAAATTTTGGAGAAAATTTGATTTTCTCTTTAATGTGAGAGCAAGCACGAAATTGGCATGTATCATGGGCTTCCTTGGACCTCAAGTTTGATATAAAATCACTCCTTTTGGAAAAATATCTTATTTTCATATTTTATATAATTTAATTTTGAATTAAATGGTTTTAAATCCAAAAATAAATTAATAAAATAGAAAATTGCCATGGCCAAGCATCAATGGGTCACAAATAACATCATGAACAAGTTTGGATCACAAGATTATAGGCCCATTTGGAAAGTTTTGCATTTTGACCAATATCTCCTTTTGTGCAATTGTCCAAAAATGTCCAACTTCTGAATAGTGTATCTTGCTCAATTTTCCATATTTTTGAGTGTTCTTGGACTTTTTAGAAAGCTCTAAGAGTCCTCTAACCAACCTCTTTAGTTTCATCTCAATTGGGGTTTCCATGCGCAATATATCTTCAAAACAAAATGTTGACTTTTTGTTGACTTTGAAAAGGATCTGTAATGTTTTGATCCATACCTTCCAAATGAAGCATTTTTTGAACATTCTTGTGAGACATGAAGTTGTAGAGAATTGAATTTCCTTCAAAACAAAAGGTTATGGAAAAATTTCTAAGAAAGTATGAAGAAGTTATGCTCAGTCAAAGTTTGGTTGACTTTTCACTAAGAAACCCTAATTTAGAAAGTTTGACTTTTGAGCAAGTCTTGAGTTTCCTTGATGAATCATGATCAACCCTTGATCAAATGATGAATGTAACTTCAAAATGAGGATGTTGACCAAAAATCATGAAGTTTGACTGTATGTTGACCACAGTTAACTTTTTGTCCAATACAACTGATTTTCAACCATCTGAGCAATTGTCTGAGGAAACTTGATTTGTGAGGCTTGAAACTTGACATGGAGAATCTTTGAAGCATATGAGGAAGCATGAAGGCCATTGGAGATGTTGGAAGTCCATCTTTATCCTAGGAATGCCAGACCCTAGTTTGGGTTGATTGTCTAGGAGAGGGTTTGTCTGATCAATCTTTGAGGAATCCTTGAGTATGGATGTATGGAATGTCTTGAGAAGATGGAGGGCAAATTTTGGGGTATGACGCCATAGCGTATGACAGCCATATCTTCTGACGGCCAGAGCTTCTGACGGCCATATTTTCTGACAGTTAGAGCTTCTGACAGCCATATCTTCTAACGGCCATAGCTTCTAACAGCCATTGCTTCTGACAACTAGAGCTTCTGACGGCCATAGCTTCTGACAGCTAGAGCTTCTGACAGCCAGAACTTCTGACAACCAGAACTTTTGACGCTTCTGATGACCAAGAAACTTAACATCCATTCAATTTCCAACTTCACTCTATTTCACTCGTCATTTGCAAGTTCAAATCGATTCATCATCATCCATATTTTCAAGCTTATTTCAAAATGTTGATTATTACATTCATTCAAGATGATATTTTTTACAAGAATTTTACAAGAAAAGAACTGCAAGGTGTTCACAAATTCAAGTTTTATTTCTCTAAAGTTTACCACAAGAGTTGGCTCCTAAGCGTTCTAATTACAAGTTCTGCTCTTCTACAATACAAGACCATTGGTTACAACTTCAAAATTTTATATTTACAAAAGAGTTTCCTAGAATTTCTAAGAAGAGTTTGTTATTCAAGTTTTCTTGCTCCATGAGTCATATCCTTGAAAGTTATTCAAGTTTCTAGCCTTGCTATCTTCATCCATATCTCACCATCATTCATCCATGCCGTACATGAAAAAGAAACAAGAGCTTGATTAGTCACCAAGAAATTCAAGGCATTCTAAATTTTACAATTAAAAAGAAACTTTGCCACAAGTTTTGTTGTGCCAAGTTCATCATTAGGGTTAAGTTCAAGGAATCAGGTTTTTCGAAGGGTTTTCAAATCTTCTTCGTAATCATTCATAAAGCCTCATACAAAAAAAAACATAATGCAATCATTGGCTAAAAACCTTCGATTGCAAATCACAACAACTTTGTTGTTGCTTCACAAAGGGAGGTGCAAAAGGAAACAAGTGAACTCAACATAGCATCATTGTTTAGCAATAATAGCATCATTGTTCAGCAATAACAGGAAGTACAAAATTACATCAGTACAGCAGAGCAAAAAAGAAAGCCAGAGTTGCCCAAAACAGCATTGTTTCCCAAGGTCCAGCAAGCATTTTCGTAAGGCCCTGTTAGTAGAAAACCAAGTCAAAACTAACACAAAGAAACCCTAATGGAACATCAATATAAAACCATCATGATATGATTTCGTGGAGGAGGTCACTGCTCACCAAACCTTGAAAGCAGAACATCAAACCAAATGTAATAATCTTTAGAAAATCACAAACAGATAGCCTCAGCAGCCAAAACAGAAAAAACCTAAGTATTCATCATCTTCCTAAACACTAACCCTTCAGAATAGAGAAAGATAAAGAGGAAAAGACAGTAAATCAGAACAGTCTCACCGAATAAGCTCAGAGGCGACGCCACCGTCGACCGCCACCATCACCGCCGTCTAGGCGATTTCTGGCGAAGGGATTTGTTGAAGGAGAGAGCGATCGCGATAGAAGGAGGCGGACAGAAGACGAGAGATCCATGGAGGCATCACAACATATCAAGACCGCGAGTACGAGAGAAATAAAGTTTGTGATCAAGGCCACCGATTTCCAACAGACTTCCGATCGAGAGAGATGAAGAGTTCCGAAACAAAATCGAACAAGAACAACGAACAGAGAAACAGATCGAACATGCAAATAGCGACGTAGAGATAACAGAAATCACAAGCCGTCGTATGAAATCGAGAAAGATGAAGATTTCATGCAAGCGGTTAGAGAAGAAGATTAATAGTGAAGCACCAGAACCGAGTGGGCGATGAGGAGAAAGGACGAGAGAACAACTCTCTCTTTTATTCTTCTTAGTTATTTTTTTATATTTATTTTTATGATAATTTTCTATTTTAATTTTATATATAAAACTATGTTAATTCATTGATTAATATGGTAGTGACACTTGTCACTGTCCCAATGGTTATTTCTGGATCTTTGTGTAGATGTTTCACTACAGCTGCCATGGTTCTTCACTATATCACCGTCAGATCGTCACAGGATCCTCATCATCATCATCATCATCAAACATGCAGGATGAAGTTCCTCACGATACACCCTCACTAAGCAGCCGCACGGGATCAGTGAACCATCTTCCTTGGACCTGGGCTTGCTGTTTTTGGCCCAACGAATTTCTATACCCACACCCCCCTGATTGCTTCATTTTTGGCCTATTTCCTATATATTTTTACATGTTTTTGTGAAATATTTGTTCTATTAAATAAATTTGTAAAGGTTTATTTTTATTTAAATATTTAATTGTATTGAAAATTAACATTTAATTTAATTAATTATTTCGTTAATTAATTTTATTAAATGGAAGGATTTAGTTTAATTAATTATTTAATCAATTTGATTGGGTTGTATTGTCTGTTTATTTAGGCTTTTATCGCACTTCCCGATTTGATGCATCCCTATTCGTAAACTTGTATCCCCATCCCCATATGGTTTGTAATAGCTTAGAACTTTACCTCTTTGTATGTTCTAAACACTGCTCAATCACGCGTTTGTTATCATATTAGAACACATAGCTTCCTCTTGGGCTCTTCATCAAGGAACAGGTAAACATACACAATGCACACTCGCACACATTCATAGTTTGGTCCTGGGCTATTTTACAGCAACAACTATCCGATCCATTGTTCTAATCGGTCATTTAGAATACTAGTGCCACGCTAGTCCCACTCTTCTAGGAGCATACACATGGCCACCTTGTATGGTCTCACTTGTTTTCCTATCTTCGTTACCTCTATAATCGGATTCTTATATGCTCTTGGCTCATAAGCCAATTTCCTAAAGGGTCTCATAGTTGGGGATGGGCATGGCCATCCTCACAAGGTTAGTTAAAGCCATTGTTGCTTTAATTAACCATAACCCGAATAAATTTTGGTTCATATACCAATTTTCCATTCACAAGGGTCTCATAGTTGGGGATAGGAGCACCTATCCTTACGAGATTAATTAAGTCCAAATACTTGATTAAACATAACCCGATTCAATTTTTCTCGCTCCGCACCAAACCCCTAAAAACGCTTTCATAATTAAAGTTCTAAACCTCGATCCAATGTCGAGTTTCTTTTCAAAACATTTTCATAAATAAATACTCCACTTCTCTCTCTTCCTAAACATATGGTAGTCACCTGCCTTCGATCGTACATTTGGTTTTCTTAATTGAATCTAATTAACGTGAACCTTGTTTCACCTCGCCTTTTCTTAATAAACTTTTTGGGTAGAAAAAGATGATTAGGATGTTACTGTCCACTCATCCAAGTATTTGGGGCGTTAGCCGTTGAACGCTTATGGTCCGATACTCGTCTCCCACATAAAAATAACTCAACTCACTCAACTCTTTTTTCGCTCATATGCGACTATCGAAACTCTTGTCTTACAAAGAGTGTGCAATAGCCATTTCAAACACGAACGAGGACTTAAGCTTTTCAAATAAACTAAACAAGTCAAAGTTCAAGCATTTGAAATGTCTAATGCACGATTTTCTTATAAAATCAACACAACCAATTCAAAACCTTTTCAAGAAGAACTACGGAGTTTTTACTTTCCCATTGCACGAGGGAATACGTAGGAACAAGGTTTTGAAACCGCGGCAAACTCAAAATAATAATAAAAAAACCCCGCTTCTTTTATTTATTGATTATAACTTAGAAATTAGCGAATATACACAAACACTTAAAACTAAACGGGTCCCATCGAGTACGATGGATGTAAGGGGTGCTAATATCTTCCCCTTGCAAACCGACTCCCGAATTTACATCTTTTGGTCACGTAGACCGCCTTATCCAAATTCCGTGGGTTTTATCTATATTTTCCCATTCTTTTTAGAACAAATAAAATTAGGTGGCAACTTCATTGTTTTAAAACAACATATGAAAACCACCATCACAACATGGTTACCCTTCCTTTCTCCTTAACCATATCCATGAATGTTGCATCTCTTGATTCGTGCTTAGGCTCACGTAATATCTCAATATCACATTTATGCTCAACCACAAACATTGATACTTCAATAGCATCTCCATCATCCTTAAACTGCTTAAATCTTCTTCAAAATTACCATTTTCATGTTTCCACCATATCTTAACAAAGATCCATATCAAACTCAGGTTGAATACTTTTCACTAAGTCTATGGCTTCAAAAAATGACCAGTAATCTACATCTTGCATATTAAAACCAAATACATCCCCACCCTCATACCTAATGTCCGGGTCTTTTACAAAACAACCCTTGGTATAAAATAAAACCTTGAATGCACTCATTTCTCCTATACATATAATTACCAGATTAGGTTTAGAATTAGTAATTCAAAATCGTTTTAGGGTTAAAAAATCCACAGTATATTAGGTCAAAGGGTAATTTCACAAACATAAGGAATCAATTATAAAATACAAAGATGAGGCTATTACCTAGGACCACGAGCAAGAAGAAGAAGGCACAACACGAGGGACCACCAAGATTCCTTGTCGTCAACAATGTCGTGCTAGGGTTACAAAGGGGTGAAATTTTTTTGACTTTCAGCATTAGTTTCTTTTTTCACGAAGGGGGTAGAATGTTTGACACGCTGACAATTGCTTTTTTCAATTAATCCATATAACTTACGCCACATGGCAAGCCACGTCACCGCACGTTAGTGGAATCTAACGTCAAGGATGTTTTATGCTAAAGTAAAATTTTAGAGGGACCAAAGGTTGAAGAAAATATTTATAGGGACTAAAAACATATTTAACCCAATAAAAAATCATTTTTCAAAGTAATCATTTATGCCACCCCTCCAAACTCTTCAACAAAACTTAAAAGAATTATTCTCACCTTATAAATTTATGTGAAACTCTCTCAACTCACATTCTCTCAAAAATATTCAAAAAATTTCAAAGCTTCTTCCATCAAAATCAAGTCGATCAAAGAGCTCACTCAACACAAAGCTAAACTCATATTTTGAATGTTTTGAATTTTTCTAAACTTTTTTATTATCTATATACATTTGTAGAAATTAAGGATTAGGTTATGTAATAGGTAGTTTATATATGTTATTTACATCAACAACATATTTGATAGTTAGTTTTAATGATCAATGCATTATTTTGGATGTTTAAAGGGATTGTATTTCCACCATTAACGATATTCTGAGTTGTAGAACATTCTGGAGATTGATCTCTGGAACTTTACAACATTTTGATTCTCAAAATTCAGAGATGCATCTCCGAAATTTATCAATCTGTATTTTTTGTCTGACTTCACTGTGTTTCATATGTATAATGATTGTGTGCTTTACTTATAGGCATTATGGCTGCTAGGCAAGACATATTTAGGCACGACAAGATTGCACGACCCACATCGGCTCTGAGGGAAAAAACTCAACCATCGCAAGCACCTTTTGTTTTTAGTTTGGTTGATATGGAGACGTCAGCTTTTGAGGCTCATGCATCTATACCTTCCTCTTCCCGTAGAATACGGGTTTCACTTACTCATGCATCTACGCCTCTGTCTTCCATTAGGAGGCTGTTAGATGGAAATTTTGACGACGTGGAAACATTAAAGTGAAAAACAAGATGTCAAAAGAAAGCTAAGTAATCAATAAATATGAGAATATTTCATGAAGAAGTTCAACTACCCGGTTCGTGAATAAGTTTAACTTTGCTAAGACTTAGCGAAAGTCTTATTTCAATGGAAAAATGGAATTTAAAATATTTGAAGTATTCGACGAAGCATAATTTAACAGTCGCGTTGATTAGTTTGGCGCTTCGAAAAGGAGGGAGATTTGAACTCAAAAGATTTAATCTTATCTAAAAAGACGCGTGGAAGTTTGATAAATCGAAGAGCATGCAAACATCGAAAGTGGTGTTATTTTAGCAGGAGGGCGTTATGGTCGAATTAGTATAAATTAGAATCTTAGTGTAGGATTTTAGTGTGTTCAATTCTGTACAAATACTCAATTTCACTCGAAGTACTAACATTTACCGAGAAAAGAGTTATTAGAATTCATGTATGAATCAAGAAGTTTATTTAAATTGACAATTTATCTTTACAAAAGTTCTTTTAATTTCTTCTACATTCCCGTCGAAATCTTTTTATTTTCTAGTATACTTTGCATAGTTTTAGCAATTACTTACCTAGTTAATATTATATTTGAAAGAATAAACATTATCAAAACATAAAAAAAAAAAATTAAATGTCTTAGGATTAATCTAGTTGATCTTGTGAGTAACTAAAATTTCCTTTTGTTTTGGAAGACCACTGATTGTTTTCTAAATTTCAGGGTAAACAAATTGGCACGCCCACTGGGACCAGTCTCTAGTTTTGTCACATATTTTGTTTGAAAGATTGTTCTTTGATCATTGTTGATCACTCGTGAGCTTTTAAGCAAATAGTGGATTGTGTGTAATTGGAAGTGTGCTCTTCTATTTTGGTCTTTTGTTATTATCACTGAGGTGATTGTGGGAAGTGATGAGAGTTCTCTTATCTAAGAGGTTCCTAGGTAGAAATTTCATAGATAGTGATAGGTGATAAATTGTAAACTATAGTTGTTTAACTTTTAAATAATACTATCATAGTGAATTTCCTTCCTGACTTGAATGTCTCAGAGTAGGTGAATTGCATCGAACTGGATTAACATTTGATTGAATCTTTTACTTTCTACAATTTACTTCTATTTACTTCTGCATAATTTATTATTTGATAAAATTATTATGTTAGTCAACTGATATCTTGACATTATGTTTTAGTATTGTGACATTAGTATCAACATCTATTTGAATTGTCAGAATTTCATACAAATACACCTCAAATACGTATAAAAACTTGGAAAAAAACATTTCATTGAAAAATATATATATAAGATTATGCAAAATTCGTTTCCTGAATTTTAAGATTATGCAAAATACCAATACCAATACCAATACATGTAATTAGTATTGCTTCCATGTAAAATACCAATACCAATACATGTAATTGCTTCCATGTAATTAGTATTGCTTCCATTACATGGTACTTTGCATGAAAATACCAATACATGTAAGATTATGCAAAATTCGTTTCTTGAATTTTAATATCTAAACAATGTATTTTTATCTATCCGAATTTCAATCTTCCAACAATACAATTTGATATTTTTGAATTTTCATAAAATCAATGAACATTACATGGAGTATAATGAAAACCACCCAATAAAAATTATCATCACTTATAAAAATTATGTATGTTCAAGCTATATATTATCTGATAAATTAAATTATATGAGACTCTAAACACAATATGGCGTGTCGCCTGATAACAAAAATTTGATAACAAGTGACTTAATATATCTTAAAAGAAACTTTGATATCTTAAGAGGTGTGTGATTGAATATTAAGGTTTTGTTTGAGAGTTTGGAGATAAAGAGATGGAGGGTTTTAAAGAAAGAGAAGGATTATGTAAAAAAAGAATAGTAGAATTTACACGAGGGAGTTTTAGAAGATTTATTTTTATTGAAAAATCAAAATTTCTCTAATTTAAGTATTTATTTTTGTCATTCTATACAACAATTTTTTAAATAATAACTATTTTTTTTTCCCACTCAATTCATAAATAAATGAAGTCTTAGTAATTCAGAATTTGTGTCGAGGGGTTATAACACTGATTAAATATTATTCTTATTGAAAATCAAATTTGGTATTACCCGAACCTTTGTTCTAACTAAATAACTTATTTTTCAAAGTAATTATTTCTGTCACCCCTCCAAACTCTCCAACAAAATTTAAAAGAAATATTCTCACCTTATACATTCATGTTAAACCCGTGGATTATCCTATATTCCTATATGAGTTTCTTAACTCTAATCAATGTCTGTTTTCTATTTGGAATCAATTCCCATTTATTATATACAACTACTGTGACACTGTCTAGCATTATTCAATGATATCCTTTCCAACATTTTCTAATTAAAGACGTAGTCAATCATTCCAACATTTTCTAATATGCCCGCCGGCAAACAAACTTACCTGCTATATCTCCTTCATAATAATTCCTTTAAAAGCTTATTGTAGTAGCTCCTTCTTCACAAGCTCCAATTTACACCTTCTCCCCACAAACTTCAATACAAGGTTGAATAATCTCTTTCTCTATTTATTATTCTGTTTACTTTATTTTAGTTTCTTCTAGCTTATGCTGTAATGTTTGTTCTCATAATCATTTTAGACTTTGCAAAATGAATCAAGCAGCTGCAACAGTTGTCAAAGATAGGTGAATTTGAATTATTTATGTTTTACTTTATATATATTAATTCATTCTCAAACTATATTCCATAATTCAGTTGTTTATGTTTATGTTTATGTTTTATATGTATTATGTTGACAGGAAATCGATTGAGGATGTACGTCGTTTACGATATATCACAGCGATTAAGACTCCGATTTACCACATGGAAAAATTGATCTGGAAGCATATGATAACTTGGTGAATATACAAATTGCGAATGGCGTTGAAGGTATTCTTGTTGCTGGCTCAACCGGTGAATGCCAGTTAATGACATGGGATGAACAGATAATGCTGATTGAACATACAGTAAACTGTTTCGCGACAAAGTTACAGTTATTGGTAATGCAGGAAGCAACTGTACAAGAGAAGCGATTGAGGCCACCGAGCGAGGTTTTGCAGTTGGAATGGATGTTGCACTTCATATAAACCCTTACTATGGAAAACCTCAATGAAAGGTTTGGTTGCTCATTATAATAGTTTGCTTTCTATAGGACCTGTCATTATATATAATGTACCTGCAAGGAGTGGTCAAGATATTCCTCCTAGTGTGATTGAAATATTGGCTGAACACCCTAATTTAGTTGGTGTGAAAGAGACAGTGGGAGGTGAGAGGGTGAAAATGTATACTGATAAAGGGATTGTTGTGTGGGGAGTTGATAGTTTGAGCCATGAAGCTAGATGGGATTGTGGTGCTGTTGGAGTTCAATCTTATGCAAGTAATTTGGTTCCTGGTTTAATGAGGGAACTCATGTTTGAGGGTAAGAATCATATACTGAATTCAAAGCTTATCCCTTTGTTTGATTGGCTTTTTTACAGAGCCAATTCCTATTGCTTTGAACACTGCTCTTGCTCAACTTGGAGTTATCAAGCCTGTTTTCAGGTTGCCATATGTACCTCTGAATAAGGAACAAAGGGTAGGGTTTGTGAATTTGGTGAAGGAAATGGGTAGAGAGAATTTTGTTGGAGAAAAAGATGTTCAAGTTCTGGAGGATGATGATTTTATCGTAGTCTCTCGATATTAGTTTGGATTGTCATCTTCAGGCCTTATTTATAAGTTATTTTGTGCATTGGCTTTTGAGTTTTGAAGTACTTATAAATAAATGAACACTAAAATGCCATCTTTATGCCTCAGCATAGAAGGTTGCTCGTATTTTACAAGTTGTATTGTGTGTGAAAGGAAACTTATCACTCATTTCATAGTAGATATATGACTGAAAAAGCTTCCCTTGTATGTACCTTTCTCTAAACAATAGTGACTATTTTCCAACATTTTCTATTGGATTATCTTGATAACGACAAAAGGCAGAACTTGACTAATGGACAAAACTAAAGAGAATAAATCAGTTATGTTTTGTTTTAAATTATTCCGTCCGTTTTTTTTAATAGAAGCAAATATACTTTGTTAAACCCACACATCAACTGCTGCCCATAGCAGGTAGCGGAAAATAGCGACTTTTTCAAATTCCACTACGCTAGTTACTAGAGTACTATAGTGCAAGCTGCTATTTGACAACATTTTGTACTAATTAGTATATTTTGAAACAATAGTGATGGGTTCAAAAGAGTAATCATTCTTGGGTAGTGGCACGGAGCAGCCGACCCCAAAAGTCGATAGCATACATGGGATGACCACTCTATTTGATCATTTTTTGAACAAAATTCACACAATAATTATATAGATATATTTATTATAAAATAAAACAAATAACTAAACTCATAAAATATTCAGAAGTCAGCACTCATGAATCTTGGACTCTTAAAGTGCATATTCAATTATGAAGGTTAAGGTTGAGTATCAATTCAAATAAGATCTCAACTCAAATTATCTTTAAAACATTGTTAATTTAAGGGTAATTTCAGTTTTTGTACAGGGGAAAAATAGCTAGCTAGAAACCAATTGTGCTAGTAACCGCTCTGCTCACCTATCCCAAGTTGCTGCTATAGAGCGTTCTGCACCGCTAAAGTTAAGACTCTTCCTGTTGAACTCTTTGGAAAACAATTTCTGTTTAACCCAAACGAACTAATGACGAGTCATTCTCGTAGCAGCCAATCAATTTTTTTAGGTCAATTTTCTTGATTTAGTAGTAATATATAATAATTATATTGTTTATTATTATAATTAATAATTAATAATATAGTTTCTTATTATAATTAATAAGAATTCATTCTATTATTGTTTTTTTAATCAATTTTATTTAAATTTGACTACGGATTATATTTTTATATAGTAATTAACCTTTCAAGTAAGTAATTAAAATGAAAAAGTTGCCAAAGTCACATCTTTTATAGAAATTGTTTATGAAAAATGTTAAATAATTTTTTTGTTGTGTGTATGTTTGTCCATGCGAGTATCCATTGATCCAAATGATAGTTGATGGTTGGTCGGTTTTCATATGTGTCTGTGATGGTAAACATGTGATAATTATATGTCTTACATGTGAATAATAAATCAATCCAAAGAGGGGATTATTATTCATTATGTTTTTATTATCAATGTTTGATCGTTACAACAAAACTCAATATTATTGGTGCACTATGTATCTTAAGATGGGTGTTGTAAATGTGCCTTAAAATCTTTGGTGATTAAGAGAAAGAAAACATATTTTGAGATTGCATTTACCACAAATATCGAAGTTTAGAAAGTCTGATTTAAAAGTCAAAAATATAAATCGAAAAAAGGAAAATATTTTTCTGGACGGTGAATAGTGCCATGCGTACGGATGAATAAAATCGTCCGTACGGATGACTAGTTCGGTCCTTACGGTGAATAGTATTGTCCGTACGTTGAATTGTGATTTCGACATTTTCGGGCTTTTTCGACGCTTCTCGCTTTTCCATGGATACCTGTGATTTTGGACTTTGTTTGTTGGGTATTTGTTATTATAAATATGTATCTCTTATATGTTTGCAGATGTGACAATCTTATAGCTTACACCAAAAGGGAGAATAAGGGTTTGAAGGCATAGTATAGGGTTTCGGATATTCTCAAGGAAACCTTAGAAGGAAAAGGTTTTGGAAACCTTTACGTTAACTAAGGTTATTGGGAATTCGTAAACACTTGTTTACACCTTAAGTTCGAGTTATTCATATATTGAAAGTCAAGGGTCAAACAGCTTGATAGAAAATGGTATTCTTGGGCACCTTCGTGGTTGTTTTGGAAACCCAAGGCGAAGGATATTTTCTTGTAACCCATATGTAATCTCTTGTAACAACTTTTGAGTATAGTGAATTGAGAGTGCTTCTTTCCTCATAGTAGATCGTTTGATCGAATCGTAAACAAACCTTTGTCTTTTTCTCGCTTTATTCGTTATATTTTCTGTAAGAATTATCATTGTGCGTACTATTTATTTTGGTTGCTATTATTCTTGCCCTACAAATTGATATTGAATTTTGTCCTAATTAACAACAAGATTCACAACAAGGGTTACGCCATTATTTGACAAATTAATAATTTGGCTTTCTTTTATGTGAGTATATTTAAAATGTTTAATTTTATTCTTATTTTTAGCTATAATTGCTTTAATATCTGAAAATTTTAAGAATAAGGTACATGTCCTTAATAGAACAAATTTTAAGGAATGGAATGAGAACATGGAAAATGTTCTTGATTGAATGGATTTTGACCTTGCATTAAGGATGAAGCAACCACCTTCTCCTTCAAAATTTTGGTTCCTCCGAATAAAGAAAATTTTATGAGAAGTGGGATCGCCCAATCGCATGAGTCATGTTTTGGTTTGTTTTGAGGTCAATTTAGATCTAGTACCTGGAAACACTTGGTAATTAGACTTTGGTGCAACTACTAACATCAGTGTTTCAATGAAAGGTTATCTAAACTACTGAAAGCCAAATGATGTAATACATCTATGTGGGAGATGGAAAGTCGGTGGAGGTGGAAGCTATATGGCATTTTAGATTATTATTGTGTACCAGATTTTATTTGAATTTGAAAGACACTTATGTGGTTCCGTCATTTATACGAAATTTAATTTCGCTTATTGGGACAAATCAGGTTATTCTTGTTCCTTTGAAAATAATATGTTCAAGTTGTCTTTCAGTTCAGATATTGTTGGAACTGGTTCACTTATGGGTCTGTTTACAGTGATTTCTGGTAAAACAACCGCTAGTCCTCCAAACTATCAAATAATCTTAATGACTGTTATTTAATCTCTCTGGTAACTTGCAGGATCGACTAGATTGATCCTATGGGGTATTGGTCGTTGGGATAAATCTAATAACAAAACTGGTATTCATTGTTAGGACTTGTATTTAGAGTATTTTATAGATGTTCAATGTATTTCAATTACCATACTAAAGGATCTAAATGACATGATCAAGTAAAGAAACATGAAACCAAATTAAATGAATGAAGGTTCGATTGCAAAGAAATGTTTAAATGCAGAAATACGTAAATGACTTTGAATGTAAAGATTTTAATGTAAAAGCATGAATATAAAAGCATGAAACGTAAAAGACATGAATGTAAACGTTAATGTAAAAAGTTTCAAATGTAAAGGATTTCAATAGAAGAAAACGTTAAATGCAAGAAATAGTTAAATGACTTTGAATGTAAAAGTATTTAAAAGACATTGATGCGAAATGAAAGATAAACTGAAAAGATAAAGAGTTTTATCAATTATAAATGTTTGGTGTTATCATACGATATTGTTCGAGCATTCGCTTCCTAGCCATGTGGTATTTTGAATGTTTACCGAATTTTGTACAATAGATATGACACACGTAAATCCTAACACTAAGAATTTATTTATACTACTTGACCATAACGGTCCGACTTATAAGATTCTCGCCACGCTCGTAACATGCAGTAATCGCTTCTCTCTAGCTTCCACGCGTCTTCGAATGCTCCAGCGCATATATATTTGAAATCCAATCATCCCGCTCGTGTTTGAATTTCAAATGCCTTGACAACCTTCGCTTCGAACTCATTTTACAGATACAGTCTTGTTACCACTTCGAGGCTTCTTTTAAATATATCTTCACAACTGCCACTCGAAGCTCCGAGCTTTGACATGTCCATTCGAAGAACCATTTCTTCCATTTCGAACTGTGACATTCACTTTATTCCAACGAACACTAACATTGTTTCATTTCGAACTCAATTACTCCATTTCGAATCACATATATCAAAATCTTCAGCCAACAAAATGCCCCTTTAAAATATGTATTTCGAACCTCTTTTGAGAAATACTTATTTTAAACACGTTTGCAAGATTTTGATGTGACTTTTGAGTAATCATGATACTTACTGTACATGACTTTCAACTACGTCAATCAAGACACCTCTTGGTTTTCTTAATCGTCTCAAAATAGTCATCACAGCATGGTGCGGTTACCAAACAATGATTATCATTAATCACGCTTATTACCAATGTTAACTTTACGCCACCTCCTTCTGGATCCAACCCACGATCCCCACGTATCCTAGCCTCAGTTGGTGAGTGTTTTAACTTCCTCACTATAAAAACTAATCAACTTAGTCTTTTACCTTTTTCTCACATTCTGAAACTTTTGTCTTCCTCTATTCTCACTAAACCCTAAATCTTCAACTATTTTCAACAATGTCTTCAACAACATCATCCCAAATAAACAAAACTTCCAAGAAGAAAAGCAAGAACACAGGAACAATTATGGAAAGCAAGGTCAAGACTATCAAGGTCAATCTGCTTATCCCCAAATGATCTCTAGGAGAAGGAGATGCTCTACGCTTCTCGTGCATCGATTCCAACTAATGTTGCTGGAAAGAGGTTTGCTCTAATGGGTCCTCTTACAGTTTTTGAAATATTAAAAGATACTAGGAAGATTTTCCCTGTCTGTTATGATTTCAAACCTTTGTTTAATAAGATGGATATCCCTAGGATAGAACCGATAGGTAGGCGTAGTCTTCCGCTTCAAAACCATAGAAACTCCAACCATTCCACCCAAAGATCCCTTTGTGTTAGATTATGTGAAAAGTAACTTTAAACTGCTTCGATCTTGCCCTACCCCCGATATAGTTTACCAAACCGGCTTACCAAAGTAGAAGCCAAGAAATCACACCAATGGGAGGAACTAGGAATCTATAATTTGATCAAGTTATCGAAACCAGCTTCACCTATAGCCATCCATTACTATTTGCATCCTTATATTTTCGGGACAAGACCTACAACACCTTTCACCTCCTCGGAGGAATGATAACACCCACGCTTTCGACATAGCACCATTACGGTTTGTCACCGTAGAGAGACTTATATTCTCGACATCAAGAACACTCTAGTATCATTGACTTTGATGTCAAATTGGCCGCTTCTAAGTTCATTAGCCATTACCACATCAAGGAGATAGTGTCGATGTGGAACATATTGCTTTTCTCACTTTGTGGTTATCAAGATACGTGTTTTGTAGCAGTGTCCTTGTGTAGCCAAGAGGTTTATTCCTTTAGCTAGGGACTTACATGAGAATAGGAGGGTATGTTTGAGTGAACTGTTACTCGTTGATCTCTACGAAAGCTTGAGATCAGCTGTTTCAAGTTTGAAATCCCACACTCCCAAAAATATCCTTCTAGCTGGCCCCTTCTGGTTACTCCAATTATGGATTAATGCCATGTTTGAATCCTCATTATCAAACCGACACCATCGTTGAACAAGATCCAGAGATAGCGGATCGAATTATTGAAGGTACAAGGCTGAGAAAACTTACTCCAAATGATGATAAAGTCGACTTCAAAGTCCTCTTCTCACAAGACATCATGATTTTCTAAAAGACATAAATTTGAAGAGACTATGGCACCCTTTGCTTCGAGGACTCATGGACCATCATGGTTCACCATGTCTCTTTCAGAGGTCGTTAAAAGCGAGAGATTCAAGACATTGGAAAGCCTTTTGCTCCCTAGATTAATCTCCTCACGAATCACTCCGTCCAAGAACCAAATCTTCCTGCTTGCCTATCAACCTAACTTTGTTTCCAGCATAATTTGGTTTATGTCGCTTAATCCTCGAACTCTTTTCTAAACCCAAAGTGCCATCACTGGTCGAACCTTCAAAGCAAGAGAAGCTAAGATGCAACAAGAATAAGACAGACTTTGCTCATTCGAACTAATTCCTTTTGAACCAAAGACATTTTAAACAAGGGTTTTCCGAATGGTGGACTAAGTTCTACTAATCTTATATGTTCGATACCCTCACCATTCAAAAGAAACTAACTGATGCTCGATGTGCGTGTACACTCAAAGAAAGGTATGTTCACTCACGCCAAAGAGATTAGGGCTTTTCGTAATTATTTCAAACAACTTATGATCCTACACGCTGAAACCACGTATCGAAGGTCCAAACCTTGAAGGAAAAATTCAAAGAAAAATTTCTAAGTTCAAACTTCCTTCGTGGTTGTCACCGAGGATAGGTATAGGTTGGCACTCAAATGCATCCACCTAAATTTCCTAGATTACCTACCCTTTAACGGCTCGCTTAGTTTCCTCCATACCCTTGGTGGTCGACTTGCAAAGAGATGTTCAAATACAAATCTCAAAAGAAACTAAAGCCATCTCGAGACTATGACATGGGCTCATTATTATTCCATAATTTCTGTGACATCTTCGCTATGACCTTTCTGCCATGTCGATTATATCTAATCAAGGCGCAGGTGCGGATGCTTGGGAAATTCCCAAATATTTCTTACTTTCTTTATTTTAACATTTACCTTAATTGTTTCGATTTTCAGCCATCAGGATAAAGACTTTCGCTTCGAAGACTAAGGAAGGGAGTAGTTCTCAACTGTTAGTGTTTTAAGTTGGCATTAATTTTGGTAAAACTAGGCTTTAGCAATGTCATGATAAATGTCATGACATTCAGAGATTGAAGAAAAATCCTACCTGCTAAGGATGTTAAAAGGACACTCGTAATCGAAGCTAAAGTGGCCGGAAATTCATAGAATACCGATGTCATAATGTATGTTATGACATTCAGGTGACATTCTCGCTCGCAGTAACTGCTTTTTTCCTGAGATTTTTCAGGAATTTTGTTGAGCTGCTATTTTATGCTTTTTTGTTATTAGAAAGCATGCTCACGTGGCTGCTAGGTTAATCTTAATTAAACTTAAATTGGTTGTTGAAAAGACCACGCTTTTAGGATTAAATTATGAACCTTAGCTATCTTTATGGAAGCCCAAACCAAGTTTCGTGGATCGCTTTATAAAAGGAATTCAACCCTTACAACCGTGTTGCGCCTTGGATTATATTGAAGAGATAGCAATTGTTATTTGTGTATCGTTAGGATTTATAATGTTGGTATTTGTAATTTAGTTTTTCAGAGCCAAGCAACTATCAATTGATAAGTGCCTTGGACTAGGATTTGTTGTAGGTAGTTTATCACCAAAGCTTTAAAGCACGAGTGTTTGTCTCTTGATTGAAAGCTTTGAAGCGAGATCAAGATAGTTTATTGAAGTGTGTCTTCACAATTCAATTATTCAATAGGTTGATATCACCTGATTGAGGGGATGAGTAGGAACTCGATCTAAGTAGGACTTAGGTTGAAGTTGCATGGTAGGTTTTATGAAGGAGATAAACCGTTGGTTTATTCCCAATTAATTCTACTAATAATGAATTTCTCCCCGGCTTGGTAGCCCCTGATGTAGGTGTAGTTAGACATCGAACCGGTAAACAACTTATTGTGTTCTTTATCGCTATTTATATTTACTGTAAATTGTTAACAGAGTGTCGATAGGTGTCATAACATTCTCGTGATATCACGATCCGCTGCCGTGAATTTCAATTGGCATCGTGAGCAGTGCACCCCGCCCGTTATTTCGGGTGAGATCTAGGATAATAGTTTCCGCATTATGGATAAGGAAGGAGGATTTGGAGGTAGACCACCTATTCGATGGGTCAATTATGATTACGGAAGCCTCAGTATGGTTGCCTTCTTAAGATCAATGGACATTAAGGCTTGGAGAGCTACTGACAAAGAATGGAAACATCCCACCAAGCTTGTGAAAGATGGGACTACTGTCTTGAAGCCTGAGGAAGAATGGAGTAAAGAGGAAGAGGAGCTAGCACAGGGAAACTCTAAAGCATTGAATGCCCTATTCAATGGTATTGACAGAAATATCTTCAGACTAGTTCATCAATGTGAGCTGGCCAAGGATGTTTGGGACACTCTCAAAACTACTCATGAGGGGACATCCAAGGTGAAGATATCAAGACTTCAGATGCTCACTACCAAATTTGAGAATTTGAAGATGAAAGAAGATGAGACTATTCATGAGTTTCACATGAATATTTTGAGATTGCCAACCTCGTGAGCACTTGGTGAAAAGATGTCAAGAAAAGCTAGTGAGAAAGATTCCTCGATCCTTGCCTAAAAGGTTTGCAATGAAAGTGACCGCAATAGAGGAGGCTCAGACATCAGACCTTGAAGGAAGAACTTATAGGATCCTTATGACTTTGAGATGGGAATTAGTGAAATCATTGACAAAAAGAACAAGAGCATAGCACTTGTATCCAATACTAAAGGAGGATGCAAGGTGGAAGATGAAGAGAAGATATCTGAAGCTATAGCTATGCTTGGAAGACAGTTCAACAAGCTCATCAAGAGATTTGATCCAAAGTCAAGGTCAAATGTCAAGGACATTTCATCTGACATCAGCAGGGCTTATGACTCCAGCAAAAGATCCAAGTCAGAGGATAAAGAGAGTCAAAGCAGAAATCCAAAGGTCATGGTGTGAAGGATATGGTCATACGAGGGTCGAATGTCCCACCTTCTTAAGAAACAAAAGAGAGGAATGACTATTACTTGGTCTGATGGTGAATCAAGTAGTGGCTCTGAAGAAGAATCAGCCAAACTTGTCACTGCACTCTCTGAAAGTGGCAAACCTGATAATGACTCTAGTGATGAGGAAGTGACCTTTGAAGAACTCCGATACTTACAAGAAGTCGTATCGTAAGTGGTGAAGTATGTCAGAAAATGAAAACAAAAGTCGATTGAGAAATTGGAGACAAATGAAGTCGAAGTCGAGAAGAAGGAGAATACAACCACTATAAGTCATCTCAACAGGAGATTATAGTGTTGAAATCCAAGCTTGATCATATGACTAAGTCTCACAAGATGTCGACCATCGACCGATAAGTCGAAGAAATTCTTCACTTGGACAAAATGTCGGAAATAAGCATGGTCTAGGATATGTGAAAAGGAACCCTAGTGACAAGAAAAGAAGAGGCATGGAAACCAAGGTCAAAGCAGATGTCACAACATAAAACAGAAATGTTCCTGCTATGTGGATTCAAAGAAATTTGCCGATAACAGAAGAATGACTAATAAGCCAATGTCAAAACAGATGTCACAACATTGGGTTCAACATCGTGATCGAGAAACATGAATAAGAAGTTTCAAAGATGGAGATGTCATCATTGTGGAAGGTTTGGACACATAAACCCTTCGCTATAGGCTACATGGATACCCTAATCGACTCCGATGTTAAGCCTAAGAACATCAAGGTACCCTACACTCAAAAGTGGAAGAAGAAGATCAGAAGATTGATAGCTCACACTTCTCTTAGAGTGTCCGCCAAGGAAGATTGGTACTTTGACAAAGGTGTTCCAAGCATATGACGAATAAAGAACCCATCAATAATGTCAAACCTCATTCTACCAATTTTGTTACTTTTGGAGATGGAGCTAAAGGAGAAATCAAAGGTGTTGGAAACTTGACCGCCTGAGTTCCAAATCTAAATGGAGTGTCATAAAAGGCTTGATCGCTAACCTCATAAGCATAAGTTAACTATGTGATATGGGATTTAAGGTCAACTTCACTAGGTCTCGAATGTCTTGTAATCAATGATAAACAAGAAGTAGTTATGAGAGGAGTAAGATCAAAGGACAACCTACATGTGGGAATCGAGAACACCAACTCTCTCTCCGTGTGCTCTATGCATAAAGATGAAAAGGAGGTAAAGTGTGGCATCAAAACTTGGACATCCGTGATCTCGTGAGGAATGAAAAAGATCATCTCTATGGAGGCTGTCAGAGGAATACCAAGACTCCACATTGATGAAGGAAGGGTCTGTGGTAAATGTCAGGTTGGAAAGCAAACCAGAATGTCACACCCAATGTCTAGACATCTGACCACTTCCAAAGTGCTAGAGCTGCTACACATGGATTTGATGGGCCTATGCAGTTGAAAGCCTTGTGAAAAAGATATGCCTATGTTGTTGTGGATGACTTCTCCAGATATACCTGGATAAACTTCATCAAGGAAAAATCTGATGTGTTTGATGTTTTTAAGGAGTTATGCAAAAGACTTCAAAGAGAGAAGGAAAGTTGTATTGTCAGAATAAGAAGTGATCATGGAAAGGAATTTGAGAACAACAAATTTGATGAATTCTCGCCTCGTAGGAATTAATCATGAGTTTTCTTCTCCTATAACACCTCAACAAAACGGGGTGGTGGAAAGAAAGAATAGGACTATACAGGAATCTGACAGAGCAATGATTCATGCTAAGAAACTTCCTATTCATTTTTGGGCTGAAGCTATGAATACAGCTTGCTATGTTCACAACAGGGTCACCTTAAGAAAGGGATCTTCCTCCACCCTATATGAACTATGGAAGGGAAGAAAACCAACTGTGAAATATTTCCATGTGTTTGGCAAAGAAATGCTATATTCTCGATGATCGTGATCAAAGGAGAAAATGGACTCTAAAAGTGATGAAGGCATTTTCCGGATACTCCACACAAAGCAGAGCATATAGGGTATTCAACCCGTAACCCTGTGTTATGATGGAGTCTATTAATGTCATTGTTGATGATCATCATCGTGAACTCAATGTCCCATATGATGTTGAGACATGGTTTGAGACATCACCTCAAGCACCGATAAGGAAGATGTACCGCTCCTACTCCACCAAAATCAACCAGAGGAAGTCAACAAAGATCCTTCCATCGAATTCGTAAAGATCATCCAAAGGATCTCATCATGGGGATACAACCAAAGGTGTCGTTATTAGATCCGAGAAACTGTCTCAAACTCTTGCTTCGTGTCAAAGATAGAGCCAAAAATGTCAAAGAAGCTCTAATGATGAATTCGATCGAGCAATGCAAGATGAATTGAACCAATTCAAGCAACATGAAGTATGGGAATTAGTTCCTAGACCAGAAGGAACAAACATCATTGGCACAAAGTGGATCTACAAGAACAAGTCCGATGCGTATGGACTATCACCAAATAAAGCTAGACTTGTTGCTCGTGGTTACACTGTGTTAAGGGATTGAATTTGATGAGACTTTGGACCAAAGGGCTAGACTGGAGTCAATTAGGCTTCTTCTAGGGGTTGCTTGCATTCTGAAATTCAAACTATTTCAGATGGATGTGAAAAGTGCCTTCCTAAATGGCTACTTACATGAGGAAGTATATGTAGAATAGCCTAAAGGATTTGTGGATCCAAGTTTCCGAGCATGTCTACAAATTAAGGAAAGCCCTATATGGACTAAAGCAAGCTCCTAGGGCCGGTATGAAAGGCTAACCAAGTTCCTTACGCATAAAGGATACAGGAAAGGAGGCTCGATAAACTCTCTTTGTCAAGAATGAAGGAGGAAAGATAATGGTGGCTCAAATTTATGTGGATGACATAGTATTTGGTGGAATGTCAGATTCAATGGTAAAACATTTTGCCAATCAAATGCAAGCTGAGTTTGAAATGAGTCTCATGGGAGAGTTGACCTACTTTCTTGGACTGCAAGCCACACAGATGGAAGACTCAACATTCCTTTCACAAAGCAAATATGCAAGGAATATTGTCAAAAAGTTTGGAATGGAGAATGCTAGCCATAAAAGGACCCCTGCTCCCACACATTTGAAGTTGTCCAAGGACACAAGTGGTGAAAAGGTTAATCAAAGTTTATATAGAAGCATGATAGGAAGCTTATTGTACCTCACAGCCAGCAGACCTGACATTGCATTTGCTGTTGGGGTATGTGCAAGATACCAAGCTGAACCTAAAGTAAGTCACATTAACCAGGTGAAAAGAATCCTGAAGTATGTGAGTGGAACTTGCAATTATGGTATCCTGATTCCCATGGATGAACCAATTTTGTCCGCTATTGTGATGCCGATCACCGGGTAGTACGATGATGTAAAAGTACTTCGAGGATGTTTCTTCGAAACAATCTTGTTTCTTGGTTCAATAAAAGCAAACTATGTGTCCTTGTCCACCGAAGTGAATACATAGCAGCTAGTAGCTTGTTCTCAATTGGTCCGATGAAGGATGTCGTCTCGAGTATAATGTCACATGAATGTCATGACATTGTACTGCGTGACAACTGAAAGCTATTAATATATCAAAGAATCCTATACAACACAAGAGACTAAGCACATTGACATTAGACATCACTTCATCGAGACCTTGTGGAGGAGAAAGTGATTAAATTGATCATGTAGTCACGTAACTTCAACCGCCGACATTTTTACTAAGGCTCTTGATGCTAGTCAATTTGAAAATTTAAGGAGCAAACCGGTATTTGTCAAGATGAGGAATTGTAGCAATTAAGATTGCTTCCAAGAAAGGGAAGAGACCGCTTATTAATTATAAGTGGGTCATTTGATTATTTCCTCCTATTTTTATAAGGTTCAAGAATGTGAAAAGACTCTCCATATAATAGCCTTTTCATTTGAAAGTATCATATCTTCTCCATCCAAAAGATACTCTCAACCGCTTCGTCATTCTTGGTCTCGATTCTCAACTTTTCTCAAAGAAACATGTCTTCCTCATCCTCTTCATCCCAAGACTCGATCGTTTCATCTCCCACCATGGTCGAGATTAGGCAATCAGAATGAATGTTGAACTGAAAGGTCTCTCTCGCTCAATGGCAATCGACTTTAATCAAAGATGCACTAATATCCAAAGATCATCAATTTCATCGGTAAGATTTTGCTCATCCTCATATGTTCCCCCGAGATAAGAAATAGGGAAGGTACCATGTATGTAGAAGAAGCCATTGCTAGGATAGTCACCAGAATCCTAGACGAAAATCACACTATACCTGGAGTTTCTGTCCCCTTTAACCAAGAAATGGCTAGCCCTAGTTCAGCAGCTAATCAAGATGTCACAAAGAATGTTATGACATCTGAAGATCATGTTCAGAAAACTCCTCGTGAGTTTCACCATACTACCTGCAAGCCCCTGTCAAAGCAAAGGGTAGTATCTATGGCTCTCAAGTAGAGAAGATGACCAAGCCTGACACTGTCTCTAAGAAGTATAGAGTTAAATCTGTAGGTAACACAAAACCCAAGAGGACCCAAATTACCAAGAAGAGGAAGGCACCTGAACCTGCAGAGTCTGATCAAGATTATGGCTTCAAGATTCAGGCTGAACTAGCAGCTGGTAATGTTGCTGATGCTGCTGCTCACAATGAAAATGCTTCTTCAGAAAAGGAGAGCAACTGATTAGTTGCTGTGATGGTTCTTGTTTTTTTTTTTTGTTCTGTCAATCTGTTCTTGCTCTGTATTTTGTTTAATCTTGGATAATTGTAATCATTTTGTTGACAGATGTGTAACCCTTAAACATTTATGCTGGTACGTTTATATAATTGTATTGTTTCCTTTGGCCCTTTATGGCTAAAAAGAGGGAGAAGAATCATTGTGGGAAACTATGAGCAACTGTGTGTGATAGTGGCTGGGACTTTGGGGAATTGTATGGCCTGTTAAAATTTTTTATGTGGGCAATTGTGGGAATTGTGGGATTTCTGTATGGGTAGAATTTATCTTATCTCTAGGTTCTAGTTTATTTACACTTAGAACTAGTTTGTCTTCACGTATGTACTGATAGTTAAGTAGTTTTAGCCAAAATGTGCCAAAGGGGAGTTTGTTGTTTTAAGTTGGCATTAATTTTGGTAAAACTAGGTTTTAGCAATGTCATGATAAATGTCATGACATTCAGAGATTGAAGATAAATCCACCGCTAAGGATGTTAAAAGGACACCGTAATCGAAGCTAAAGTCAGGCCGAAATCTTTAAAATACCGATGTCATAATGTATGTTATGACATTCAAGGTGATATTCTGCTCGCAGAACTGCTTTTTTCCGAGATTTTCGAAGTTTGTTGAGTCGCTATTTTATGTTTTTCGTTATTAGAAAGCATGTTCACGTGGTTGCTAGGTTAATCTTAATTAAACCTAAATTGGTTGTTGAAAAGACCACGCTTAGGATTAAATTAAGTGAACCCTAGCTATCTTTATGGAAGCCCAAAATCAAGTTTCGTGGATCGCCTATAAAAGGAATTCAACCTCATAACTATGTCAGCGCCTTGGATTATATTGAAGAGATAGCAACTTGTTATTTGTGTATTGTTAGGATTTATAACGTTGGTATTTGTAATTTAGTTTTTCTTGTGAGCCAAGCAACTATCAATTGATAAGTGCCTCGACTAGGATTTGTCAGTGGTAGTTTATCACTCAAAGCTTTAAAGCACGAGTGTTTGTCTCTTGATTGAAAGCTTTGAAGCGAGATCAAGATAGTTTATTGAAGTGTGTCTTCACAATTCAATTATTCAATAGGTTGATATCACCGCTGTGATCGAGGGGAGTGAGTAGAACTCGATCTAAGCAGGACTTAGGTCAAGTTGCATGGGTAGGTTTTAAGTGAAGGAGATAAACTGTTGGTTTATTCCCGAATTAATTCTACTAATAATGAATTTCCTCCTCGCTTGGTAGCCCCTGATGTAGGTGTAGTTAGACATCGAACCTGTAAACAACTTATTGTGTTCTTTATCATATTTATATTTACCGTAAATTGTTAATGAGTGTCGATAGTGTGTCATAACATTCTTCAGGACATCACGATTCGCTGCCAGAATTTCATCAACAAACCATCGAAACTGATGACAACGTGCCTCTAGCAATTCCAACAACAACTACTGCAACAACAACAACACCAGCAATAACAACACCACCACCAACAACAACTGCTCCAACTCCAAAGGTAATCAATCAATCCCGATGTTTCAATGTACTAAAATTTATGATTGAGGTCTAACTCGCGTTTAAACCTTTTCAGACTAACAAGCTTCCACCAACCACTCCAAAGAAGAGAAAACCTAGTACCATTGGGAAGAATCCCAAGGCTGGAGGGAATTCACCAACAGCTTCGAAAAAGAAGCAGAAGAAAGAAGTTCCTAAAGGAACCAACGGGCATTTCGACTCGATTCCGAGATGTGGCCTCAACTAAATCCAAAATCCACTCTTCGACTCCAACGAACGTTGGAACATATAGACAAAGAATCTCTCCTCGATAATCCATGTAAATTGAATTCAATCTTAACAAAATAGCTATTCGCACCTTAGTGCAAGTTTTTAATCTTTCTTTTTGTGTAGGACAACCGAATCCAATTCCTACCACTGACCTCCATCAAAGACGCCGCCCAATCCATTCTTCTCCTCATGGGGACTCCAGAATCGTGCAAAACAAAGGATCCTCCAACATGGCGGTTCCGATTGGGGCTTCAGAGCAACTAGATGACCAAGGCACTTCTCCTCCTCTAAAGGAAACAAACGGCCACGCCCAAGATATCGTAGAATCCTCCAAACTCTCTTCCAAAATCTCCTCTCGAAACCCTCAAGAGAGCCAAAAAGTCACTCATGCTGAAGAGGAAAAGGCTAACTCTTCTCAAGAGAGCGAAGAATCTGGCGAGGAAGGATCTGAGGAAGAAGAAGAAGAAGAAGTAGCTCAAGGCGGTTCGAGTGATGGAATGTAGTCCGATGCTCATAAAGAAAACAATGATATCGTGGTGGATTTGGTTGGTGACGAAGAAGACGATGAGCAAGAAAAAAGTGATGGTGGTGGCAACTAGACTAATGAGCCTATGGAGGTTGATATGGATATAACTCCCTTGCGTATGGAACTTCCTGAGTCTTCCCAATCTCAGATGACTGAAGAAGAGCTAGCTCTCTTGAGACGAAATGACCCAATTGGGTATATGAAGGCTAAACTAGCTCAAAGGGACACCCTCTGCTAGGGCTAGTACTAATTCGACTAACGATCCTTTGCCTCGGATGACAGAGTTGTACTTCGAACAAAGTTAGAGAACAACCTTGATGTGGACTTGTTCAAGTGCTCAAGAGGGATAATACAACTTGCTATACTATGAAGGAACTTTCACGCAAGTTAATCTCGCCACCGCCTCTCTCGAAGTCAGACCATTTTATTCGAACTTCAAGCTCTGGATAACGGATCGGTGTCTTCAGAAGAATTCGCTACTAAGGTCCAAGAGAAACGAACTTCCATGGACGCCGCATGAGCATGCTTCAAGCTCTCTAAAGAAGTCAAGATCGCCATGCACATGAAGCAAGCCGAAATCGACTATGAGGCTCGAGCTCGCCTATCCTTCTCTCGGGAACAAAGAAATTCAAGAGCTCCAACAAAAGGTTAAGGAGGCCCAACAACAACAATTGGCATATGACACCAATATCACTGCAATCATTGAAGAACTTCTCAACAAAGGACTTGTAAATGGAAGCTTTAAGCAACTTAAAGGTGAAGTCACCTCGAAGGAGCAAGGCGCACTCAAAGAAAGGCTCGAGTCCTTTCAAGTACCTTTGATAGATTAAAGAACAATGCCTATTTTTAAATCTCTGTTTGTTTTAATGAATCTTGAATTTTGGTTGAATATTGGTCCGTAATACCCAAACAACGCCATTTTGGCAATAGATATTACCATTTTGGCATTCCATTATAATGTTTTGATTATGTTGTTATTATTCAAATCTCTTGCAGGATTGGCTTATATTTCATTAAATATTTCCCATTAACCTTTAAGATTCGCTTATCATCAGCCAACTCTTCAATCTCATATGCATTGTTTGAAAATATCTTAACTATTCGAAAAGGTCCTTCCCAATGAGGTGACCACTTTCCCAATGTTCTATTCTTCTTATCCATGGGCAATGTAACTTTCCAAACTAAATCATTAACAGTAAATGTTTTACCTTTGACTCTTTTGTTATATGCCTTCGCTACTCTTTTGCCTCATCAGATTTCCAATGCATGCGCCTAACTTCGCCTAACTCAACTAACTCATTCATCATCATCTCCCAATATAATGCGATGGGATCTCGCTTTGTCTTTGAATTGAATCGATCAGATGAATTTCTACTAGTAGAACCGCATCATGACCAAATGTTAGTGGAAAGGAAAGTAGCTTCTTTAGAGATGTTCTATGTGCCCATAGTATTTGGTCCAAAGTCTTGTGCCGCTTGGCTTTTTACCAACATGTTTCGATTAACCCTATTATCACTTTTATCGGTCGCTCGACCGACCATTCGCCGAGCATAATATGGTGTTGATGTTAGTAATCTAAACCCCATCTCGAGCAAATTCTGCATCTTTCATACAAGAAACATGTAACCTTACCGTGGTTATGCTCTCGCAACCAACCTATAGATAATTTGTTTCAGATGAACTCAATAATAGCCTCGATCGCCAGCTATTAAGGGTATTTCTTCGATCCACTTGGTGAAATAATCTATTCCTACCAAGATATATTTCTATCCTTTAGACGAAGCAGGATTGATTTCTCCTATTAAATCTAATGCCCATCCTCTAAAGGTCCATGGTTTAATGATCGAATGCAACTCACTTGCAGGAGAATGTTGAATCCTCGTGCATGTTTCGCATTCTTCATGCCTTTAGCAAAATCTATACATCTTTCGAGTATGGCCAATACATACCATATCGAAACAACAACCATTTCATTTTATGGCCTGCTTGATGTGCCCCACATGCCCCATTGTGGACTTCTGACAATGCTAAGTATTGTCATACCCCAAAATTTTCCCTCCATCTTCTCAAGATATTTCATGCATCCATACTGTGGATTCTCAAGATCGATCGACAAACCTCTCCTAGACAATCAACCCAAACTAGGGTTTGGTGATTCTCAGATTAAGATGGACTCCCAACATCTCCAATGGTCTTCATGCTTCCTCATATACTTCAAAGATTCTCCATGTCAAGTTTCAAGCCTCACAAGTCATGTTTCGCATAATTGCTCGATGGTCAAAATCAACAGATTGGACAAAAAGTCAATTGTGGTCAACATACAACAAACTTCATGATTTTTGGTCAACATCCTCATTTTGAAGTTACATTCATCATTTGATCAAGGGTTGATCATGATTCATCAAGAAAACTCAAGATTTGCTCAAAAGTCAAACTTTCTAAATTAGGGTTTCTCAGTGAAAAGTCAACCAAACTTTGACAAAGCATAACTTCTTCATACTTTCTCAGAAATTTTTCCAACACCTCTTGTTTTGAAGGAAACTCCATTCTCTACAACTTCATGTCTCACAAGAATGTTCAAAAATGCTTCATTTGGAAGGAATCAAAACATTACGGTGTCCTTTTCAAAGTCAACAAAAAGTCAACATTTTGTTTTGAAGATATATTGAGCATGGAAACTCCAATTGAGATTAAACTAAAGAGGTTGGTTAGAGGACTCTTAGAGCTTTCTAAAAAGTCCAAGAACACTCAAAAATGTGGAAAATTGAGCAAGATACACCATTCACAAGTTAGGCAATTTTGAAGAAGTGCACAAAGAGAGATACTTGTAAAAATCAAAATTTTGCAAATGGGCTTACTTTTTCTTCATCCAAACTTGTTCCTTATACAATTAGGAATACCCAAGCCCAATGCCACGAATTTTTATTTTATTTTTCTATTTAATTTGGATTTTATTCATTTAAATACAAATTAAATTAAAAAATAAGGTATAAAATCAAATGTAATTGCAAATTGATTTTTTCTCTCATCCTTGAGATCCAAGTAACCTAAAGAAGCCCAAATTTCAAATTTGATTGATGGAAAGAAATTGATTGAAATTGATCAAAAGAGAAAATTTGATTTTGTACAAAATCAAATATGTTTTGCATTGATGATGATGATTTCTTCTCAAATCGCCTCCAATTCCATCTACTATATATATACAATACATACCACATGAACGAGGAAAGAAAAATTGCTTGAGGAACCCTAACCTAATTCAAAAACTGTACACAAGCTACTAATACTGGTTTTAGCTCGATTCAATTGATTCCAAGCATCCAAACACGCTCCTTGACATCCTCGAATCGATCCGACTTTACTTTGTCCAAAACATCAAGAATTGCAAGAACACGATTTCTTTGTTACACTTTTTCCAAAATCGAATTCTATTATTCATGCATTTTTAACATGTTTTGTTGTTGTTTTTGTGCTTAGAACAAGGTTTACAAGCTTTATGGGTCATCCAATTGAATTTTCGAGCCTAAACATGATATACCATGATTAGGGTTTCGTGTCACGCTTTAGGGTTTCTCGATTAGTTAATTGGACCAAACCGATGCCACCGTAATGATCATGGACCAAGACGAATCGAACCATGGCTTTAGATTTCATTTATATTACTTGTATGATTTTTGATGTTAGCAGTCATAGCGCCGAACCAAGCCGACAAAATTCCTGTGATTCAAAACAAGAAGACGTGTCTTCGCGCTGCGATTTGAGTGCCGTGATTCGATCTGCTTTAAAACGTGTTCGCTGCAATTCCATAACACGGGACGCCTAGCCGCCTGGTCGTGGCATGCTTAGAGGCTAGGGTCACCTGCCTCGATTCCTACTGTGACCATTTATTTTTGCTTCCTTTACAAACTAACCTATTTTTTCATATTTTCATATTTTCTATTTAATATTTTCCATGCATTTTATTTTTCTTTCATAATTTTTTATCATGCATTTAAAAATACCAAAAAATATTTTTCTTTTTGCATTATTTCCAGAAAATGTTTATTTAATTTATAAAATTAAAAATATTATTTTTGCATGCATATTTAATTTAATTGTTAATTTATCATTTAAATCACCTTTAATAGATTTTTAATTATTAAATTAACTCCAAAAAATCCCAAAAAATTATTTTAGCATATTAATGTTATTTCCAGCATGAAATATTTTTCTCATTTAAAAATTATTATTTTTGCTAACATTTTTCTCTTGATCGATTTCTATTTTCCGATTTTCATCTTTCACAGTTATCTCGCTTTGACGATTTCTTTTATCGCTTTTTTTTCCAATTATGTAATTGCTTATGGGATGTAATAGTTTAATTAGGGTTTCTACTTCCCGCATTTTAAATTATGTATCTGCCCCAAAGCCATGTAATAGCGTAGGATTTATCTTTCCGCAATTTACTTTCCGCATCTTATAAACTCGTTAGTAATTAGGCGTATGGCAAGATAAAATTGGACATAGCTCACTCTAATTTTCAAGATAACATGAATCAAACCAACACACTTTTCACACATGCACCCTTAGGGTAATTCTCTCGCTGTTTTATTAATTCAAATGGTCATGTCCTCGAACGTAGAGGTATTCTAGCATCGTTGCTTTCAAAACAAATCATCATAGTCCCTTCGATACAAAGATCATAAGACCCACGATGTCGCCACGAATACATGATCTTGACCTCGATTGTCGCTACGAAAATGATGATAGTCCCTTCGAATGTGCTAGGATACTTCCTACAAGTTGCTTTCTATGACCATCCGATGTCCCTTCGAATGTCCCGCTTACATCCAACAAATGAGTTACCTACCAACTAATGGTATGGATAGCGCTATTCTAAAGGAGCGTAAAATAGCACAAAACGACCATTTCGAGTAGGTAATAAGACTTTAGTTGCTTGCTCAAACAAAATACTTTCACACCACACACTTTTGTCAAAGTTCAAACTCTTTTCAAAACGAAACATTTCCTAACACTTTGTATACATTCCTACATGAATCATTACAAAGTCAAAGCGAAATGCCTTTTCAAAACATTTTGTCAAACACACGTAAAGCACAATTTTAAAAGTAATCTAAGAGCAACTAAGAGCCCGTGAGATAACTACGGATGGAAAGGGTGCTAATACCTTCCCTTTTCATAACCTTCTCCTTACTTAATCTAACGGTCTTTTTCTCGTATTTTTACCTTCCCTTAATTGATAAAAGAAAAGTCGATGGCGACTTTGCTATCCGCATTTATGACAAAAACCTAAAAGTCGGCTCACCAGACACAGAATCGGCGACTACTGGGATCACAATTTAAAGAGAGAATACCTTAGGGATTTTAGATCATTTTACCGCTTCTTAACTTGCTTGCTTTATCTTTAAGGGTTGCTTGGGTATTATATTTGGGGATCCTACACCCGATCCGGTTTCTTTAGGTAAGTAGCATAAATCGTCATGACTGCTAGACGCTATCAAAACGGTCAACATGATGGCTACACGTTAGTGTGACACTTTGGATGTCCCGATACTCTTCATTTCCAAGTCGAGGATAGTATTTGCTTCGTGGTGTCATCAAGCACTAACTAAACTTTAGAACCTTAATTGACCCATCTTGGCCATTAGAAGGTAGTGAGATGGCCGGTGCACTAAGGTTGGTTGATACTGATGCTACGCCATCGAGATCACTTTTGGGATATTTTCATCGACCATTGGCGTCGATGAAATAAACGCCACGAGAAAGATCAATGATATGAGATTCCTAGAACCCTTACATTATTATAGTGTGATGAACCAACTCAAACTTTTGGTGGGTAATCACCTATACCTCTGCAAGCCTTAAACCTAGGATCATTGTGTGAATTGTTTGTGTGCTAAACATGACATCATGACATCATCGCATTGCATATCATTTCTAACTATTTCAAGGACCTAGGATTTATCTTTGCTCTATTTGTAGGGATTATGGCTTTTAGAAAGACTACCCGAATCAACTTCATTGGTATACCTTCTCATTTCAAAGAATTGAGTTCTCTTAGCTACTCGATACCTATTCTTGACCAAATGCCATTCACCTTTAGAAAAGTTTCCTAAGTAGAAGACATCGATCCGCCTTTACACCTAAAGCGCTTTATTAAGCCAATCGGGAAACTAGAAGCGGAATTAAGGGTTTACTTGTTAAGTTCCTAATTAAGAAAGCCCGAGAATTCCTCAAAGTTATGAGTTTCCATGCATTTTAAGATATGTGGCCTTGCTAATCTATGGTTTGGTTCTATTTCCTAACTCGGATCAATTCATAGATGTCAATGCCATCAAGTTTTTCACCCCAACTCTCGTGCCTCTTTACTTGGAGATATTCTACATTCTCCACACTGCACTACTAAGAGACAAGGAACCTCATGTGTTGTATACCGCTATTTCCCGGTGGTTTATTTCGACCTTCCTCCATCGCCTGAAGAACGAGCAAAGGTTGAGATGGTCTCAAAGACTAATGTCACTCTCTCATTCGATATCCGTTGGAATCTTTCTCTCAAAAGGATTTCACATTCATCGATCGTTGTGGAGAATTCCTAATGTACCACTACTTGGTATAAGGGAGGTATTACTTACAACCCTTCTTTAGCTCTACGCCGCTTGGTTTTGCTCAAGAGATGGTCCACATGATATGCTTCTCCAAGATATTGTGTTCGACTACAACCACGATCTCCTGCATCATCGATTTAAGGTTCCTACACGGGCATGGTAAAGAAAACTCGATACCAAGACTTTGGGTCACCAAAACTCCATTCCTGGGAACCCACTCAAATGGGTGCGAGCTCGAGCTCAAACCTCATGATGCCGCTTACACCGTGTTACCAAGAATTATGGAACCTGCTATAGGTGACGATCCTATACCATTCTCCATCCCGACATGCCTACCGATTTTGAAGACTTGAAGAGATCTGGATTCACTCAAAGAAGAGAGGATACCTTCAAGCTCCTGTTATGCAAGTGAGAAGAAAGTGCTAGAGTTGACAAAGCTACTTCACGAGGAGCGAAGCATCAACGCCTACCTCGCCAAGAGGAAGCGCCATGGAGACTTAGAGCTTTAAGATTTATATGTTTTTCTTTATTATTTTGAACTGCCTTTGTACTTAAAAAGAATAATAGAAAGAGAACTAATAAATGTTTGTTCGTGCTTGTTTAACAAATTTAAATCTCTAAGGTCCTTGAAAAACATTGTATTCGATAAACATTGCATATCATAGCATAATGTACATTGAAGATTGGTTTTCATTCTCTCGCCATTTATTTTAGCAAAATGGCTCCTATACAAAGATCCCGTGCCCGTAATGCTCGCCCAATAGATGTTCACCAATTTGCCCAAGGCCAAGAAGATCAAGAAGCCCATCATCAAAAAGAAGAAGGTTGTTGGTCTTCTCAACATGGGCGACGCCACAAAGGTGGTCCTAAGAGGGTCACTTGATAGAGCTCTCTCAAGGAAGGTCAAGAATGAGGGAGTGTCAAGGTAATGAAGATAACTGCAGCGAGCCTAAGAAGGAGGGAGAGGATCGCCTGACTATAGCCAGATTCAATGAAGATGACAAGTATAAGCAACTTGAAGACCGTCTGAATGCTGTGGAAAACTCAAGATGTCCGGCTGAATTTTGATGATCCGAGCTTTGTTCCCCGTGGTGATTCCTCCTAAGTTCAAAATTCCAACTTTGCCAAGTATGATGGCATGTCTTGTCCGGTCGCATTTGAAGTCCTATGTTCAAAAGATCAACCCCACACCGATGACGTAAAGTCAGGATGCACTATTTTCAAGAGAGTTTGTCCGAACTCAATTGGAATGGTATTATTAGCTAGAGAATGACCGGATTCGACTTGGAGGACTTAGCGGATGCTTTCATGCATGATGAGTACAATGTGAATTGACACCCACTCGCATGCAACTACAGAGCATGTCTATGGGTCGATGAGAAGTTCAAAGAGTATGCCTAAATGGAGAGATCCAGGTGCAGAGTTCAACCACCTTGTCTAATAGGGAGTTGGTTGATATGTTTATATGGAACACCGACAGCCCATTCTTCAATCATCCGATTGAAACTCTTCAAATGGATTCACCGAATGATATTGAGGAGAACGATCGTTGGTATCAAGAGCGGAAAGATCTGCAGAGTCATCTTCAAATGTCATAAGAGATCTTTTAGTGGGAGAAAGAAGCTTTTGTTGTTGTCATACCCCAAAATTTGCCCTCCATCATCTCAAGACATTTCATACATCCATACTCAAGGGTTGATCAGACAAACCCTCTCCTAGACAATCAACCCAAACTAGGGTTTGATAATTCTCAGATCAAGATGGACTTCCAACATCTCCAATGGTCTTAATGCCTCCTCATATGCTTCAAAGATTCCCCATGTCAAGTTTCAAGCCATGTCAAGTTTCACCCACAATTACTCAAATGGTTGAAAATCATTGTATTGGACAAAAGTCAATGTGGTCAACATACATCAAACTTCATGATTTTTGGTCAACATCCTCATTTTGAAGTTAAATTCATCATTTAATCAAGGGTTGATCATGATTCATCAAGAAAACTCAAGATTTGCTCAAAAGTCAAACTTTCTAAATTAGGGTTTCTAGTGAAAAGTCAACCAAACTTTGATCAAGCATAACTTCTTCATACTTTTCTAAATTTTTCCACCACCTCTTGTTTTGAAGGAAATTCAATTCTCTACAACTTCATGTCTCACAAGAATATTGAAAAGGTATGGATCAAAATATTACGTGTCCTTTTCAAAGTCAACAAAAGTCAACATTTTGTTTTGAAGATATATTGAGCATGGAAACTACAATTGAGATGAAACCAAAGAGGTTGGTTAGAGGACTCTTAGAGCTTCCAAAAAGTCCAAGAACACTCAAAATGTGGAAAATTGAGCAAGATACACTAATGACAAGTTGGGCAAGGAAGAAGTGCACAAAGAGAGATACTTAAAAATAAATTTTTGCAAATGGGCTTACTTTTCTTCATCCAAACTTGTTCCTTATACAATTAGGAATATCCAAGCCCAATGCCACGAATTTTTATTTTATTTTTCTATTTAATTTGGATTTTATTCATTTAAATACAAATTAAATTAAAAATAAGGTATAAAATCAAAATTAATTGCAAATTTGATTTTCTCTTCCTTGAGATCCAAGAAAACCAATAAAGCCAAGAAATTTCAAATTTGATTGGATATGGCAAGAATTGATTGAAATTGATCAAAGAAGAGAAAATTTGATTTGATACAAAATCAAATATATTTTGCATTGATTGGTGATTGATTCTTCCTCAAATCAGCTCCAATTCCATCTACTATATATACACAATACATAGCACATGATTGAGAACAAAAAAATTGGCTTGAGGAACCCTAACCTAATTCAAAAAATCCGTGCCATATAAGCTACTAGTAGCTGGTTTTAGCTCGATTCAATCGATTCCAAGCATCAAAACACATTCCTTGATACCTCCTGAATCGATCCAGACCCTTACATTGCTCAAAACCATCAAAAATCAAGCAAATACGATTTCGGTTTGTTCTTATTTTTCCAAAATCGAATTCTGTTTATCATGCATTATTAATGAGTTTTGATGTTTGTTCTGTGTTTAGAATGAAGCTTGTAAACTTTCTCGGATGGTTTAATTGTATTTCTATGGCCGAAACACGAATCACCATGATTAGGTTTTTTCAACCGAATTAGGTTTCTCTAAATGGAAAAATTGGACCATGAGACCACCACCATCGTGTTCATAACGATGTTCCAATCGATTCTACACCCTGGATGTTATTTATATTATCCGCCTTGATTTTGGAAAATGAGGTTATAGGCCGCACCGAGGCCGACGCTATATTTTCAAATATTCAAACGAAAGAGATGAAGTTTGGCGCTGGACGATGCAATGAAGAGACACTGCTCACAAGCTACTCTGCTCCGATCCAATGACACACGTGCACTCGCTGGCAAAGGTGTGTGAAGGCATTCCCGAGTTCGATCCCTGGCCATGACATTTGGTTTTTTCACTTGTTTTTGCATTTTTTCCATATTTTCATATTTTCTTTAATATTTTGCATTCATTTTAATTTCTTTTCATAATTTTTTATCATGCATTTAAAAATACCAAAAAATATTTTCCTTTTTGCATTATTTCTAGAAAATGTTTATTTAATTTATAAAATTAAAAAATATTATTTTGCATGCATATTTAATTTTATTTCTAATTTATCATTTAAATCACCTTTAATTGATTTTTAATTATTTAATTACCTCCAAAAAATTATTTTAGCATATTAATGTTATTTCCAGCATAAAATATTTTTCTTATTTCAAAATTATCATTTTTGCTAACATTTTTCTCTTATTCGATTTCTTCATATTTTCCGATTTCTCATCTTTTCACTGTGTTATCTCGTTTTTATTTCTTCTTTTTATCGCTTTTTTTCAAATTATGTAATTGCTTATTGGATGTAATAGCTTAATTAGGGCTTTATTTTCCGATTTTAAATTATGTATCCGCCCAAAGCCATGTAATAGCGTAGGATTTATCTTTCCGCACTTTATACTCGCATTTTACTTTCCGACCTTATAAACCGCTAGTAATTAGGCGGTATGGCAAGACTAAAATTGGACATAGCTCACTCTAAATTTCAAGATAACATGAATCCAATCAACACACTCTTTCACACATGCACCCTTAGGTAATTCTCTCTCGTTTTACGAATACAAATGGTCAAGTCCTCGAACGTAGAGGTATTCTAGCACCGCTGCCTTCAAAACAAATCATCATAGTCCCTTCGATACAAAGATCATAGACCCACGATGTCTTCCGAATACATGATCTTGACCTCGATTGTTGCTCACGAAAATGATGATAGTCCCTTCGAATGTGCGATACTTCCCAAGTTGCCTTCTATGACCATCCGATGTCCCTTCGAATGTCCCACTTACATCCAACGAATAAGGTTACCTACCAACTAATGGTATGGATAGCACTATTCTAAAGGAACGTAAAACAACACGAAAACGACCAATTCTGAGTAGGTAATAAGACTTTTAGTTGCTTGCTCTATCAAAATACTTTTCACACCATACACTTTTGTCAAAGTTCAAACTCTTTTCAAAACAAAACATTTCCAGACACTTTGTATACATTCCTACATGAATCATTACAAAGTCAAAGCGAAATGCCTTTTCAAAACATTTTTGTCAAACACACAGAAAACATTTTTAAGTGATCTAAGAGCAACTAAGAGCCGTAGATAACACGGATGGAAATGGGTGCTAATACCTTCCTTTTCATAACCTTCTCCCTTACTTTAATCTAACGAAGGTCTTTTTCTTTACTTTTTACCTTCCCTTAATGGATAAAAGAAAAGTCGGTGGCGACTTTGCTATCCGACATTTGCGATACAAAATCCTACAAAGTCGCCTCACCGTGTTACGAATCGGGCGATCACGGAGACACCTAAAGAGAGAATGCCTTAGGATTTCTAGATCACCTTTACTATTTTCTCGTTGACTTGTATGCTTTACTTTAAGGGTTGCTTGGTATTATATTTGTGGAGGATCCTACACCGGATCCCGGTTTCTTTTAGGTAAGTAGCAATAATCATCGCGACCGTAGACGATATCGAAACGGTCAACATGATGGCTACGTTAGTGTGACACTTTGATGTCCCGATATTCTTCATTCCCAAGTCGAGGATAGTATTTGGCTTCGCGGTGTCATCAAGCACTAACTAAACTTTTAGAACCTTAATTGACCCCTTCGCCATCAAGGCAAAGTGAGATGGCCACTTTGGTGCACTAAGGTTGGTAGATACCGATGCTACGCCATCGAGATCGACTTTGGGATATTTCGGTCGACCACTGGTAGTCGATTAAATAAACGCCTACTAGAAAGATCAATGATTGAGATTCCTAGAACCCTACACTATTATAGGACGATGAACCAACTCAAACTTTTGGTGGGTAATCACCTATACCTCATGCAAGCCTTAAACCTAGGCTCATTGTGTGAATTGTTTCAGGTGTGCTAAACATGACATCATGACATCATCGCATTGCATATCATTTCTAACTATTTCAAGGACCTAGGAATTTATCTTTGCTCTGCTTGTAGGGAATTATGGCTTCTAGAAAGACTATCCGAATCAACTTCATGGGTATACCTTCTCACCAAAGAATTGGTTTCGTAAATTCCCACCATGCTCGCTCATCAAAAGACATGGTTATCATTGATTTGGTTATCTCCGGTTTTGAAGAAGATATGATGCATGTCCTATTCAGCTTTTGATCCAAACACCATTGCTTTACATTCCTGCATTATCGCTGGTTCCTACCTTGGAAGAGTTCTGCTTTTTGGGTACCTATTCTTGACCAAATGCCATTCACCGTTAGAAAGGTCCCTAAGTACGAAGACATTGCATCACCTTACATCTTAAGCGCCGATATGAAGCCAAATTGGGAAACCGTATGGAGTTAAGGGTTTACTTTCCAAGTTCTTAATTAAGAAAGCCCGAGAATTCCTCAAAGTTATGAGTTTCCATGCATTTGAAGACATTGTGGCCTTGCTAATCTATGGTTTGGTTCTATTCCCTAACTCGGATCAATTCATAGATGTCAACGCCATCAAGATATTCCTTTCCCGCAATCCTGTGTCTACTTTACTTGGAGACATCCTACATTCTCTCCACACTGCACTATCAAAAGACAAGGAACTCTCATGTGTTGTATACCGCTTTCTAGGTGGTTTATTTCGCACCTTCCTCCATCGTTTGAAGAATGAACAAAGGTTGAGATGGTCTCAAAGGTTAATGTCACTTTCTCATTCAGATATCCGTTGGGATCTTTTCTCTCAAAAGGATTTCACTTTCATCGAGCTGTGGAGAATTTCTAATGTACCACTACTTGGTATAAGGGAGGTATTACTTACAACCCTTCTCTAGCTCTACGCTTTGGTTTTGCTCAAGAGATGGACCACATGATATGCTTCTCCAAGATATTGTGTTCGACTACAATCACGATCTCCATTACCGAAGGTTTATACACGTGGGTATGGTAAAGAAGATCGATACCAAGACTTTGGGGCACCGAATTCCATTCCTTGGGAACCTTACCTCAAATGGGTGCGAGCTCGAGCTCAAAACCTCATGATGCCATTCACTGCTCTACCAAGAATTATGGAACCTTGCTATAGGTGACGATTCTATATCTCTCTTCATCCCGACATGCCTACCGATTTTGAAGACTTGAAGAGATCCCGGATTCACTAAAGAAGAAGGGATACCTTTGTTCAAGCATATGCAAGTGAGAAGAAAGTACTAGAGTTGACCAAGCTACTTCACGAGGAGCGAAACATCAACGCCTACTCGGCACCAAGAGGAAGCCATGGAGACTTAGAGCTTTAGGATTTATATGTTTTCTTTTATTATTTTGAACTATCTTTGTACTTAAAAGAAAAGAATAATAAAAAGAGAACTAATAAATGTTTGTTCATTTCTTGTTTAACAAATTTAAATCGCTAAGGTCCTTGAAAACATTGATTGCTTCGCATAAACATTGCATATTATAGCATAACATTGCATCACTGTACATGAAGATTGGTTTTCTCATTTGCTCGCTATTTATTTTAGCGTAAATGGCTCAACAAACACAAAGATCTCCAAGCTCGAATGCCTGGCCCAACAAATGTTCACCAGCTTGGTCCAAGGCCAAGAAGATCCAAGAAGCTCATCAACGTAAAGAAGAAGGTCATTGGTCTTCTCAACATGGGCGACGCTACAAAGGTGGTCCTAAGAGGTCACTTGATAGATCTCTCAAGGAAGTGTCAAGAATGAGGGAGGTCGAGGGTAACGAAGATGACCAGCGTGAGCCTAAGAAGGAGGGAGAAGATCGCCCGACCATAGCAGACTGATGAAGATGAAAAGTACAAACAACTTAAAGACCGCCTCGAATGTGGAAAACTCAAGATGTCCGGTTGAATTTTGATGATCCGAGCCTTGTCCTCGTGTGGTGATTCCTCCTAAGTTCAAAGTTCCAACTTTTGCCAAGTATGATGGCATTTCTTGTCCTAAGCTTCATCTCAAGTCCTATGTTCAAGATCAACCCCACACCGATGAGATGTAAAGTCAGGATGCATTATTTTCAAGAGAGTTTGTCCGAACTCAATGGAGTGGTATTATCACTAGAGAATGACCGTATCCGATTGGAGTGACTTAATAGATGCTTTTATAGACAAGATGAGTATAATGTTGAATTGACACCCACTCGCATGCAACTACAGAGCATGTCTATGGGTCGGATGAGAAGTTCAAGGAGTATGCCTAAATGGAGAGATCTAGAAGAGTTCAACCACCCTTGTCCAATAGGGAGTTGGTTGATATGTTTATGGGAACACCGACGTCCATTCTTCAATCATCCGATTGAAACTCTTCACCGGATTCACCGAAATGATATTGACAGAGAGCGTGAGATTGTCGGTATCAAGAGTGGAAAGATTCATGTAGAGTCATCTTCAATGTCGCAAGAGATCTTTGGTGGTAAGAAGAAGCCAATGCTGTATGGTCGAAAAGCCGAGCCAAGACCGACTGCTACTAATGCTGGGGGCCAGGATCTCCAATCCTACATCAAGACAACCTCAACGAGACAACGCGCAGAATCGAACGCGCCACTAAGATAGTTTACGAAGATCAACATGCCATTGTCGCAAGCCTTGCAACACATGTTGAAAGCAGAGCGATCACCTTGAGGATCCTCCTCAAAACATCAACACTTCCTCTCCGAGATACAATCCTAATGCTAAGTGTGCTTACCATTCCAATAGCCCGGACATAGTAATCGAATGCTGGGCTCAAGAACAAGATTCAAGACATGATCAAGCTAAGCGATTGAGTTTGACCTCCGCTGAGACTCAATGTGATCAACGCGCCTATGCCTAACCTTGACAAGAGTTCCAATGTTGTTAGGATGATACTTATGTTTTCAACATAGATGACTTGACCATTCCTCCGATGATTAAGAAGAATTTGCCATGCCGTGTCAACCCGTGATGCCCAGAGAATTGTCGTCAGCCCATCCGCACCGATGGTTGGCTTGGTCGAGAAGACGGTTCGCATGATGGATAACCGTGAGATACTATTTCTAAAACCACCGTGTAAGTCGTGTGAAGATATGTCTAAATCAAGATCGAGGATGGAACGAACCGCACCATCTCGGGATACCTTGGGGCAGCCAAGTGGAAAGTTTGATTACATGGTGAAGTACAATCGCTCCCGAGAGCTACAAGATTCCTATTGAAGACGTTAAAGAAACCGGATGGGGTGACGATTTCCCGTAAGATTGGCCGATGTTAACACCATAAGGATTTCCTCTCACGATCCTCGTGCCTAGTGTGGCACCCTCATCATTACTTCTCCCAAACCAGCCCATATTCCTCCGACAAAGCTATCCCTTGAACTATGGATCCGATGTCTACTATCATGGCGCCAAGCAAGACCCTCGACCATTGAAAATCTTACAATTGAAGCTACCATTCCCGACATTGACAACATCACCGATCAAGTGGTGACCGTAACCTGAAGGGTTTTCTCTCCAAATCTCTCCTCCAAAAGACACCGACTCAACCGATTCCAAATTTATCCAACCCATTTCCCAAGCTAAAGGGAAAGAGCCATGACTCATCCCGCCACCTGTAAGTACCAAAGGAAGTTATCAAGACACCTCCAAATAAGAAATGGAGGAAATTCAAGATCATCAAAAGAGTGACTACAATGTTGTGGAATATTGACAGACCCATCCAAAATCTTCATGCTTGCTTCTCTTGTGCTCGAGGCTCATGCTAATGCCTTGGTGAAGTTTCAAGAATGCTCACGCATCGCAAGACACTACCACCGACCGTTTGAAGTTTGTATTGCTAGCCTGGCTGCCAACAACGGCCTAGGCTCTCGATGTCGATTTGATTCCCGCTGAAGGAACACAACAAAGCCTTGCACATCTCGTCGAATGCAAGGGCGCATTATCTCATGTTTTGGTAGATACCGGTTCGCCTCTCAATATCCTACCAAGACCGCTTTTGATCGACTTGATGTTGAAGGATTGGTTCGAAACCCAAACATTATTGAAGAGCTTTTGATGGTTCTAAGCAACAGATTGGAGAGCTCACTCCTGATAAAGTCGGTTCCCGCACTTTGACTCTACTTTCTTTGTCATGGACATCCGTCCAGACTTACTCTTGCCTACTTGGACGCCTCTGGATACAAGGGCTGCTACTCTAACTTGCATCGTAAGTACCGGTGAAAGGGAAGGTTGTTATAAGATGGAGAAGAAGAATATATGGTCACCATCTACATCATTCCGATACCTCGAGGTAGAGGTGAATTCTTCGAGACTCCCCGTCAAGCTTTTGAAATAATCCCCCAGTCATGCCTGCTGACCTCCTCACCTCCGGTTACGCAAGTTCCGCCTAGGATGGCCTCACGGAAAGATGCTCAAGCTGCAGGAAGAAGGAGGTAGTTCTATTTGGGTCAGCTCCCGATCTTCCTTTCAACCGACAAGACCGGTTTCGCTTCACCATCAAAGGTCGAAGATGATACGCCGAACGTGCCGGCCAACTTCCTTTCCGTGATCATTCGAGTGGAATCCATGCTATGAAGGCATTGACTTCGACATCGCAAGTGGATCTTCCCAACTCCGCATAAGGGCTCAACAATTGGAAGATCAAGACGCATACCAATCTCCTTTAGACAGAGTAATTGCTCTTGTTTTGTTTTGCTTTTCGGATTTCTTTATGTTTTGAACAATAAACTCTAAAGCCTAGTGCCTTGCTCGGGCATCATGGCTCGCTTGTGAGGGTTATTCTCATCATTTGCATATTTTCATTCAATAAGATCGTTGGACTTTTGCATTTAATTTCTTTCTTTTTTACTTTATCACCCCTTCAAAAAGCTATGTGTTTCTTACACACACCCACGTGATAATCGCAGAATCACTCCGAATCTCGTTGATAACAAATTTATGCTATTGCTAAATATGACTTCGATAATCCGATCTACCAAGACGAAGACGAAGTGAGGAAGATTGTGAAGTGCCGGAGAACTTGTCGATCGCTACAGAAGAAGATCGAGTTATACAACCACACCAAGAGCAAGTCGAGGTTGTGAATTTGCACCGATCGAAGATGTAAAAGAGATCAAGATAGGAGCGGTCTGAGAACAAAGGTTAAAGAAAGATTGGTCAGATGCTACGAGACTATATTGAGGTTTTTGCTTGGTCATACGAAGACATGCCAGGTTTAGACATTGATATTGGCGTACCGGTTACCAACAAAGAAGGTTTTCTCCCAAAGGAAATGTATGTCTGTCGATGCGCCCCCGAGATGTCGAGAAAATCAAAGTGTTATGAAGCGCTCAACGCCGGGCTTAGCTATTACTTATCCACAAAGGTTGCAAACGTGGTGCCCAGATCAAAGGATGGTAAAGTACTAATGTGTGGATTATAGATCCGAAAAAGCAAGTCCGAAAGACGATTTCCACTTCCTCATATTGATGTTCGTTGACAACACCGCCAAGATAAGGTTTCTCCTTCATGGATGGTTTCTCCTACAACCGATCAAAATGGCCTCAAGACATGGAAAAGACTACTTTTGTTACATAATGCACTTTCGGCACAAGGTTATGCTCCTGATGAAGAACGCTGGCGCCACTTATCAGCGGCTATGGTAACATTATTTCATGACATGATTCATCACGAGATAGAGCTCTACGCCGACGATACTGATAGCTTGACAGACGGAAGAAGAACATCTTATCATTTGAAGAAACTATTTGATAGGTCAGAAGTATAGACGAGACTTAATCCTAACAAATGCACCTTTGAGTCGATCCCAAACTCCTAGGGTTTGTTGTCGTGGTAAAGGAATTGAGGTTGACCCCCAACGTTAAAGCTATTCAAGAAATGCCACTCCCCGCACCGAGAAGGAAGTCGAGGTTTCGGCCGACTAAATTACATTGATTCATTGCACATCTAATCGCTACTTGTGAGCCAATCTTTGTTATCAAGAAAGATCAAGTAGTGAAATGGAACGACGATTTCCGATCGCTTTTGACAAAATCAAGGAGTACCTACAGTAATCCTCCTATCCCGATGCCGTCAAGGAAGACCTCTTATCATGTACTTGACAAAGGTTAGAGAACTCAACGGGTGTTGGGGCAATACGACGTTAAGAGTATGCAATATACTACCTTAGCAAAAGTTTACCGAGTGAAACAAGATACTCACACCGAAAACTTGCAACGCTTCTGGGCTGCCGACTAAGCAGAGATATGTGACTCACACTACCTTGTGATTTCAAGATGGATCCGATAAAATACATATTCGAGAAACCACTCTCTCCTAAGAATAGCAAGATGGAAAATGATCTTGACCGAGTATGACATCCAAAGACACGTAAAGCGATCAGGGAGTGTAGTAGCGATCATTTGGCCTCACCGTAGATGACTATCGCCTATGCAGCTCGAATTTCCCATGAAGATGTTTTACTAGTTACCGATTGTGAAGAACCGTGACCGATTTAAGGACTCGAACAAGGATCCCGATGGACCATGGTCTTGATGGAGCCTCAACGCACTTGGCAATGGCATTGGCGCCATCATTACATCCCTACAAAGGGTACACGCCATTCACCGCCGATTATGTTTCAATTGCACCAATAACATGGCCGAATACGTGCATCATGGGTATCAAAGTCGCTATTAACTTAAGAATCAAGTTCTTGCAAGTGTATGGAGACTCCTTTGGTGATCACCGATTATAGGGCAGGATAAGCATCCAAATCTTATTCCGTGACGAGAGCATGTTCGAGTTTGATCCCTACTCAAGAGATTACTTTCATCACATTCCGCGAGAAGAGAATCACCAAGACGCATTAGCTACTATGTCATCTATGTTCAAGGTCGATGGGACAACGGCTCCCGTCATCATCGAGAAGTTGACGAACCAAAGATATTGTTATGAGCTTGATACAAAAGAGAAACCTTGGTACTATGACGGAAGAGGTATCTTGAGACTCAAGAATATCCCCAGGGCATCCATCAATGATAAGAAGTTTTTGAGAAGGTTTGCATCCAAATTCTTCCTCAAAGAACAACATCTTATACAAGCGCAATCACGACTTGTGCTTACTCACTGTGTAGACCCGAAACAAAGAAACGATCATGGAAGAGTTACACGGCACGATTTGGTACCCACTCCAAGGACACACCATGGCTAAGAAGATTTTGAGAACAAAGTTACTATTGGTCCACCATGGAATCTCGATTGTCACCGCTACGCCGATCTTGTCAAATGCCGATTGCAGACAAAGTGCACGACTCCAGACTTCAATGTTCTAACCTGCTTTGCAATGTGGGGCTTTGACATGATCGGAGAAATCAAGCCCACGCCCAACGGACTTCGCTTCATCCTGTGGCAATTGACTATTTCACCAAATGGGTGAAGCCTGCTTCAGATCTCTACCAAGAATGTCAGGCTCGATTCATCAAACATAATCTTATTTGTCGATATGGCACTCCCGAAAGGATTATCACGATAATGGCTCTAATCTTAACAATAAGATGATCACCGAACTCTGCACGCAGTTCAAGATCAAACATCACAACTCTTCTCCTTATCGGTCTAAGATGAATGGCGCAGTGGTAGCCGCCAACAACAACATTAAGAAGATTATACGTAAAATGACAATTGACTTACAAAGATCGTTGAGATGTTACCATTGGCTCTTCATGGTTATCGCACCATAGTACGAACATCAACAGGGGCAACCCCCTTCTCTCTTGTGTACGGTATGGAAGCAGCTCTACCCATTGAGGTTCAGATTCCCTCAACCAGAGTCCTCCAGGACGCAGAGTTAGACGAAGACGATTGGGTCCGCATCGCCTTGACCAAATTAATTTGATTGATGAGAAACGACTCGCCCATCCGCCATGGACAGATCTATCGGGCTTAAATGATCGGAGCATTTAACAAGAAGGTCAAGCACCGAGTCTACCAAGTCGGTGATCTAGTAGTCAAGCGATCATTCTTCCACAAGGTGATCCTCTGGGAAAATGGACTCCCACCCACGAGGGACCGTTTGTAGTCAAGATAGTATTTTCAAAGGAGCTATGATACTTAGCACCATGGATGGTGAAGACTTCCCACACCCGTGAACGATACATAGTCAAAAATACTACTATGATAAAGAGACCCGCTAGGTCGACGGACCTAGGCAAAAATAGGAGCATCCCGGCGAACCAAAAGGGTTCGGCAAAAGTTAAGGATATATACAAAACATGTACACCGCAAGTCGAAACCCGAAAGGGCTTGGGCAAAAAGGGTATCCCAGAGACCGAAACCCGAAAGTATGTTCAGGCAAAAGTTAAGGATTTAAGCGCATTTACTATGTCTTGTCAGATCACCTATCTACAGACTACTATCAAGATTCAAGATTCAAATGGCGACAATCCTACTCACTTTCTACTCGACAAAGAAGGAGATGAGATAGTTGGAATATATGAGTACTAGCATAGTGGAACTTAACGAGAAAGGAGAAATGTTATTCGGATTATTATATAGTCTTTCCAAGAAAATGAGGAAAATAATGGTATGATGAAGATGATTCAATCAACTTCCGCCGCCATGCAAGATTCCAACTCGAGAAAGTGGATCAAGCAATGAAAGAGGAATATAAGTCCATGCAAGACAATAAAATTTAGGAACTGTGTCATACCCAAATTTGTTCGCTGATGCTACACCTAAAATTATTTGGATTCATAAAAGATTGGGTTATACAAACATTTGGTTTTAATTTTGCTTATTTAAAATATATAATTTACTATTTATATTTTAAAAATAGCAAAATATGTTTACACACTTCATATACTCCGATGTGCCTTTTTATTCCTAATAGAATGACATAACACAATTGGTAAATGAGTAATGCTTACAAGTTGGAGGTCTTGTGTTCAAATCTCACCTTCCACAATTTTGAATTTTATCTATTCTAATTTCCTTTCATTTTGGCATCATGAAAAAAATACATTTTTTAATTATTTATTAATCATTTTCGTTTTTATTAATATTCTAATATTAAAATATTATTTTCTTTAAAAAAATATTTGATTTAATACAAATATAATTTTTGACCTTTTCATTTTTTTAGATAAATTTCTTTTTTAGTGTTTGAACGCAATTTCTAACTCTATAAATATAATTTTATCTATCCTAATTAATCATCAACAATCTCTTACCATCAATAATTTTTTAATATAGTTTTTATTGTTGTCTTTAACTGACAATGGTCAACAAAATAACCACAATTTCAACAAGTCACACACAACTTCATAGTTTCACTTTTACAAAATATTTTTGTAAATTCTTTTCAGAGTTTCTATTTGATTTGTGTTTTGCCCAATGATTTCATATAAGACCCCTACTATTTATTTTTCAATTCAATTTGTTAACTTTAATTTGTTTGTCCAAATGATGAATTTTATCTGATGGTTCACCTCTTTTATAAAAACGAAAAAAAGAAATTTTTGCTTATGGAAAATATATATGGGTTCGTGTTTCTGATGGCAGTAATATTAGTTTTTTTTTATATATGCATAAAACTACATTCTCAAGGAAACACACTGAAATTTTTCAAAGGTCATTTTAACCTTATCACAGAACTCTTAATCTCCATTATAAAACTTCAAATCTGTCAAAACCAATATTTTGCATACGTTTTCAAACCATCTGCAATCATTCTTCAACAACACCGATTTACCTGCAAAGTTTCGATATCATTAAAACATCACAAGACCAAATTCATGGACATACAGGCCATTTTTCATGCTACTAACACTCACTTTTGCAGGAAACGAAGAAGAAAAACAAGTAAAAACAACCTACACACAACAGCTATCCGCGGTGTTCTTGACGAACTACCGCGACCCCGACCATCTCCGATCCGACGTCGCCAAATAGCCAGACGCCGGCGATTCCACGGTCGGGCCTCCTCTGCTCCAATTGGACGGCGACGAAGACACACAAGCCCGAATCACCACTCATCAGCGACGACAAGCTTTCTGCTTTCTTTTCTTAAGTATATGCTTGTGTGTGGATTTTATTTTGAAGCGTTGAATGGGGAAAACAACATAGAAAGAAATTACGATGAAAGAAGGTGAAGAGAAGCAGAAAAGTGAGAGGAGCATGCTTTGAGATGAAAGGAGAAGGTAACGTTTTTCTTTCTTTCTTTTTTGTCAAATAGTAATACATTGCAAATTGGGTTTTCTTATTATCATTATTGCCATGTCTCTCCTTCAATACTACTCTCATATTCTCCAGCGATCTCACGAGCCACCAACAACTTCTGTTTCACTTCACTCCTCCTCCGTCCTAACCACCATATCATAGAATCAAGCCTCTCGCTGGACCACCATCCGTGTCCGTAAATTGGTTGTTACTTTTTAGATTTATTTCTGATTTGTTATCAACAGCAGAACCGGTGATTTTGTTATGTTGTGTGTGTTAGATTTAAATTGAGTTGTGGTGTGGATTCTAAATATTAAAGTTGGTTATGTTTATGTTGAGTTTGAATATGGATTTTGTTATAGTTAATATGTGATAGTTCGATTTAGTGACAACTGCAATGTTGTTTGTGCTGAAACTGTGATGAATATGTTAATGTTAATGTTGTGCTACTTGTTCAAAAAAGGAGTGATTAATTTGGTTTGAGCTTCATGTGTTGATTCAACTTGGTTCGAATAATTCGGATGAGTTTTGAAAGTTTTCGCTAACTTTGAGGTGATTGTGTTTCGTGAATGATTCGTAGTCGACGAATAAGTTTGGTCAAGTATCAACGTACTGTTTTTGTTTTTCTATTTTTATTAGTTGTGATAATTGTGCTAGTTTTGATGAAGGTGTTATGTTGATACTGAGTCGCCATGAATCTAACCGAGAAATTATACAAAAACTATAGGGGCAGCATTGTGGGCCACTTCTCTTAAGGTGAATTGGACAAGACTATTAGTTTTAACACCGCTTTTATTGTCATTCTCAAATTGAAATCTAAACCGTGTTATTTTTTTGTTTGCAACTCGATTGATAGCATTACTTTGAAGATCTTAATTGTGACTAAAGATTGATATCTATTTTAGTTTTGATGAAGGTTTGATATATACTGCGTTTATCCGCGCAAGATATAACCGAGAAACTATGGAGGCAATATGGCGCTCTTTTCTTTCACATGAATTTGAGCAAGGAAGCTAATTGGTTTTGAATCCGAATAATGTTGAAGTTGTTTGTGATATCATTGGTTTTCGTTCACGTTTGACCACTTTTCGGTTGAGTTTTGAGTGTTATTTTGATTGGTGTAGTACGCCCGAATTTATTTTGGTTGATTTACGCTTGCGTTGGACTTGATTTTTCATGCTTTAAACTTGAATCGAGTAATAACATGAATCATTGTCTTTTGTTTTGATTTGTGAATTGAAATATTTGAATAAACATTTCCTTGATTATTGAATTGTTCATGTTACATTCATGCTAATTTCATTTGATTCTATTCCATTGCTTACTAACCATTTTCTAATTTGTTGTAATTTCATTTCATTTTATTTTTATCTCACACTTATGCTACTAACAAGTTTATTATTTGTGAAGACATCCAAAGATTGTTCAAAGCGTTTACTTTCAATTAGCACATCTACACTTGTCCATTAGCATTTTAATATTGAATTACTATTTCAATTTAATATCTAGTAATGTATTTATAAATATACAAAATATTTAATATTTTATTCTTATATTTAGTAATGTAAATATATAATTATACATAATACTTTTGTTTTATAATTTACTATATTCATTTGTAAATAAACTTAAGTCACATTATAATTATCATCATTGTGTTGCAATGTCGAACTTTGAATTCAAGTTGATTTTTGAACATGTTTGAACACAAATATGTCACCGGCCTTCTTAGAGTTGATTTTACTTAATAAAGCGCATTGTTTGATAATTTTCTATTCATTTCGTCGGTTTAACAATTTACATGTAAGCTTTATAGTTTTCCTATGTTGTTGGATTTGTCTCGTATGTTTCACGTGATGCGTGGTTTCCTATTCATTATCTTGAGCCTTGCCGATACCGTTCCTTTAATACTTCCCACCGAATATAATATATTCCATTTCTCATTGGCTTACCACACTAGATTAGTTAGAACTTTGGCCATTACCCTTTATTGGGCCGTTGGACTTCTTATTTATACCCCTGCACTCTACAATATGTGCTATCTCCAAAACCTATCTCATTTGATTATTTCTTTTTCTTGTTTGATTTTATTTTACAAATATAAATAATTTTAGGTTATATTAAATAATTATTAGTTTAAGATAATTTTATTTGATATTATTGATTAAACTTCTTATCAATTTTATCAAATAAAATGTTCTTATTCTAATAATTATTTAAGGGTTCGGACGAATATTTTGTGCTTAATTATTTACTCGCCTCTGTATGCTTGTATGTATTATTCACTAACGCATACTCCACACACTTGATATGATTAATTTTATCTTCCTTTGGATCATATGCCATATTTTCTAAAAGGGTTCAATAGTTGAGAATGAGCATGGCCATTCTCACAAGATTAGTCAAAGCCCTTGCTTGCTCTGATTAATCATAACCCGAATAAATCTTGATCCATATACCATTTGTCCATGCAGTATGGTCTCATAAGTAGGGTAGGCACATCTTACACTCTCGATATTGATCAAAACTAGTCACGGTTGAATCGAACAATCATGATCCGAATCATTTCTTTCTCAATCCATTCTCCAAGCATTTAAAACACTTTCATAATAAATTTTCAAACCTCGATCCCACGCTTGCTTTTCAAACTTTTCTCAAATAATTAAGGGCCGGATAGTATGGAGTAGACACTTGTCTATTCTCTCGAGATTAATCAAGCTTTCTTGGTTAATCATAGTCCGATCAAACAACCTAAATGGAATGGATAGAAACTTCTCCACCCTTTCCAAATAATCGAGGACAAGTAACTTTGCTTGACTCGATTTCACTCTTTCATAAAGAGGACTAAATGGATAGTTAAGGTACCTACCTTTCTTCCTATGTGCGCTTGTCCAAGAACTTCCTGGACATATCCAAACACTTGTATCTCGATAATACTAAACTGCATCGCATATTTAGTTTGATTTTAACATAAATCGTTTCGTTATTTTATTATAATTATGTTTTATTTCGATATTATGTAGTATTTTGTAATGTCTTCGTGTATTCAAATTAATACAAGCCAACATGGTGCAAGGAGAAAAAAGAGGCGAATTGAAGTAAAACCACAAATTGTAGAAGGAAATGAGCCAAGAGAAGGCCCATTGTGTGATGCAAAAGCGTGGCCCACCACAAGGAGTGTGACGACCGCCACACCCTCTCTCAAAGTGCGCCGATCGGCACGCTCGTGGGGTACATATTTGGACTTAACGCCACAATTGGAATAGTTATGTGTTCCTATATTTCTGATTGTTAGTTATATTTTCTCCAACTATGAAGGCACGTTATTGAAAGCTATAAGCGTAGATTTTCTAAGCAGCTACTAAGGCCTAGTATAAATAGAGAGCTCATGCTCTGGAGAAAGGGTCCGAGTTTTTCCAAAGTTTTATGCAACAAGTTTTTAACATTTCTCTTGTTCAACTCGCACTTTTCGTTAGTTTTAGGAAGATATATTTTCTCACAATAGTTACTACACTGGAAACTATTGTGTAACTTTTTCAGGGTCTATCTTTACGTTAGATCTTAGTTTTTTTTATTTCCTTGTTTAGTTAATTTAATTAATTGTTTTGAAGAACAAATCCAATGCTTATGGTGGAGTGTTCCAAAGATTGAAGTTTTTCCTATTTCCGATTCTTTCAATTATTTCGTGTTTCTTTAATTGCTTTAATATTTATAATATAATCCTCGATGCTAATTATTAATATGTTGTTATCTATGTGTTGTTAATTGTTGTTTATTATTCTACTCCAAAATGAATACCATGTTTGGCTAGATTGCTTAGAAATCGGTATGTAGGTTAATCGAATTAAGGGATCCGAAATAAATTGGCCAAATATTATTTTATAAAATTACTTTTTCTCGTTTCTGCTTTTCAAATATAATTTTAGAAAGGTTTGTTACTAAGTAAAATCAAATAAAGATTAAAATCAATAGAGCGTAAGTTTGAGATTTTCAACCTGGATATTGATTACTAGGCATTGGTTTTAAATGTAAGCGCTTTAAAACGAATTAGGTTTTTATTTATTTTCAAAAATTGTTTTAAATTCATGTGATAAAGGAAGCGTATATTTGGGTTTAATAGCATAGTCTAAGTCAATGTAATCTAAAGTTTGAGATACGGGCTTTTAAATAAATATTGCTTACTAAATTAAGGAATTTATATTAATTTAAAAATCGCCAACAAACCTTCGTATCACCTAACATTGATATCGGCATACCGATATCCGCTTTATTCACATTTCAACTAGATCTAAGTTTTATTTCCCAAAAATTTCCAAATCAAATTATTCGATAGCTCTAGCTTTACATTGTAGGTTTTAGTATGAAAGATAGTCTCTAAGGTTCGACAATCTTTAAAACTACGCGACACGATCAGGCAACTTCGCAATGTTGTAATCCATAGACTTTAAAGTCTCGACTAAGTTTTTGGCGTCACGGAACTACTCAAGTCGACATCGTAACTCCTATTGTTACTAAGTATATACTAAAGCACCAAATCCCATTCTTTCTATTGTGTGCAAATAACCCGCTTGAAGCGAGCCTTTGCATATACAAATCAACAATATCGAGCATTATCTCTATTACAGATGTCGAATTCAAGAATACCGCCTTCTCAACAATCTTCTCCGACTAATCTTCCTAACACTTCATCCCTCAGACAGTCAAGAATCAAAGAAGGCTAAAGAAGCATAAATACCACCCATTCCTCTTAAGGATTACGAGTTCCTTCTCAAAGTGAACTCACAACAAAGATTGCTTCTTCCGCTATCGCTGAAACGATTTTGAGCTAAAACTTCGTTATTTTCTCGCCATTCAACAAAATTCGGATTTCCTACAGACGACCGAACCTCCATTTGTTAGTGTTTGTCCAAATGCGCATTAATCGAAAAGCCGAATGGTGTAAACCCCGAGGCAACATGATCAAGGCTTATTCCCTTTCTCTAAGAGACAGTAGCTAGCATGGCTTCAATCTCACCTTCTAACTCAATCACCACATGGGATGAGTTAAAGAAATACTTTATCTAGATATTTCCCACCGAGCAAAACTTCTACCGAGAGCCAACATCAATGAATTTAGGCAAAAGGAAATGAATCACTTTTCGAGGCTGGAACAGGCAGGCATGATAAGACTGCCTCGCGATCACGTTTAGAAGAATGGCCGATCATTCACACGCTTTTATGATGATCTCTTGCACAACACGAGATTGACTATAGACGCTTGTCAGCAGTGCACACTAATGGATAAACTGATAACGAAGCCAACTAGCTTATCAAAGCATGGCCCAAAACCATTATCAACGGGGTTGGAAGACCATATGGAAAACCCCGCATAAAAGGTGGCAGGATCAAGTGAATAGTCCGGACCGTTAACGCTAAAGTGGAAGCCCCACCCAAAAGCTAGAAAATCTAACCACTATCTCTGCAGCCCACCGTGGGTCACAGAGCTCAAACTTGCGTATTTATGTGGACTTCAATCACATCTTTCTCCGTAATGTCCACTTTAACAGAATTCCACCAATAAAGTAATTACGGTAGGGAAACCCTTACAAAGAATAATATCATGTGCGTAAAGAATCATCCCAACTTTTCGTATAAGAACAACACGCTGCTATACGCACTGACAAGCTCCCCGCCACACCACTCCGTTATCCAAAGCCATCCCGAATCATCCTAATAATGTTCAATACTTCCAATGTCCCTAGGAAATCTAATCTGAAATCATGATAAGCACTTCATAACTTCTCAAGCCCAAACAAATAAAGATGTTCTAAATCAAAATTTACACACTAATGAGCGATTAAACAATTAACCAACAAAGTCGACGCCTTTAGCCACTCATAATAAAATTTTAGAAATGCAAATCTCTTAAGTGGCTCAACAACAAAGTGCCGCTACCCAAATAGCTCATTTTCTCGACAACCTCAACCCAATCCTAAGGGACACGAATTTTATCATCCTAAGAAGAGGAATGTAATATGATGGACTCAGAATCCAAGAATCGATAGCCCAACCATGAAACAAAATCTTGTTAAACCAACTGAAAAGAAGGATAAACCAAGAGGAGAATAAGAAAGACAACAATGATGAGGTCAGAGAAAAAGAACCTTATGGCCTCCATCACCTTACAAACCACCCATTCCTTATCCTCAAAGGCTAGCTAAACCAAGAATGTAGGACAATTCAAGAAATTCAGAATCTTCTTAAACAACTAAATGTTACAATCCCTTTGTAACTTTCTAATTAACCCACGATTTATAATTAATAATCGTAGTATTTAACACATATCAAGAGGCATCACAATTTTAATATAATTCAAAGTTATAACCAAAATATTGTCATGCTTTCATCAAGGAATCATTAAATAAAACAGACTTAAGGTTATATTTAACAAATGAAATGAAATATAACAAACCTCGAATACATCATTCATAACTATTCCGGTGATATAAATCAAAATATGGACCAAAACCATTACTTAATATTCATAAAGAATTTCAACAAGCGCTTCCCAAAGGTTACATCTACCAGAGCACCTAATCGACACGCCGGATTAACCAATGACTCGACTCTAGAAGCTATCCTCACCGATTCCAAGCAGCCAATCACTTCAAATCTGAAATCATTAAAGTAAGGGTGAGATCTCTATCCAATATAAAATGCATTATACGTTTTTAAATACAACGGAATAATTAAATACGTTAGTCCATTATCCAAACACATAATCACAGTCAATTCACAAATGCATCTCACACAATGAACATGTAAATATAATAAGCGATGGAAATTGCAACACGAAACCATCCTAGCATGTTACAATCCCATATGCAATGCACTTGGCGTGGTACCAAACGTGAACCAGTTCACTCACTGCCTGGCCACACTCTAAACAAATGACAATCCATGATTCGCCCATAACCACGGGTCAAGAATCTCAACCATGATTCGCCCATAACCACGGGTCAAGAATCCAGCCTCACTACCTCAATCCCGGTAAGTTTATTGCTCGCAAGCTCACTTTCGCACAATGGAAATGAACCAATTAATAATGCTTACGCATGCATCATAGTCATGCAACATCAATTCGTATTATGATATCAATATAATTCACATAATGCCAATCACCAATGTATTACATTCAATCATAATGAATATCAAACACAACATTGTAAGCATTATTTCTCATTCATTAACTCGCACTATCTATAACCATTCCCATTGTCTTAACTATACACATTTTTCAAAAATCGTAGACTCACTCTTTTAAAATAATTTTAATAAAATAATATTTTTCCATTTTAAAAGATAGTATTTTTAATTTAAGAAATACTTCCGAAAACGACACTTAATCGGAGTTACTATTAGAAAATATGAATTTTTGAAGTTTTATGTTTTGAAGTTCAAACAATGGAACCCGTTCCTCACCGGGAGAACACGGTTCCCACTTTTGAAAAATACACGCTCGAAATTTTAGCGGGGAACCTTCTCCATACTGGGAACCGTTCCCACGTAGAAAATGGCCGCTTTTAAAGTTTAGATGGGAACTCGGTTCCTCCTCAGAGTAACCGGTTCCCACGACCGTAATTACAAACCGCTATTTTTGACAGATTATGTATTCCAAACCATTTCCAATCCTTCCCATACAAATTTCAACATTAGGAACACCAAAATGCATCCATTATACATCAATTCAACATCTTATATCATTATTTCATCATTCCTATTAATTGTCTCACACTAATGGTCTTAAATCCTATAATCCGACACTAATAGGTCAATCCTACAAACCTATATTTATCAAAATCAAATTTCCTAACATACCCAATCATCCATTTAATTCCAAAACCCATAAGGTATTAAACCGAATGAAATCACCCCTTACCTCGCGATGATTCGATTTTCTCTGCTATTTTTCCTTCTTTCTCTTTCTCCAATTCTACGTGAAATGATTTTCCAAAAGACCTTCTTTTCCTTCTTTTCCTTTTATAATCCTTTTAATACTCCTTTTATTTATTCCAATAAAATAAATAATCAAGAATTAGTAAAGTAGAGTACTTCACCCTCACACCCTCTACTCTTCCTCACACCACCAACTCTTCTTTTTAATTAAATAATCCAATTAAATCCAAAAATATAAATAATCAAGCCTTTTAATTAATTAAATAATTAAATTCCTAATTATCTAACATTGAATTAATCTGTGTCACACCTTTCACCTAAGCAATTACACAAATGCCCTTATGCTAAATTCCTTAAATAGATTCTATCTAATAAGAAAAATCTAGAGGATAACAAAACCATCACACTTATTGCCGAGTGTAGCACGATAATTCAAAATGCAATGCCTCCTAAACTCAAAGATCCCGGTAGTTTCTCTATACCAAGCGTGAATAGGGAAATCATTATGTATAAAGCTATGGTTTAGGAGCAAGATAGTAATGCCTTTATCCATATGCTCCAAATTAAATGGGAGAATTAAGACCAACCAAAATGTCTGCTCAATTAGCATCGCCTCGTTAAATACCCGTGAGGAGTTCTTGAGAACGCCTCGCGAATAGGTCAATCCTACATCCCAACCGATTTTATAATTATGGACATAAAAGAAGATTAATAATTTCTATCATATTAGGACGCACTATTCTTAGCTACAATTTGAGCCATCATAGATGTAAAATAAGGCAAGTTTACTTTGAAGTTGGTGAAGAGAAAGTCGAATTTATGCTTACACAATTCATACAATCACTATCCATAGATGACACATGTTACCTCTAGACGTTATGATTTAACGCGTAAGAGAAATGGAGTCAAAAAAGAAGCCCATTATGATGTTATAAAAATTTTGATTCAAGTAATCTTCGAGGATGTCTATTAGAAGCATGAACCCAAGCATTTCTAGTACTAACTCCTAATCCTATGCCTCGCCCAAAGAAACCAAATTATGTAACTTAAAACACTACCCAATAATCTTAGGTATGAATTCTTAGACAACGAGCTTAATGACCGCTATAGTCAATGCCGATTTAGAATGATTAGAAACCGAAAAATCGCATATGTCCTTTGAAAAATATCCCACAGTGTTTAGGCTATAACATCTCGCACTTAAAAGAAATAAGTCCTCCATTTGTATGATCGCATTATGCTGCGAAGATAGTACTTCTCAAGAACATCAAAGAAGAATCAATCATATTCTAAGCGATGTTGTCAAAAAGGAGGTGCAAAATCTATTAGAAGGTGAATTATATATCCAATATCCAGTAGTAAATGGGTCACCTAGTTCGTCGTCGTAATACGTGAACTCGACAGATTTTGTATCGCAAATACGCGGATAAAAGAGTCACCACCGACTTTCTTTTTATCCAATTAAGGGAAGGTGAAAAGAATGGAAAAGACCTTCGTTAGATTCCCGAAAAGGGAGAAGGTTATGAAAAGGGAAGGTATTAGCACCCCTTTCCATACAAGAGAGAAAGGGCCTCGCTGGCGTTTCGTGACTGTAGTGCTAAACCATGGAGAGTAAATGGCAACATCTCGTGCCAACTTGTAAGTCACCGCCATCTTCCATGATCTTCTTAATGTTTTTGTTTAGCGGCTTCCATCGCGCCATTCATCTTAGGGCCGATATGGAGAAAAGTTGTGATGCTCGATCTTGAATCGCGCAGTTCTATGACCATGTCGAGATTAGAACTCTATCCGTGATAATCTTTTCAGAGTGCCATACCAGCGATAAGATTATGCTTGATGAATCGAGCTTAACATTCTTGGTAACAGATGCGAACGAGGCCGCTTCTACCCACTTGGTGAAGTAATCAATTTCACAAGGACGGCGATGTCCATCGAAGTGTGGGTTCGATTTCTCGATCATGTCAATGCCCCACATTGCAAAAGGCCAAGGATCTTAGAACATTTAGAGGTACTGAGGTACGTCACTTTGTCTGCATATATCCGAATTTGTGACAAGATCGAGTATACGGATAATCAACTTCCATGGTGGCCAATAGTAACCTGCTCTCAAAATCTTCTTAGCCATGGTACGTCCATCGAACGGGTACCAAATGCGCTTCGTAATTCTTCCATGATACGCTCATTTCTCCGGTCTTCACATGAGTAAGCACAAGTCGTGATTATGCTTTGTATAGGATGTCGCTACGAGGAAGAATTTGGATGCAAATCTTCTCAAGAACTTTATCGTTGATATGCCTCATGGATATTCCCGAGTCTCAAGATACCTCTTCACGCCATAGTACCAAGGTTTCTCTTCGCATCAAGTTCACAACAATATGCCGGTCTCACAAACTTTTCAATGATGATCCGGGAGCCTCGTTGTCCCATCCGACCTTGAACATGTATTTACAGACTCCAATGCATCCGCCAACCGATTCTCTTCTCGTGGAATACTGATCGAAAGTGATCTCTTCGAACTAGGTGATCAAACTTAGAACATGCCTCGATACGAATGAGATCGGATGCTTCAGATCCCACCGCCTTTAACCGACCGATCAAAAGTCGAGTTCCATACACTTGTAAGAACTTGATTCTTAAGTCAACAGCAATTTTGATACCCAGATGCACGCCTGATTCGGCCATGTCATGGCACACTTGAAACATAATCTAGCGTGAAAGGAGTGTGTCCACTGTAGGAGATGTAATGATGGCGCCCAATGCCATTGCCAAGTGCTTGAGGCTCCATCAAAGACCATGGTCCATCTCGATCCTGCTCAGTGTCCTTCGTCTCGTCCCGGTTCTTCGTAATTAGTAACTAGTAAAACATCTTCGCCTCGAAATTCGAACCCGATAGCTCGATAGTCATCTACGACTTGATGAGCCAAGTAATCGCTACTACACTTCCTTTGATCGCTTCGAGAAGTATCGATGTCGATTCGTCAAGATCATTTGCCATCTTTCTATTCTTCCAAGAAATGGTTTCTCAACTATGTATTTTATCGATCCATTCGAGATCAAAGTAAGTAGTCAACATATACCGCCTTAGTCGGAAAGAGTCAAGCCAAAGTCGCAAGTTTTCTCGAGCAGCGAGTATCTTGTTTCATGTACCAAACCTTTGCTAAGGTAGTATATCGTGATACTCTTTCACTGCATGCCATGTTGCCCCAACACACACCCCATCGAGCTCTCTAACACCGTCAAGTACATGATAAGAGGTCTCCTTCTAAGAAAGTGCACGTGGATGTGAGGATTCTCAGAGGTACCTTGATTTTGTCAAAATTGATCCGCAATCGTCGCTCCATTCTACCACTTGATCTTCTCAAGAACTCAAGATTGGCTCACAAGTGTAGCAGCTAGATGTGCAATGAATCAATGTAATTCAATCGTCCCAAGAAACCTCGACCTTTCCTCTGCAAGGAGCGGCATTTCTTGAATAGCTTTAACCTTATGGTCAACCTCAATACCTTTACCATTGACAATAAACCTTGTGGAGTTTACCGGATCTCGACTACAAAAGTGCACTATTGACTGAGTCTCAATGCACTTCTTCAAATACCGCCCGCAAATGATCGAGATGTTCTTCACCGTGATCGAGCTATCATGACGTGAGACCTCGTGATGAATCATATCATGAAACAATGCCACCATGGCACGCCGATAAGTACGCCTGCTCTTCATCCGAACTGATGACCTTGTAGCGTAAAGTGCCCCACCGTGGTAACAAAAGTAGTCTTCCATGTCTTCAAGAGGAATTTTGATCCGATCAGAACCGGAGAAACCATCCATAAAGGAGAAAACCTTATGTCATGTTGTTATCAACCGTAACATCAATACGAGGAAGTGGAAAATCGCCTTTCTGACTCTTTGTTCGCATCTCAGAATCCACACATATTCGCACTCTTACCATCCTTCTAGTACAAGCACCACGCTTCATACCCACGCCTACGAAACCGCATATGGAACCGGCTTTGCATATCTTTTGATTTTCTCTCGACATCTGACGTGACGCGACTTAACCTTCCCGCTTTACTAGGAGAAAACCTTCTTTGTCAGCAATCTGTACCACAATGTCAATGTCTAAACTCGCATGTCTTCATAGGACCAAGCAAAACCTCGATATAGTCTCGTAGCATCCGAACCAACCTTTCTTTTGACACTGCTCAGGACCCGCCCTATCTCGATCTCTTTTCCTTCATCAGATTCAAATTCACAACCTCAACCGACTTTCGTGGTTGTATAACTGCTCTTCTCACATAGAACCGACAAGTTCTCCTCGGCACTTCACAATCTCTCCTCACCTTCGCCTCTTCTTGGTAGATCGGATTATCAAAGTCATATTTAGCAATAGCATAGTCAAGTATCAACGAGATCTCGGAGTGGATTCTCGAAGTATCACGTGGGCATGGGTAAGAACACATAGCTTTTTGAAGGGGTGAGAAAGAAAAAAATAATTAAATGCAAAAAGTCCAACGATTTTATGAATGAAAATATAAATGATGTATAATAACCCTCACAAACGAGCCATGATTCCTGCAAGGCACTAGGCTTTTAAAGTTTATTGTTCAAAACGTAGAAAATAATGGAAGCAAAACAAAACAAAGGCAATTACCCCGCTCAAAGGAGATTGTATGACGCCTTCGCCTTCCAATTCACGAGTCCGCTTGCCTGTAGTTCGAAGATCTAGTTGTAGATGTCAAGTCGTTGTCGCTGCCTTTATAGCATGGATCCCATCCTGGCCGATGAAGTGAAGCAAGACGTCATGGGCGATCATCTTCCGACTTTCATGGTGAAGCCTACACCGCTTTGTCGATTTAAAAGGAAGACTGTGAGCCGAATTCCAAATAAGACTACCTTCTTCAATCAAGTACCGAGCGCCCTTCAATAAGCCATCCTAGGCGGAACTCAGTGTAACTTCAGAGAATCAACAGCATGACTTGAATTGTTTCAAATCTTGATGTGGAGTTTCAAGAATTCACCTTCCATCTCAAGATATCGGAAGACTTAAATGACCGACCATGTATTCCTCCTCACCACATACCGTAACAACCTTCCTCTTCACCGGGTACTCACCGATGCAAGGCAGAGGTAATGAATACCGCCCATGTATCCAAGGGCCCAGTAAAGAGTAGCTGGACTATGTCCAATGAAAGTAGAGTCGAAAGTCTCGAACCGACTTTTAACAGTGTAATCGAGTTTCCAAGCATCGCTCGCTAGAACCATCAAACGCTTCCTCACAATTATGTCACCGGGCTTCAAAACCAATCCTTCAACATCAAGCTCTCAAAAGCACTTTTTGCAGGATATTCAGAGCGTAACCTAGATCCACCAAAACATGAGATAAGGTAATGCCCTCAGATTCAATGTAGATGTGCAAGGCTTTGTTGTGTTTCTTTCCCAAGAGTCAAACAAGACTGTGAGAAGTTTTGCTGCAAAGCTTGTGCTAGCAATACAAACTTCAAATTGATCTGTGAGGTAGTGTCTTTGCAAGACACGAAAGCATTCTTTAGAAACTTCACCAAGGCTTTAGCACGAGCCTCAGAAAGCACAAGAGCAAAGCAAGTACGGAGATCTCTGGACTGAGTCTCGTTCCAACTGCTCCACAATATTGTAGTCACTCTTTTGATGATCTTCGCAATTCTCCATTTCCTGCTCGAGGTGTCTTCAAGAACCTCCTTCGTACTTCAGAGCGTGGACGATAGTTATCGTTCTTTCCTCGCGCCGGAACCGGGTTCACAGCTTGGAATGCGAAATGAGTCACAGTGTCTTTGAGGAGATCTCTGGAGAGAACACTCTTCCTGCCTCGGGTCACCTTACTTTCGATCCTGATGTTGTCAACGCAGGAATGGTAGTTTCAATCAAGGTCCTCAAGGGCGTAGGCCTTGCTTGACGCCATAATAATAAACTTCACCCATAGTTCCATGGAATAGCTTTGTCGAGGAATGTGGAACTAGTCCGAGAGGTGCCACTCTAAGCACAGTGATCACAGAGGAAACTTTATCAGGTTAACATCAAAGATACTGAAATCGCCTCCCCATCCTGCCTTTAACATCTTCAATAGGAATCTTGTAGCCAGAATGATACTTCACCATGTAATCAAACTTTCCACTGGCTGCCCCTAAGGTATCCCATACTTTCCGCACAAATACCACATCTTCGATCTTCAAATTTTCGCATAAGTCTTCACATTTCTCCACAGTGATGGTTTCGTAAATAGCACTTCACGCTTATCCATCATGCACTAAACACGCCTTCAACTAACTATAACCACAAAGTGTATGGGCACCAACGACAATTCTCCGGCATCCTCGATCGACACCGCTTTAAACAAATTTTCTTAATAACATCGTGAGGAATGTTCAAGTCATCTATATTAAAACATAAGAGTTCTAATAATAGCATTGTCACTTTTGTCATGGTTAGGCATATGAGCGTTGATCATCTTTAGTCTCAACAAGAGGATCAAACTCAACTGCTTAGCTCCAATCATATCTCAATCTTGTTCTTCGTGAGCCCAACAATCATCGTTGTCAGGTCCAGTGGCGTTGGAGTGGTAAGCACACTTAGCATTAGATCAGTATCTCGAGAGGAAGTGTTGATGTTTTGGAGGATCCCTCAAGGTAATCACCGCCAACACGTGTCGCAAGGCTCGCGACAATGGTACGCCGATTCGAACCATCTTCGTGGGCGCTGCTCACGCGCTGTTCACCGAGGTCAGGCCGATGTAGGGTCGAGATCACAACCGCCTTGCTGCATCGAGCACGTCGGTCCTGGTCTCGCTTTTCCCGACCATACACAAGATTGACTTTTCTTACCACCAAAAGATCTCTTCAAAGATTGAGGATGACTCTATCCTAATCTTCCGCTTTTGATACCAAATAATGCGTTTCTCCTATCAAGATTACCATGAACCGATCGAAAGTGATTTCCAATCATGATCAAGAACGGGCCGCCGCTGTCCCATAAACATATCAACTAACTCCCTATCGACAAGGGTGGTCGAACTCGCTAGATCTCCATTTCTAGCATATTCTTTGAACTTCTCATCGCACCCATGACATGCTTTGTAGTTGCATGCGAGTGGGTGCCAATTCAAAGATTGTACTTACATCACTCGTAGAAAGAATCCGCTAAGTCACCCAAGTACGGATATGGTCACCTCTAGTCGATAATACCATTCCAACTGAGTTCCTGACAAGCCTCTTGAAAATAATGCATCCACAACTTTCTCACACTGCATGGGGCCGATCTTCCGAACATAGGACTCAAATGCAATTTCTCGGACAAGAAATGTCATCATACTTGGCAGTAGGAACCTGAACTGGGAGGAATCACCACACTGGACAAGACTCAGATCATCAAAATTCAAATTTCCGACATCTTCGTGATTTTCCACAGCTGGCTCGTGATTTGGCCTCAAGTCATGTATTTGTCATCCTCATAAGAGTAACCGGTCATTCTCATAATATTCTTCCTTCTTCCTGTGCTCACGCCGGGTCGCTCGCTTCCTTGACACTTCCCCGCCTCGACACTTTCCGAACTCTCATCCGGCCAACCACTTTAGGACCATTTTCAGTGGACGCCCTCCCCATGCCAAGAACACCAATGACCTTCTTCTTTGTCGAATATGAGCTTTTGATCCTCGGCCTGACCAAGCTAGTAACATCTCCCCGAACCGAGCATTCGAGCCCCGGAGATCTTTGACAATTGCTCAAGAGCCATTTCTCGCTAAAATAAATATCAGAAATGAGAAAACCGATCTTCAATGTACCTTATGGAATGTTATGCTATGACACGTGATGTTTATGCTAATGCAATGTAATGTTTTCAAGGACCTTAAAGATTTAAATTTGTTAAACAAGCACGAATGTGACATTTATTAGTCTCTTTTATTCTTTTCTTTTTAAGTACAAAAGATAGTTCAAAAAATAAAAAATAAAAGAAAACGAAACTTAAAGCTCTAAGTCTCCATGGGCGCTCTGGTGCCGAGGTAGGCGTTGCGTTCCGCCTCCTCGTGAAGTAGCTTGTCAACTCTAGCACTTTCTTCTCGCCATAGCACCGAGCCTCGAATGTATCTTCTTTCTTTTTGTTGAATCTGTGATCTCTTCAAGTCTTCAAAATCGGAGGTATGTCGTGGATGGAGAATCAGTAGGCACGCCACCTATGGAAGCAATGTGTTCCATAATTACCGTAAAACAGCGTGAATGGCATCATGAGGTTTTGAGCCCCGAGCTCGCACTCCATTCGGGAGGTAAGGTTCCCATGAATGGAGTTTTGGTGCCCAAAGTCTTGGTATCACTTTCTTTACCATGCCCCAAGCGGTAGTCGAACACAATATCTTGAGAAGATATCACGAGGACCATCTCTTCGAGCATAACTAAACCGACGAGAGCTGAGAAAGGTCATAATACCTCCCCATATGCCAAGGAGTGGTACATTAGGAATTCTCCACAACTTTCAATGAATGTGAAGTCCTTGAGACCACTTCAACCTTTGCTCGCTCTTCAAAACCGATATAAATAAAACCAATTCGGAAAGTAACGTATGCAACACATGAGAGTTCCTTATCTTGATAGCACGAGCGTGGAGAGAATGTATCATGTCTCCAAGTAAAGTAGGCACAGGATTACGCAAGCGAGGAATATTCGATGGAGTTCACGCCTACGAACCGATCCGAGTTAGGAATAGAATCAAACCATGATTAGAAAGGCCACAACGCCTTCAAATGCATGGAAACTCATAGCTTTGAGGAATTCTCGCTTTCTTTTATCGTGAACTTAGCAAGTAAACCCTTAACTCCACTCTTGTTTCCCAATTGGCTTCAATGTCCTGCGCTTTAGATGTACGCCGATGAGGTTCGATTTCTAGGAACCTTTTCTAAACCGTGAATGAATTTGGTCAAGAATAGGTATCCCAAGTAGCTAGAACTCTTCCAAGGTAGAACTAATCGATAACTGGGAACGAAAGCAATGATGTTTTGATCAAAGAACCGGAATAGGACGTGTAATCATCTTCTTCAAAACCGAGATAACCAAGTCAAGCGTATAACCATGCCTTTGATGAACCGAGCATGACCTGGAACTTCAAACCAATTCTTCGAAAGGTATACACCATGAAGTCGATCTCGATACTTTCTAGCCATAATCCTACAAAACAGCAAAGATAAATCCCTCAGGTCCTCGAAATAGTTAGAAATGATATGCAATGCGATGATGTCATGATGTCATGTTTAGCAAGCACAAAAATTCACACAATATTTCCTAGGTTTAAGGCTTGCATGAGGTATAGGTGTTTACCCTACCAAAAGTTCGAGTTGGTTCATCCCGGCCCTATAATAGTAACCGGTTCTAGGAATCTCACATCATCGATCTTTCTCGAGCGCTTATTTCACACGACTACCAAGTGGCTCCACAAAAACATCCCAAAAGTCCGATCTTAACGAGCAGCAGCATCGAGCATCGCCCAACCCTCGGTCTATTTCAAAGTCGGCCATCTCACTACCTTCATGCCAAGATGGTCCAATTAAGGTTCTAAAGTCGAGTTAGTCGATGATGACACCACGCAAGCCAAATACTATCCTCAACTTGGAAATGAAGAGTATCAGACATCCAAAGTGTCACACTAACGTAGCCACATGTCGACTGCTTGGGTATACGCCTTAATCTGGTCGCGACGATCTAATGCTACTTACCTAAAGGAAACCTCGGATCCGTGTGTAGGATCCTCATAAATATATTACCCAAGCAACCCTTAAAGATAAAGCAAGCAAGTCAAAGAAACAAAGAACGTGATCTAACAATCCCTAAGGCATTCTCCTCTTTAGGGTGTCTCCCACAGTCGCCAGCTGAATTTGAACTGACTTTGGAGATTTTGTATCGAGAATATGCGATAAAGGCAAGAGTCGCCACCGACTTTTCTTTTTATCCAATTAAGGGAAGGTGAAAAGAGCAGAAAAGACCTTCGTTAGATTCTCGAGTAAGGGAAGGTTACATGAAAGGGGCGTATTAGCACCCCTTTCCATCCGAAGTTATCTACTATTCTTAGTTGCTCTTAGATCATTTAAAAGTGCTTTCTCGTGTGTTTGACGAAAAATATTTTGAAAAAGCATTTCGCTTTGACTTTGCGCGATTCATGTAGGAATATATACAAAGTGTTCGTAAATGTTTCGCTTTTGAAAAGTGTTTTAACTTTGACAAAAGTGAGTGTGAAAAGTATTTTGACAGAGCAAGCAACTAAAACTCTTATTACCTACCGTAATGGTCGCTTTCGTGTTGTTTTCGCTTCCTTTAGAATAGAGCCATCCATACAATTAATTGGTAGGTAACCCCATTGGATGTGTAGGACATCTGAAGGACACTGACGGTCACAGAAAGCAACTCAGAGGAAGTATCCTAGCACATTCAAGGGACGATCATCACTTTAGACAATAATCGAGGGACGAGATCATGTTTTCGTGAGGCCACGAGGAACCCATGATCTTTTGATTCAAGGGACCATGATGATATGTTTCAGAGGCAACTGTAGGGATACCCCACGTCGGGGACTCATTCATTTGTATTCGTGAAGGCAACGAGAGAGAATTACCTTAAGGGTGCATGTGTGAAAAGAGTGTGTTGATTTCATATATTTTATCTTGGCATTATGAGTGGTCTATGTCCAATTTTATCTTGCCATACACGCCTAATTACTAGCAAGCATAGGTAAAATAAATCATGGGAAGCGGAAAGTGCGGAAAGATAAAGTCCTACGCTATTACATGGCTTGGGGCGCTTACATAATAGGAGGCGGAAAATAAAAGTCCTACTTAAACTATTACATCCCATAGGCAGTTACATAATATGAAAAGAAAAGCAAGAAAATCGTCCGAACGTTAAAACCAGAAATGTACACATAATTCCAGAACACGAGAAAATTGCATAAGAGGAAAATGTTAGTAAAAACATGATTTTCTAATGAGGAAAAAAGTTTCAAGTTAGTAATGACAATAATATGATAAGATAATTTTTGGTAATTTTCTAATCGATTTCGATAATTAAAAACAATTAAAAGTCAATTAAATGATTAATTAGCAATTAATTAAAATATGCAAGCAAAAATATTAATTTTAATAATAAAAATTGAATAAACATTTTTCTGATAATAATGCAAAAGGAAAATATTTTTGGTGATTTTTAAATGCATGAGAAAATTATTTGAAGATAAATTAAATAGTAATAGAAAATATTAAAGAAAATAAGAAAATAGAAAAATAGTAAGTTTTCAAAGGAGCAAAAATATTTGTCAGCTGTGGATCAACCAGTGGACCATTCCTCACACGCGTGCCTTGACCAACCGAAATGGAGGTTCACTGCTTAAACAATGAAACAAAATGTTATGCTAAATTGGATCCCCGATGCCTGTAACACGCCAAGATCTTCTATCTTCTGCTTCAATTTTCAGAAACACATAGTCACGGGCTTTAGTTCGACGCTTACAGCCCCCGTAAAATTCAAAATCCAAAGACAAGTAATATAAATGCAATATGAAACCATGGTTCGATTCCTTTGTCCACCGACATGCCGTAACCTTGGTTCGGGTCCGATTTTACGATTTCATGAGATCCCACCGAGCAATGGAACCCTAGTTATGGTGGATTTCATTAAGGCCACTAAATGCAATTAAACTATGCAAAGTTTCCAAACTTCATTCTAAACACAAAACAAACATCAAAACACGCTTAAATACGCATGATAATCAAAAATCGCTGGAAAAGATGAACAAACCGACTCGGATTTCGTGATTCCGATGGTTTTGTGATCTGTAGGGTCCGGATCGATCTCAGAGGTCAAGGAATGCAATGGAAGGCTTAGAATCGATCAAACAAGCTAGAACCAAGGCCGCAAGTAACTTGAAGGCATGTTTTTTGACTTAAGTTAGGTTCTCGAGGCAATTTTTCCGTTTCTTTCTTCATGTATAGGCATCAGGTATTTATAATAGATGGATTTAGGTCGTAAATCAAGAGCAAATAATGAATCAATCAATGTAAAAATATTTGATTTTGTATGAAACCAAATCTTTCCTTTTGATCCAATTTTCATCAATTTCTTGCCAAATCAAAGTCAATTTCAAATTGCCGCCTTTTATGAGTCAGTTGGACCTCAGGATGAGAGAAAAATCCAATTTGCATTTAATTTTGATTTTCTACATTTATTTTTTAATTTAATTTGTTTTAAATGATTAAAATTCAAATTAAATAGAAAATTAAAGATAAAATTCGTGGCATTGGGCTCGAGGTTCCAAATTAGCCGAGGAACAAGTTTCGAACCAAGAAAAGTTAGGCCCATTTGCAAAATTTGGATTTTGACAAGTATTTCTCTTTAGGTAATTCTTCAAAATGCCCAACTTGTACAAGGTGTATCTTGCTCAATTTTCAACATTTTTGAGTGTTCTGGACTTTAGAAATCTATAGATGTCCTATAAACAA
>CM038796.1:58612633-58824145 GCA_021764765.1 Vicia sativa | reverse complement strand
AGCAGCAACATCAAACCAAACAGAATAATCTTTAGAAAAATCACAAACAGATAGCCTCAGCAGCCAAAACAGAAAAAACCTAAGTATTCATCATCTTCCTAAACACTAACCCTTCAGAATAGAGAAAGATAAAGAGGAAAAGACAGTAAATCAGAACAGTCTCACCGAATAAGCTCAGAGGCGACGCCACCGTCGACCGCCACCATCACCGCCGTCTAGGCGATTTCTGGCGAAGGGATTTGTTGAAGGAGAGAGCGATCGCGATAGAAGGAGGCGGACAGAGGCAGAGATCCATGGAGCATCACAACATATCAAGACCATGATGCAGAGAAATAAAGTTTGTGATCAAGGCCACCGATTTCCAACAGACTTCCGATCGAGAGAGATGAAGAGTTCCGAAACAAAATCGAACAAGAACAACGAACAGAGAAACAGATCGAACATGCAAATAGCGACGTAGAGATAACAGAAATCACAAGCCGTCGTATGAAATCGAGAAAGATGAAGATTTCATGCAAGCGGTTAGAGAAGAAGATTAATAGTGAAGCACCAGAACCGAGTGGGCGATGAGGAGAAAGGACGAGAGAACAACTCTCTCTTTTATTCTTCTTAGTTATTTTTTTATATTTATTTTTATGATAATTTTCTATTTTAATTTTATATATAAAACTATGTTAATTCATTGATTAATATGGTAGTGACACTTGTCCTTCCCATGGTTATTTACGGATCTTTGTGTAGATGTTTCCTACAATGCCATGGTTCTTCACTATATCACCGTCAGATCGTCACGGGATCCTCATCATCATCATCATCATCAAACATGCAGGATGAAGTTCCTCACGATACACCCTCACTAAGCAGCCGCACGGGATCAGTGAACCATCTTCCTTGGACTGGGCTTCTTGTTTTTATTGTAATTTCTATACCCACACCCCATTGCTTCATTTTTGGCCTATTTCCTATATATTTTACATGTTTTGTGAAATATTTGTTCTATTAAATAAATTTGTAAAGGTTTATTTTATTTAAATATTTAATTGTATTGAAAATTAACATTTAATTTAATTAATTATTTCGTTAATTAATTTTATTAAATGGAAGGATTTAGTTTAATTAATTATTTAATCAATTTGATTGGGTTGTATTGTTTTATTTAGGCTTTTATCGCACTTCGATTTGATGCATCCCTATTCGTAAACTTGTATCCCCATCCCCATATGGTTTGTAATAGCTTAGAACTTTACCTCTTTGTATGTTCTAAACCTTTGCTCAATCACGCGTTTGTTATCATATTAGAACACATAGCTTCCTCTTGGGCTCTTCATCAAGGCAGTAAACATACACAATGCACACTCGCACATTCATAGTTTGGTCTGGGCTATTTTACAGCAACAACTATCCGATCCATTGTTCTAATCGGTCATTTAGAATACTAGTGCCACGCTAGTCCCACTCTTCTAGGAGCATACACATGGCCACCTTGTATGGTCTCACTTGTTTTCCTATCTTCGTTACCTCTATAATCGGATTCTTATATGCTCTTGGCTCATAAGCCAATTTCCTAAAGGGTCTCATAGTTGGGGATGGGCATGGCCATCCTCACAAGGTTAGTTAAAGCCATTGTTGCTTTAATTAACCATAACCCGAATAAATTTTGGTTCATATACCAATTTTCCATTCACAAGGGTCTCATAGTTGGGGATAGGAGCACCTATCCTTACGAGATTAATTAAGTCCAAATACTTGATTAAACATAACCCGATTCAATTTTTCTCGTTCCGTCACCAAACCCCCTAAAAACGCTTTCATAATTAAAGTTCTAAACCTCGATCCAATGTCGAGTTTCTTTTCAAAACATTTTCATAAATAAATACTCCACTTCTCTCTCTTCCTAAACATATGGTAGTCAGTCCTGTTTCGACCCTCGACTGTACATTTGGTTTTCTTAATTGAATCTAATTAACGTGAACCTTGTTTCACCTCGCCTTTTCTTAATAAACTTTTTGGGTAGAAAAAGATGATTAGGATGTTACTGTCCACTCATCCAAGTATTTGGGGCGTTAGCCGTTGAACGCTTATGGTCCGATACTCGTCTCCCACATAAAAATAACTCAACTCACTCAACTCTTTTTTCGCTCATATGCGACTATCGAAACTCTTGTCTTACAAAGAGTGTGCAATAGCCATTTCAAACACGAACGAGGACTTAAGCTTTTCAAATAAACTAAACAAGTCAAAGTTCAAGCATTTGAAATGTCTAATGCCGATTTTCTTATAAAATCAACACAACCAATTCAAAACCTTTTCAAGAAGAACTACGGAGTTTTACTTTCCCATTGCAGAATACGTAGGAACAAGGTTTTGAAACATGGCAAACTCAAAATAATAATAAAAAAACCCCGCTTCTTTTATTTATTGATTATAACTTAGAAATTAGCGAATATACACAAACACTTAAAACTAAACGGGTCCCATCGAGTACGATGGATGTAAGGGGTGCTAATATCTTCCCCTTGCAAACCGACTCCCGAATTTACATCTTTTGGTCACGTAGACCGCCTTATCCAAATTCCGTGGGTTTTATCTATATTTTCCCATTCTTTTTAGAACAAATAAAATTAGGTGGCAACTTCATTGTTTTAAAAACAACATATGAAAAAACCAGTCATCACAACATGGTTACCCTTCCCTTTCTCCTTAACCATATCCATGAATGTTGCATCTCTTGATTCAGGCTTAGGCTCACAGAATATCTCAATATCACATTTATGCTCAACCACAAACATTGATACTTCAATAGCATCTCCATCATCCTTAAATCTGTTTAAATCTTCTTCAAAATTACCATTTTCATGTTTCCACCATATCTTAACAGTATCCATATCAAACTCAGGTTGAATACTTTTCACTAAGTCTATGGCTTCAAAAAATGACCAGTAATCTACATCTTGCATATTAAAACCAAATACATCCCCACCCTCATACCTAATGTCCGGGTCTTTTACAAAACAACCCTTGGTATAAAATAAAACCTTGAATGCACTCATTTCTCCTATACATATAATTACCAGATTAGGTTTAGAATTAGTAATTCAAAATCGTTTTAGGGTTAAAAAATCCACAGTATATTAGGTCAAAGGGTAATTTCACAAACATAAGGAATCAATTATAAAATACAAAGATGAGGCTATTACCTAGGACCACGAGCAAGAAGAAGAAGGCACAACACGAGGGACCACCAAGATTCCTTGTCGTCAACAATGTCGTGCTAGGGTTACAAAGGGGTGAAATTTTTTTGACTTTCAGCATTAGTTTCTTTTTTCACGAAGGGGGTAGAATGTTTGACACGCTGACAATTGCTTTTTTCAATTAATCCATATAACTTCATACATGGCAAGCCACGTCACCGCACGTTAGTGGAATCTAACGTCAAGGATGTTTTATGCTAAAGTAAAATTTTAGAGGACCAAAGGTTGAAGAAAATATTTATAGGGACTAAAAACATATTTAACCCAATAAAAATCATTTTTCAAAGTAATCATTTATGCCACCTCAAACTCTTCAACAAAACTTAAAAATTATTCTCACCTTATAAATTTATGTGAAACTCTCTCAACTCACATTCTCTCAAAATATTCAAAAATTTCAAAGCTTCTTCCATCAAAATCAAGTCGATCAAAGAGCTCACTCAACACAAAGCTAAACTCATATTTTGAATGTTTTGAATTTTTCTAAACTTTTTTATTATCTATATACATTTGTAGAAATTAAGGATTAGGTTATGTAATAGGTAGTTTATATATGTTATTTACATCAACAACATATTTGATAGTTAGTTTTAATGATCAATGCATTATTTTGGATGTTTAAAGGGATTGTATTTCCACCATTAACGATATTCTGAGTTGTAGAACATTCTGGAGATTGATCTCTGGAACTTTACAACATTTTGATTCTCAAAATTCAGAGATGCATCTCCGAAATTTATCAATCTGTATTTTTTGTCTGACTTCACTGTGTTTCATATGTATAATGATTGTGTGCTTTACTTATAGGCATTATGGCTGCTAGGCAAGACATATTTAGGCACGACAAGATTGCACGACCCACATCGGCTCTGAGGGAAAAAACTCAACCATCGCAAGCACCTTTTGTTTTTAGTTTGGTTGATATGGAGACGTCAGCTTTTGAGGCTCATGCATCTATACCTTCCTCTTCCCGTAGAATACGGGTTTCACTTACTCATGCATCTACGCCTCTGTCTTCCATTAGGAGGCTATTAGATGGAAATTTTGACGACGTGGAAACATTAAAGTGAAAAACAAGATGTCAAAAGAAAGCTAAGTAATCAATAAATATGAGAATATTTCATGAAGAAGTTCAACTACCCGGTTCGTGAATAAGTTTAACTTTGCTAAGACTTAGCGAAAGTCTTATTTCAATGGAAAAATGGAATTTAAAATATTTGAAGTATTCGACGAAGCATAATTTAACAGTCGCGTTGATTAGTTTGGCGCTTCGGAAAGGAGGGAGATTTGAACTCAAAAGATTTAATCTTATCTAAAAGGCGCGTGGAAGTTTGATAAATCGAAGAGCATGCAAACATCGAAAGTGGTGTTATTTTAGCAGGAGGGCGTTATGGTCGAATTAGTATAAATTAGAATCTTAGTGTAGGATTTTAGTGTGTTCAATTCTGTACAAATACTCAATTTCACTCGAAGTACTAACATTTACCGAGAAAAGAGTTATTAGAATTCATGTATGAATCAAGAAGTTTATTTAAATTGACAATTTATCTTTACAAAAGTTCTTTTAATTTCTTCTACATTCCCGTCGAAATCTTTTTATTTTCTAGTATACTTTGCATAGTTTTAGCAATTACTTACCTAGTTAATATTATATTTGAAAGAATAAACATTATCAAAACATAAAAAAAAAAAATTAAATGTCTTAGGATTAATCTAGTTGATCTTGTGAGTAACTAAAATTTCCTTTTGTTTTGGAAGACCAGCGATTGTTTTCTAAATTTCAGGGTAAACAAATTGCACATGGGACCAGTCTCTAGTTTTGTCACATATTTTGTTTGAAAGATTGTTCTTTGATCATTGTTGATCACTCGTGAGCTTTTAAGCAAATAGTGGATTGTGTGTAATTGGAAGTGTGCTCTTCTATTTTGGTCTTTTGTTATTATCACTGAGGTGATTGTGGGAAGTGATGAGAGTTCTCTTATCTAAGAGGTTCCTAGGTAGAAATTTCATAGATAGTGATAGGTGATAAATTGTAAACTATAGTTGTTTAACTTTTAAATAATACTATCATAGTGAATTTCCTTCCTGACTTGAATGTCTCAGAGTAGGTGAATTGCATCGAACTGGATTAACATTTGATTGAATCTTTTACTTTCTACAATTTACTTCTATTTACTTCTGCATAATTTATTATTTGATAAAATTATTATGTTAGTCAACTGATATCTTGACATTATGTTTTAGTATTGTGACATTAGTATCAACATCTATTTGAATTGTCAGAATTTCATACAAATACACCTCAAATACGTATAAAAACTTGGAAAAAAACATTTCATTGAAAAATATATATATAAGATTATGCAAAATTCGTTTCCTGAATTTTAAGATTATGCAAAATACCAATACCAATACCAATACATGTAATTAGTATTGCTTCCATGTAAAATACCAATACCAATACATGTAATTCGTTTCCATGTAATTAGTATTGCTTCCATTACATGGTACTTTGCATGAAAATACCAATACATGTAAGATTATGCAAAATTCGTTTCTTGAATTTTAATATCTAAACAATGTATTTTTATCTATCCGAATTTCAATCTTCCAACAATACAATTTGATATTTTTGAATTTTCATAAAATCAATGAACATTACATGGAGTATAATGAAAACCACCCAATAAAAATTATCATCACTTATAAAAATTATGTATGTTCAAGCTATATATTATCTGATAAATTAAATTATATGAGACTCTAAACACAATATGGCGTGTCGCCTGATAACAAAAATTTGATAACAAGTGACTTAATATATCTTAAAAGAAACTTTGATATCTTAAGAGGTGTGTGATTGAATATTAAGGTTTTGTTTGAGAGTTTGGAGATAAAGAGATGGAGGTTTTAAAGAAAGAAAGGATTATGTAAAAAAGAATAGTAGAATTTACGAGGGTTTTTAGAAGATTTATTTTATTGAAAATCAAAATTTCTCTAATTTAAGTATTTATTTTGTCATTCTATACAACAATTTTTAAATAATAACTATTTTTTTCCCACTCAATTCATAAATAAATGAAGTCTTAGTAATTCGAAATTTGTGTGAGGGTTATAACACTGATTAAATATTATTCTTATTGAAAATCAAATTTGGTATTACCGAACCTTTGTTCTAACTAAATAACTTATTTTTCAAAGTAATTATTTCTGTCACCCTCAAACTCTCCAACAAAATTTAAAAGAAATATTCTCACCTTATACATTCATGTTAAACCGTGGATTATCCTATATTCCTATATGAGTTTCTTAACTCTAATCAATGTCTGTTTTCTATTTGGAATCAATTCCCATTTATTATATACAACTACTGTGACACTGTCTAGCATTATTCAATGATATCCTTTCCAACATTTTCTAATTAAAGACGTAGTCAATCATTCCAACATTTTCTAATATGCCCGCCGGCAAACAAACTTACCTGCTATATCTCCTTCATAATAATTCCTTTAAAAGCTTATTGTAGTAGCTCCTTCTTCACAAGCTCCAATTTACACCTTCTCCCCACAAACTTCAATACAAGGTTGAATAATCTCTTTCTCTATTTATTATTCTGTTTACTTTATTTTAGTTTCTTCTAGCTTATGCTGTAATGTTTGTTCTCATAATCATTTTAGACTTTGCAAAATGAATCAAGCAGCTGCAACAGTTGTCAAAGATAGGTGAATTTGAATTATTTATGTTTTACTTTATATATATTAATTCATTCTCAAACTATATTCCATAATTCAGTTGTTTATGTTTATGTTTATGTTTTATATGTATTATGTTGACAGGAAATCGATTGAGGATGTACGTCGTTTACGATATATCACAGCGATTAAGACTCCGTATTTACCACATGGAAAAATTGATCTGGAAGCATATGATAACTTGGTGAATATACAAATTGCGAATGGCGTTGAAGGTATTCTTGTTGCTGGCTCAACCGGTGAATGCCAGTTAATGACATGGGATGAACAGATAATGCTGATTGAACATACAGTAAACTGTTTCGGCGACAAAGTTACAGTTATTGGTAATGCAGGAAGCAACTGTACAAGAGAAGCGATTGAGGCCACCGAGCGAGGTTTTGCAGTTGGAATGGATGTTGCACTTCATATAAACCCTTACTATGGAAAAACCTCAATGAAAGGTTTGGTTGCTCATTATAATAGTTTGCTTTCTATAGGACCTGTCATTATATATAATGTACCTGCAAGGAGTGGTCAAGATATTCCTCCTAGTGTGATTGAAATATTGGCTGAACACCCTAATTTAGTTGGTGTGAAAGAGACAGTGGGAGGTGAGAGGGTGAAAATGTATACTGATAAAGGGATTGTTGTGTGGGGAGTTGATAGTTTGAGCCATGAAGCTAGATGGGATTGTGGTGCTGTTGGAGTTCAATCTTATGCAAGTAATTTGGTTCCTGGTTTAATGAGGGAACTCATGTTTGAGGGTAAGAATCATATACTGAATTCAAAGCTTATCCCTTTGTTTGATTGGCTTTTTACAGAGCCAATTCCTATTGCTTTGAACACTGCTCTTGCTCAACTTGGAGTTATCAAGCCTGTTTTCAGGTTGCCATATGTACCTCTGAATAAGGAACAAAGGGTAGGGTTTGTGAATTTGGTGAAGGAAATGGGTAGAGAGAATTTTGTTGGAGAAAAAGATGTTCAAGTTCTGGAGGATGATGATTTTATCGTAGTCTCTCGATATTAGTTTGGATTGTCATCTTCAGGCCTTATTTATAAGTTATTTTGTGCATTGGCTTTTGAGTTTTGAAGTACTTATAAATAAATGAACACTAAAATGCCATCTTTATGCCTCAGCATAGAAGGTTGCTCGTATTTTACAAGTTGTATTGTGTGTGAAAGGAAACTTATCACTCATTTCATAGTAGATATATGACTGAAAAAGCTTCCCTTGTATGTACCTTTCTCTAAACAATAGTGACTATTTTCCAACATTTTCTATTGGATTATCTTGATAACGACAAAAGGCAGAACTTGACTAATGGACAAAACTAAAGAGAATAAATCAGTTATGTTTTGTTTTAAATTATTCCGTCCGTTTTTTTAATAGAAGCAAATATACTTTGTTAAACCCACACATCAACTGCTGCCCATAGCAGGTAGCGGAAAATAGCGACTTTTTCAAATTCCACTACGCTAGTTACTAGAGTACTATAGTGCAAGCTGCTATTTGACAACATTTTGTACTAATTAGTATATTTTGAAACAATAGTGATGGGTTCAAAAGAGTAATCATTCTTGGGTAGTGGCACGGAGCAGCCGACCCCAAAAGTCGATAGCATACATGGGATGACCACTCTATTTGATCATTTTTTGAACAAAATTCACACAATAATTATATAGATATATTTATTATAAAATAAAACAAATAACTAAACTCATAAAATATTCAGAAGTCAGCACTCATGAATCTTGGACTCTTAAAGTGCATATTCAATTATGAAGGTTAAGGTTGAGTATCAATTCAAATAAGATCTCAACTCAAATTATCTTTAAAACATTGTTAATTTAAGGGGTAATTTCAGTTTTTGTACAGGGGGAAAAAATAGCTAGCTAGAAACCAATTCGTGCTAGTAACCGCTCTGCTCACCTATCCCAAGTTGCTGCTATAGAGCGTTCTGCACCGCTAAAGTTAAGACTCTTCCCTGTTGAACTCTTTGGAAAACAATTTCTGTTTAACCCAAACGAACTAATGACGAGTCATTCTCGTAGCAGCCAATCAATTTTTTTAGGTCAATTTTCTTGATTTAGTAGTAATATATAATAATTATATTGTTTATTATTATAATTAATAATTAATAATATAGTTTCTTATTATAATTAATAAGAATTCATTCTATTATTGTTTTTTTAATCAATTTTATTTAAATTTGACTACGGATTATATTTTTATATAGTAATTAACCTTTCAAGTAAGTAATTAAAATGAAAAAGTTGCCAAAGTCACATCTTTTATAGAAATTGTTTATGAAAAATGTTAAATAATTTTTTTGTTGTGTGTATGTTTGTCCATGCGAGTATCCATTGATCCAAATGATAGTTGATGGTTGGTCGGTTTTCATATGTGTCTGTGATGGTAAACATGTGATAATTATATGTCTTACATGTGAATAATAAATCAATCCAAAGAGGGGATTATTATTCATTATGTTTTTATTATCAATGTTTGATCGTTACAACAAAACTCAATATTATTGGTGCACTATGTATCTTGAGATGGGTGTTGTAAAGGTGCCTTAAAATCTTTGGTGATTAAGAGAAAGAAAACATATTTTGGAGATTGCATTTACCACAAATATCAGAAGTTTAGAAAGTCGGACGAAAAGTCAAAAAATATAAATCGAAAAAAAAGGAAAATATTTTTTCGGACGGTGAATAGTGTCATGCGTACGGATGAATAAAATCGTCCGTACGGATGACTAGTTCGGTCCTTATGGTGAATAGTATTGTCCGTACGTTGAATTGTGATTTCGACATTTTCAGGCTTTTTCGACAGTTTCTCGTTTTCTCCATGGATACCTGTGATTTTGGACTTTGTTTGTTGGGTATTTGTTATTATAAATATGTATCTCTTATATGTTTGCAGATGTGACAATCTTATAGCTTACACCAAAAGGGAGAATAAGGGTTTGAAGGCATAGTATAGGGTTTCGGATATTCTCAAGGGAAACCTTAGAAGGAAAAGGTTTTGGAAACCTTTGGCGTTAACTAAGGTTATTGGGAATTCAGAAACACTTGTTTACACCTTAAGTTTGAGTTATTCATATATTGAAAGTTGAAGGGGTTGGGAAACAGTTGGATAGAAAATAGGGTAATTCTTGGGCACCTTCAGGGTTGTTCTTGGAAACCTGAAGGCGAAGGATATTTTCTTGTAACCCATATGTAATCTCTTGTAACAACTTTTTGAGTATAGTGAATTGGAGAGCTGCTCTTTCCCTCATAGTAGATCGTTTGATCGAACTGGGTAAACAAACCTTTGTCTTTTTCTCGCCTTATTCTGTTATATTTTCTGTGTAAGAATTATCATTGTTGCAGACCATTTATTTTGGTTGCTATTATTCTTTGCCCTACAAATTGATATTGAATTTTGTCCTAATTAACAACAAGATTCACAACAAGGGGTTACGTCATTATTTGACAAATTAATAATTTGGCTTTCTTTTATGTGAGTATATTTAAAATGTTTAATTTTATTCTTATTTTTTAGCTATAATTGCTTTAATATCTGAAAATTTTAAGAATAAGGTACATGTCCTTAATAGAACAAATTTTAAGGAATGGAATGAGAACATGGAAAATGTTCTTGATTGAATGGATTTTGACCTTGCATTAAGGATGAAGCAACCACCTTCTCCTTCAAAATTTTGGTTCCTCTGAATAAAGAAAATTTTATGAGAAGTGGGGATCGCTCCAATCGCATGAGTCATGTTTTGGTTTGTTTTGAGGTCAATTTAGATCTAGTACCTGGAAACACTTGGTAATTAGACTTTGGTGCAACTACTAACATCAGTGTTTCAATGAAAGGTTATCTAAACTACTGAAAGCCAAATGATGTAATACATCTATGTGGGAGATGGAAAGTCGGTGGAGGTGGAAGCTATATGGCATTTTAGATTATTATTGTGTACCAGATTTTATTTGAATTTGAAAGACACTTATGTGGTTCCGTCATTTATACGAAATTTAATTTCGCTTATTGGGACAAATCAGGTTATTCTTGTTCCTTTGAAAATAATATGTTCAAGTTGTCTTTCAGTTCAGATATTGTTGGAGCTGGTTCACTTATGGGTCATTCTGATGATTTACGGTAAAACAACCGCTAGTCCTCCAAACTATCAAATAATCTTAATGATTTATTTAATCTCTACGGTAACTTGCAGGATCGACTAGATTGATCCTATGGGGTATTGGTCGTTGGGATAAATCTAATAACAAAACTGGTATTCATTGTTAGGACTTGTATTTAGAGTATTTTATAGATGTTCAATGTATTTCAATTACCATACTAAAGGATCTAAATGACATGATCAAGTAAAGAAACATGAAACCAAATTAAATGAATGAAGGTTCGATTGCAAAGAAATGTTTAAATGCAGAAATACGTAAATGACTTTGAATGTAAAGATTTTAATGTAAAAGCATGAATATAAAAGCATGAAACGTAAAAGACATGAATGTAAACGTTAATGTAAAAAGTTTCTGAAATGTAAAGGATTTCGAATAGAAGAAAACGTTAAATGCAAGAAATAGTTAAATGACTTTGAATGTAAAAGTATTTAAAAGACATTGATGCGAAAATGAAAGATAAACTGGAAAAGATAAAGAGTTTTACTGAATTATAAATGTTTGGTGTTATCATACGTACATTGTTCGAGCATTCGTTTCCCTAGCCATGTGGTATTTTGAATGTTTACTGAATTTTGTACAATAGATATGACACACGAAATCCTAACACTAAGAATTCTATTTATACTACTTCGACCATAACGGTCTGACTTATAAGATTCTGCCACGTTCAGAACATGCAGAGCACTGCTTCTCTCTAGCTTCCACGCGTCTTCGAATGCTCCAGCGCATATATATTTGAAATCCAATCATCCCGCTCGTGTTTGAATTTCAAATGCCTTGACAACCTTCGCTTCGAACTCATTTCTGATCTGATCTTGTTACCACTTGAGGCTTCTTTTAAATATATCTTCACAATCGAAGCTCCGAGCTTTGACATGTCCATTCGAAGAACCATTTCTTCCATTTGTGACATTCACTTTATTCCAACGAACACTAACATTGTTTCATTTCGAACTCAATTACTCCATTTCGAATCACATATATCAAAATCTTCAGCCAACAAAATGCCCCTTTAAAATATGTATTTGAACCTCTTTTGAAATACTTATTTTAAACACGTTCTAAGATTTTGATGTGACTTTTGAGTAATCATGATACTTCTGTACATGACTTTCAACTACGTCAATCAAGACACCTCTTGGTTTCTTAATCGTCTCAAAATAGTCATCACGACGTAGTGCGGTTACCAAACAATGATTATCATTAATCACGCTTATTACCAATGTTAACTTTACGCCTCATACGGATCCAACCCACGATCCCCGTATCCTAGCCTCGGTTGGTGAGTGTTTAACTTCCTCACTATAAAACTAATCAACTTAGTCTTTTACCTTTTTCTCACATTCTGAAACTTTTGTCTTCCTCTATTCTCACTAAACCCTAAATCTTCAACTATTTTCAACAATGTCTTCAACAACATCATCCCAAATAAACAAAACTTCCAAGAAGAAAAGCAAGAACACAGGAACAATTATGGAAAGCAAGGTCAGTACTCATCAAGGTCAATCTGTGCTTATCCCCCAAATGATCTCTAAGGAGAAGGAGATGCTCTACGCTTCTCAGGTACTGATTCCAACTAATGTTGCTGGAAAGAGGTTTGCTCTAATGGGTCCTCTTACAGTTTTTGAAATATTAAAAGATACTAGGAAGATTTTCCCTGTCTGTTATGATTTCAAACCTTTGTTTAATAAGATGGATATCCCTAGGATAGGAACTGATAGTGTAGGCGAGTCTTCCGCTTCAAAAACCATAGAAACTCCAACCATTCCACCCAAAGATCCCTTTGTGTTAGATTATGTGAAAAGTAACTTTAAACCGTTTCGATCTTGCCCTACCCCTGATATAGCCTACCAAAACTGGCTTACCAAAGTAGAAGCCAAGAAATCACACCAATGGGAGGAACTAGGAATCTATAATTTGATCAAGTTATCGAAACCAGGCTTCACCTATAGCCATCCATTACTATTTGCATCCTTATATTTCTGGGACAGCACCTACAACACCTTTCACCTCCCTGGAGGAATGATAACACCCACGTTTTTCGACATAGCAGCCATTACTGGTTTGTCACCAGTAGGAGAGACTTATATTCCTGATACTGAAGAACACTCTAGTATCATTGACTTTGATGTCAAATTGGCCAGTTTCTCTAAGTTCATTAGCCATTACCACACTGAAGGAGATAGTGTGTCAGATGTGGAACATATTGCTTTTCTCACTTTGTGGTTATCAAGATACGTGTTTTGTAGCAGGTCCTTACAGGTAGCCAGTAGGTTTATTCCTTTAGCTAGGGACTTACATGAGAATAGGAGGGTATGTTTGAGTGAACTGTTACTCGTTGATCTCTACGAAAGCTTGAGATCAGCTGTTTCAAGTTTGAAATCCCACACTCCCAAAAATATCCTTCTAGCTGGCCCCTTCTGGTTACTCCAATTATGGATTAATGCCATGTTTGAATCCTCATTATCAAACGCTGACACCATCGTTGAACAAGATCCAGAGATAGCGGATCGAATTATTGAAGGTACAAGGCTGAGAAAACTTACTCCAAATGATGATAAAGCTGACTTCAAAGTCCTCTTCTCACAGTACATCATGATTTTCTCTAAAAGACATAAATTTGAAGAGACTATGGCACCCTTTGCTTCGAGGACTCATGGACCATCATGGTTCACCATGTCTCTTTCAGAGGCTGTTAAAAGCAGAGAGATTCAAGACATTTGGAAAGCCTTTTTGCTCCCTAGATTAATCTCCTCACGAATCACTCCGTCCAAGAACCAAATCTTCCTGTTTGCCTATCAACCTAACTTTGTTTCCAGACAATTTGGTTTATGTCAGTTAATCCCTGAACCTCTTTTCTAAACCCAAAGTGCCATCACTTCTGGTCGAACCTTCAAAGCAAGAGAAGCTAAGATGCAACAAGAACAGTACCAGGACTTTGCTCAGTTCGAACTAATTCCTTTTGAACCAGCACATTTTACAGCGAAGGGTTTTCTGGAATGGTGGACTAAGTTCTACCAATCTTATATGTTCGATACCCTCACCATTCAAAAGAAACTAACTGATGCGTTCGATGTGCAGGTACACTCAAAGAAAGGTATGTTCACTCACGCCAAAGAGATTAGGGCTTTTCAGAATTATTTCGAAACAACTTATGATCCTACACGCTTGGAAACCACGTATGTATCAAAACCTTGAAGGAAAAATTCAAAGAAAAATTTCTAAGTTCAAACTTCCTTGGGTTGTCACACGAGGATAGGTATAGGTTGGCACTCGAAATGCATCCACCTAAATTTCCTAGATTACCTACCTCAGAACTGGCTCTGGCTTAGTTTCCTCCATACCCTTGGTGGTTGACTTGCAAAGAGATGTTCAAATACAAATCTCAAAAGAAACTAAAGCCATCTGAGACTATGACATGGGCTCGTCATTGGCTCCATAATTTCCAGGACATCTTAGCTGACCTTTACGCCATATCGATTATATCTAATCAAGGCGAGTCGGATGTAGGAAATTCCCAAATATTCTTACTTTCTTTATTTTAACATTTACCTTAATTGTTTTGATTTTCAGCCATCAGGATAAAGACTTTCGCTTCGAAGACTAAGGAAGGGAGTAGTTCTCAACTGTTAGTGTTTTAAGTTGGCATTAATTTTGGTAAAACTAGGCTTTAGCAATGTCATGATAAATGTCATGACATTCAGAGATTGAAGAAAAATCCTACCTACTAAGGATGTTAAAGGACAGCTCAGCTGGAAGCTAAAGGTCTGGAAATTCTGAGAAACGATGTCATAACAGATGTTATGACATTCGATGTGTGATACATGCAGAATCATTTTCTGAGATTTTGAGAATTTTGTTGAGCTGCTATTTTATGCTTTTTTGTTATTAGAAAGCATGCTCACGTGGCTGCTAGGTTAATCTTAATTAAACTTAAATTGGTTGTTGAAAAGACCACGTTTTTAGGATTAAATTAAGTGAACCTAGCTATCTTTATGGAAGCCCAAAGCGAAGTTTCTTCTATAAAAGGAATTCAACCCTTACAACTGTGTTGCGCCCTTGGATTATATTGAAGAGATAGCAGCTTGTTATTTGTGTACTGTTAGGATTTATAACAGTTGGTATTTGTAATTCTAGTTTCTCTTGTGAGCCAAGCAACTATCAATTGATAAGTGCCTTGGACTAGGATTTCTTAAGGGTAGTTTATCACTCAAAGCTTTAAAGCACGAGTGTTTGTCTCTTGATTGAAAGCTTTGAGCGAGATCAAGATAGTTTATTGAAGTGTGTCTTCACAATTCAATTATTCAATAGGTTGATATCCTGCTGTGATTGAGGGGAGTGAGTAGGAACTCGGATCTAAGTAGGACTTAGGTTGAAGTTGCATTGGGTAGGTTTAAGTGAAGGAGATAAAGCTGGTTGGTTTATTCTGAATTAATTCTACTAATAATGAATTTCCTCCTGGCTTGGTAGCCCCGGATGTAGGTGTAGTTAGACCGAGCGGGTAAACAACTTATTGTGTTCTTTCTTGCTATTTATATTTCTTGTGTAAATTGTTAGCAGTGTCGAGATAGTGTGTCATAACATTCTGTGACATCACGTATCTCTGCCGAAATTTCAATTGGCATCAGGCGGGCACCACTGTTATTTAGGTGAGATCTAGGGATAATAGTTTACGGCATTATGGATAAGGAAGGAGGATTTGGAGGTAGACCACCTATTACGGATGGGTGAATTATGATTCTTGGAAGCCTCGTGTGGTTGCCTTCTTAAGATCGGTGGACATTAAGGCTTGGAGAGCTCTTGACAAAGAATGGAACATCCCACCAAGCTTGTGAAAGATGGGACTCTTGTCTTGAAGCACGAGGAAGAATGGAGTAAAGAGGAAGAGGAGCTAGCACAGAAACTCTAAAGCATTGAATGCCTATTCAATGGTATTGAAAATATCTTGGACTAGTTCATCAATGTGAGCTGGCCAAGGATGTTTGGGACACTCTCAAAACTACTCATGAGGGACATCCAAGGTGAAGATATCAAGACTTGGATGCTCACTACCAAATTTGAGAATTTGAAGATGAAAGAAGATGAGACTATTCATAGTTTCACATGAATATTTTGGAATTGCCAACTCCTCGGGAGCACTTGGTGAAAAGATGTCGAGGAAAAGCTAGTGAGAAAGATTCTCGGATCCTTGCCTAAAAGGTTTGCAATGAAAGTGACTGCAATAGAGGAGGCTCAGGACATCAGCACCTTGAAGGTTGAAGAACTTATAGGATCTCTTATGACTTTTGAGATGGGAATTAGTGAAATCATTGACAAAAAGAACAAGAGCATAGCACTTGTATCCAATACTAAAGGAGGATGCAAGGTGGAAGATGAAGAGAAGATATCTGAAGCTATAGCTATGCTTGGAAGACAGTTCAACAAGCTCATCAAGAGATTTGATCCAAAGTCAAGGTCAAATGTCAAGGACATTTCATCTGACATCAGCAGGGCTTATGACTCCAGCAAAAGATCCAAGTCAGAGGATAAAGAGAGTCAAAGCAGAGAAATCCAGTGTCATGGTTGTGAAGGATATGGTCATATGAGGGTGAATGTCCTACCTTTCTTAAGAAACAAAGAGAATGACTATTACTTGGTGCGATGGTGAATCAAGTAGTGGCTCAGAAGAATCGGAACTTGTCACTGCACTCTGAAAGTGGCAAACGATAATGACTCTAGTGATGAGGAAGTGACCTTTGAAGAACTTCGATACTTACAAGAAGTGTATGAAGTGGTGAAGTATGTCGACAAAATGAAAAACAGAAAAAGCTGATTGAGAAATTGGAGACAGAAAATGTGAAGCTGGAAGCTGAGAAGAAGGAGAATACAACCACTATAAGTCATCTCAACGGTGAGATTATAGTGTTGAAATCCAAGCTTGATCATATGACTAAGTCATCAAGATCTTGACCACTTTGGATGATAATTGGAAGAAATTCTTGACTTGGACAAAATCTTTGAAATAAGCATGGTCTAGGATATGTGGTGAAAAGGAACACAGTAGTGACAAGAAAAAGAAGAGGCATGGGAAACCAAGGTCAAAGCAGATGTCACAACATAAAACAGGAAATGTTCCTGGCTCAGGGCATGTGGATTCAAAGAAATTTGCTGATAACAGGAAGAACAGACCTAATAAGCCAATGTCAAAGCAGATGTCACAACATTGGGTTCAACATCGAGATCGAGAGAAACATGAATAAGAAGTTTCAAAGATGGAGATGTCATCATTGTGGAAGGTTTGGACACATAAAACCCTTACGCTATAGGCTACATGGATACCCTAATCGGACTCCGATGTTAAGCCTAAGAACATCAAGGTACCCTACACTCAAAAGTGGAAGAAGAAGCTGCACATTGATAGCTCACACTTCTCTTAGAGTGTCCGCCAAGGAAGATTGGTACTTTGACGATGGGTGTTCCAAGCATATGGTGGAATAAAGAACCTCTTGAATAATGTCAAACCTCATTCTACCGCTTTGTTACTTTTGGAGATGGAGCTAAAGGAGAAATCAAAGGTGTTGGAAACTTGGGCTCTGGGAGTTCCAAATCTAAATGGAGTGTTCTTTGGTAAAGGCTTGTTGCTAACCTCATAAGCATAAGTTAACTATGTGATATGGGATTTAAGGTCAACTTCACTAGAGTGCGAATGTCTTGTAATCAATGATAAACAAAGTAGTTATGAGAGGAGTAAGATCAAAGGACAAGCTACTACATGTGGAATCGAGAACACCAACCTCTCTTCATGCTCTACAGACAAAGATGAAAAGGAGGTAAAGTTGGCATCAAAAACTTGGACATCTGCATCTCGGAGGAATGAAAAGATCATCTCTATGGAGTGTCGGAGGAATACCAAGACTCCATTGATGAAGGAAGGTGCATGGTAAATGTCGGGTTGGAAAGCAAACGAATGTCACACCAATGTCTAGACATCGACCACTTCCAAAGTGCTAGAGCTACACATGGATTTGATGGGGCCTATGCGAGTTGAAAGCCTTGGTGGAAAAGATATGCCTATGTTGTTGTGGATGACTTCTCCGGATATACTGGATAAACTTCATCAAGGAAAAATCGATGTGTTTGATGTTTTAAGGAGTTATGCAAAAGACTTCAAAGAGAGGGAAAGTTGTATTGTCGGAATAAGAAGTGATCATGGAAAGAATTTGAGAACAACAAATTTGATGAATTACGCTCCTCGGAGGAATTAATCATGAGTTTTCTTCTCCTATAACACCTCAACAAAAGCAGGGGTGGTGGAAAGAAAGAATAGGACTATCTGAGGAATCTGAGCAATGATTCATGCTAAGAAACTTCCTATTCATTTTGGGCTGAAGCTATGAATCGACTTGCTATGTTCTAGAGGTCACCTTAAGAAAGGATCTTCCTCCACCCTATGAACTATGGAAGGAAGAAAACCAAGCTGTGAAATATTTCCATGTGTTTGGCGACAAATGCTATATTCGGCGGATCGTGATCAAAGAGAAAAATGGACTCTAAAAGTGATGAAGGCATTTTTCGGATACTCCACTAACAAGAGCATATAGGGTATTCAACTCAGAACCCAGGTTATGATGGAGTCTATTAATGTCATTGTTGATGATCATCATCGAGAACTCAATGTCCCGTATGATGTTGAGACATGGTTTGAGACATCACCTCAAGTACGATAAGGAAGATGTACTGCTCCTACTCCACCAAAATCTGAACGGAGTCAACAAAGATCCTTCCATCGAATTGGAAAGATCATCAAAGGATCTCATCATTGGGGATACAACCAAAGGTGTCGTTACTAGATCGAGGCATCTCAAACTCTTGCTTCGTGTCAAAGATAGAGCCAAAAAAATGTCAAAGAAGCTCTAAGTGATGAATTCTGGATTGGAGCAATGCAAGATGAATTGAACCAATTCAAGCAACATGAAGTATGGGAATTAGTTCCTAGACCAGAAGGAACAAACATCATTGGCACAAAGTGGATCTACAAGAACAAGTCGATGCGAGAAGGACTATCACCAGAAATAAAGCTAGACTTGTTGCTCAGGGTTACACTCAGGTTAAGGGGATTGAATTTGATGAGACTTTTGGACCAGTGGCTAGACTGGAGTCAATTAGGCTTCTTCTAGGGGTTGCTTGCATTCTGAAATTCAAACTATTTCAGATGGATGTGAAAAGTGCCTTCCTAAATGGCTACTTACATGAGGAAGTATATGTAGAACAGCCTAAAGGATTTGTGGATCCAAGTTTCCCTGAGCATGTCTACAAATTAAGGAAAGCCCTATATGGACTAAAGCAAGCTCCTAGGGCCTGGTATGAAAGGCTAACCAAGTTCCTTACAGACAAAGGATACAGGAAAGGAGGCTTGGATAAAACTCTCTTTGTCAAGAATGAAGGAGGAAAGATAATGGTGGCTCAAATTTATGTGGATGACATAGTATTTGGTGGAATGTCAGATTCAATGGTAAAACATTTTGCCAATCAAATGCAAGCTGAGTTTGAAATGAGTCTCATGGGAGAGTTGACCTACTTTCTTGGACAAGCCACAGATGGAAGACTCAACATTCCTTTCACAAAGCAAATATGCAAGGAATATTGTCAAAAAGTTTGGAATGGAGAATGCTAGCCATAAAAGGACCCCTGCTCCCACACATTTGAAGTTGTCCAAGGACACAAGTGGTGAAAAGGTTAATCAAAGTTTATATAGAAGCATGATAGGAAGCTTATTGTACCTCCAGAGCCAGACGACATTGCATTTCTTTGTTGGGGTATGTGCAAGATACCAAATGAACCTAAAGTAAGTCACATTAACGGTGAAAAGAATCACGAAGTATGTGAGTGGAACTTGCAATTATGGTATCTGTATTCCATGGATGTGAACCAATTTTATCGCTATTGTGATCTTGTTGGGTGGTAGTCTTGATGTGGAAAAAGTACTTCTGGAGGATGTTTCTTCTTGGGAAACAATCTTGTTTCTTGGTTCAGCGAAAAGCAAAACTATGTGTCCTTGTCCACTGTTGAAGCTGAATACATAGCAGCTAGTAGCAGTTGTTCTCAATTGTGCGGATGAGGCGGAATCTTTGTCAGTACAATGTCACACAGAATGTCATGACATTGTACTGTGACAATCTGAGTGCTATTAATATATCAAAGAATCCTATACAACACAGTAGGACTAAGCACATTGACATTAGACATCACTTCATCAGAGACCTTGTGGAGGAGAAAGTGATTAAATTGGATCATGTAGTCACAGAACTTCAACTGGCTGACATTTTTACTAAGGCTCTTGATGCTAGTCAATTTGAAAATTTAAGGAGCAAACTGGGTATTTGTCAGTATGAGGAATTGTAGCAATTAAGATTGCTTCCAAGAAAGGGAAGAGACCGTTTATTAATTATAAGTGGGTCATTTGATTATTTCCCTCCTATTTTTATAAGGTTCAAGAATGTGAAAAGACTCCTCCATATAATAGCCTTTTCATTTGAAAGTATCATATCTTCTCCATCCAAAAGATACTCTCAACCGCTTCGTCATTCTTGGTCTCTGATTCTCAACTTTTCTCAGCAAAACATGTCTTCCTCATCCTCTTCATCCCAAGACTCTGACTGTTCATCTCCCACCATGGCTGAGATTAGGGCAATCATTGACCATGAATGTTGAACTATGAAGGTCTCTCCTCATTCAATGGCGACTCTCGAATCGGCATACGGAATATCCAAAGATCATCAATTTCCACTGGTAAGATTTCTGGCTCATCCTCATATGTTCCCCCTGAGATAAGAAATAGGGAAGGTACCATGTATGTAGAAGAAGCCATTGCTAGGATAGTCACCAGAATCCTAGACGAAAATCACACTATACCTGGAGTTTCTGTCCCCTTTAACCAAGAAATGGCTAGCCCTAGTTCAGCAGCTAATCAAGATGTCACAAAGAATGTTATGACATCTGAAGATCATGTTCAGAAAACTCCTGTGGTTTCTGACCATACTACCCGTGCTAATTCCCCTGTCAAAGCAAAGGGTAGTATCTATGGCTCTCAAGTAGAGAAGATGACCAAGCCTGACACTTTGTCTCTAAGTATAGAGTTAAATCTGGGTAACACAAAACCCAGAGGACCCAATTACCAAGAAGAGGCACACGAACTGCAGTCGATCAAGATTATGGCTTCAAGATTCGAGCTGAACTAGCAGTGGTAATGTTCTTCTTGCTCACAATGAAAATGCTTCTTGAAAAGGAGAGCAAGCGATTAATTCTTTGTGATGGTTCTTGTTTTTTTTGTTACATCAATACATTCTTGCTCTGTATTTTGTTTAATCTTGGATAATTGTAATCATTTTGTTGATAGATGTGTAACCCTTAAACATTTATGCTGGTACGTTTATATAATTGTATTGTTTCCTTTGGCCTTTATGGCTAAAAGAGAAGAATCATTGTGGGAAACTATGAGCAACTGTGTGTGATAGTGGCTGGGACTTTGGGGAATTGTATGGCCTGTTAAAATTTTTTATGTGGGCAATTGTGGGAATTGTGGGATTTCTGTATGGGTAGAATTTATCTTATCTCTAGGTTCTAGTTTATTTACATAGAACTAGTTTGTCTTCTGCATATGTACTACGATAGGTTAAGTAGTTTTAGCCAAAAATGTGCCAAAGGGGAGTTTGTTAGTGTTTTAAGTTGGCATTAATTTTGGTAAAACTAGGCTTTAGCAATGTCATGATAAATGTCATGACATTCAGAGATTGAAGATAAATCCTACCTGCTAAGGATGTTAAAAGGACAGCTCGACTGAAGCTAAAGGTCTTGGAAATTAAAAGCGATCGATGTCATAACGGATGTTATGACATTGATGTGATGATACATTACTGCGAATCTGTTTTTTCTGAGATTTTCGGGAAGTTTGTTGTTGCTATTTTATGTTTTGTTATTAGAAAGCATGCTCACGTGGCTGCTAGGTTAATCTTAATTAAACCTAAATTGGTTGTTGAAAAGACCACGTTTTAGGATTAAATTAAGTGAACCTAGCTATCTTTATGGAACCAAAGCGAAGTTTGGGTTGCTTCTATAAAAGGAATTCAACCCTTACAACTATGCTGCGCCCTTGGATTATATTGAAGAGATAGCAACTTGTTATTTGTGTATTGTTAGGATTTATAACAGTTGGTATTTGTAATTCTAGTTTCTCTTGTGAGCCAAGCAACTATCAATTGATAAGTGCCTTGGACTAGGATTTGCTGTAAGGGTAGTTTATCACTCAAAGCTTTAAAGCACGAGTGTTTGTCTCTTGATTGAAAGCTTTGAAGCGAGATCAAGATAGTTTATTGAAGTGTGTCTTCACAATTCAATTATTCAATAGGTTGATATCACTGCTGTGATTGAGGGGGAGTGAGTAGGAACTCAGATCTAAGTAGGACTTAGGTTGAAGTTGCATTGGGTAGGTTTTAAGTGAAGGAGATAAACTGGTTGGTTTATTCCTGAATTAATTCTACTAATAATGAATTTCCTCCCTGGCTTGGTAGCCCCCAGATGTAGGTGTAGTTAGACACTGAACTGGGTAAACAACTTATTGTGTTCTTTACTGTTATTTATATTTACTGTGTAAATTGTTAACAGAGTGTCAGATAGTGTGTCATAACATTCTCTGTGACATCACGTATCTGCTGCCAGGAATTTCATCAACAAACCATCGAAACTGATGACAACGTGCCTCTAGCAATTCCAACAACAACTACTGCAACAACAACAACACCAGCAATAACAACACCACCACCAACAACAACTGCTCCAACTCCAAAGGTAATCAATCAATCCTGATGTTTCGAACAGACTAAAATTTATGATTGAGGTCTAACTCGCGTTTAAACCTTTTCAGACTAACAAGCTTCCACCAACCACTCCAAAGAAGAGAAAACCTAGTACCATTGGGAAGAATCCCAAGGCTGGAGGGAATTCACCAACAGCTTCGAAAAAGAAGCAGAAGAAAGAAGTTCCCAAAGGCGCTGAACCAACTGGCATTTCTGGACTCGATTCCAGAGATGTGGCTCCCTCAACTAAATCCAAAAATCCACCTTCGACCTCCAACGTAATGTTGGAACATATAGACAGCAATCTCTCCTCAGATAATCCACAGGTAAATTGAATTCGAATCTTTAACAAAATAGCTATTCGTACCTTAGTGCAAGTTTTTAATCTTTCTTTTTTTGTGTAGGACAATTCGAATCCAATTCCTACCACTTCGACTCCTCCATCAAAGACTGCTGCTCCAATCCACTCTTCTCCTCATGGGGACTCCAGTAATCTGGTGCAAAACAAAGGATCCTCCAACATGGCGGTTCCGATTGGGGCTTCAGAGCAACTAGATGACCAAGGCACTTCTCCTCCTCTAAAGGAAACAAACGAAGCCACGCCCCAAGATACTGCAGAAATCCCTCCAGAAACTTCTCTTCCAAAATCTCCTCTCGAAACCCCTCAAGAGAGCCAAAAAGTCACTCATGCTGAAGAGGAAAAGGCTAACTCTTCTCAAGAGAGCGAAGAATCTGGCGAGGAAGGATCTGAGGAAGAAGAAGAAGAAGAAGAAGCTCAAGGCGGTTCGAGTGATGGAACAGAGTCTGATGCTCATAGCAGTGAAAACAATGATATCGAAGTGGTGGATTTGGTTGGTGACGAAGAAGACGATGAGCAAGAAAAAAGTGATGGTGGTGGCAACCAGACTAATGAGCCTATGGAGGTTGATATGGATATAACTCCCTTGCGTATGGAACTTCCTGAGTCTTCCCAATCTCAGATGACTGAAGAAGAGCTAGCTCTCTTGAGACGAAATGACCCAATTGGGTATATGAAGGCTAAACTAGCTCAAAGGGACACTCCTCTTGCTAGGGCTAGTACTAATTCGACTAACGATCCTTTGCCCTCGGATGACAGAGTTGTACTTCTGAACAAAGTTAGGAGAACAATCCTTGATGTGGACTTGTTCGAAGTGCTCAAGAGGGATAATACAACTTGCTATACTATGAAGGAACTTCTTACGCAAGTTAATCTCGCCACCTGCTCTCTGGAAGTCAGCACCATTTTATTCGAACTTCAAGCTCTGTTGGATAACGTGACTGGGTGTCTTCTTCAGGAAGAATTCGCTGCTACTAAGGTCCAAGAGAAACGAACTTCCATGGACGCTGCTTATGAGCATGCTTCGAAGCTCTCTAAAGAAGCTGAAGATCAAGCCATGCACATGAAGCAAGCCGAAACTGACTATGAGGCTCGAGCTCAGTCTATCCTTCTCTGGGAACAGCAAATTCAAGAGCTCCAACAAAAGGTTAAGGAGGCCCAACAACAACAATTGGCATATGACACCAATACTGCTGGCAATCAGTTTGAAGAACTTCTCAACAAAGGACTTGCAGAAATGGAAGCAGCTAAGCAACTTAAAGGTGAAGTTGCTACCCTGGAAGGAGCAAGGCGCTTCACTCAGCAAAGGCTTGAGTCCTTTCGAAGTACCTTTGATAGATTAAAGAACAATGCCTATTTTTAAATCTCTGTTTGTTTTAATGAATCTTGAATTTTGGTTGAATATTGGTCTGTAATACCCAAACAACGCCATTTTGGCAATAGATATTACCATTTTGGCATTCCATTATAATGTTTTGATTATGTTGTTATTATTCAAATCTCTTGCAGGATTGGCTTATATTTCATTAAATATTTCCCATTAACCTTTAAGATTCGCTTATCATCAGCCAACTCTTCAATCTCATATGCATTGTTTGAAAATATCTTAACTATTCGAAAAGGTCCTTCCCAATGAGGTGACCACTTTCCCAATGTTCTATTCTTCTTATCCATGGGCAATGTAACTTTCCAAACTAAATCATTAACAGTAAATGTTTTACCTTTGACTCTTTTGTTATATGCCTTCGCTACTCTTTCTTTTTGCCTCATCAGGATTTCCAATGCATGCAGTCTAACTTCGTCTAACTCAACTAACTCATTCATCATCATCTCCCAATATAATGCAGATGGGATCTCGTTTTGTCTTTGAATTCGAACTGACTGTAGATGAATTTCTACTAGTAGAACTGCATCATGACCAAATGTTAGTGGGAAAGGCGTGGTGTTAGTAGCTTCTTTAGGAGATGTTCTACAGGCCCATAGTATTTGGTCCAAAGTCTTGTGCCAGTTTCTTGGCTTTTTACCAACATGTTTCTTGATTAACCCTATTATCACTTTATTGGCTGCTTCGACCTGACCATTCGCTTGAGCATAATATGGTGTTGATGTTAGTAATCTAAACCCCATCTCTTGAGCAAATTCTTGCATCTTTCTACCAGTAAACACAGAACCTTGGTCTGTGGTTATGCTCTCTGGCAATCCGAACCTATAGATAATTTGTTTCTGTATGAACTCAATAATAGCCTCTTGATCAGCAGCTATTAAGGGTATTTCTTCGATCCACTTGGTGAAATAATCTATTCCTACCAAGATATATTTCTATCCTTTAGACGAAGCAGGATTGATTTCTCCTATTAAATCTAATGCCCATCCTCTAAAGGTCCATGGTTTAATGATCGAATGCAACTCACTTGCAGGAGAATGTTGAATCCCTGCATGTTTCTGGCATTCTTCACAGCCTTTAGCAAAATCTATACAATCTTTGAGCATGCTGGGCCAATACATACCATATCGAAACAACAACCATTTCATTTTATGGCCTGTGCTTGATGTGCCCCACATGCCCCATTGTGGACTTCTGACAATGCTAAGTATTGTCATACCCCAAAATTTTCCCTCCATCTTCTCAAGATATTTCATGCATCCATACTCAGGGATTCCTCAAGGATTGATCAGACAAACCCTCTCCTAGACAATCAACCCAAACTAGGGTTTGGTGATTCTCAGATTAAGATGGACTCCCAACATCTCCAATGGTCTTCATGCTTCCTCATATACTTCAAAGATTCTCCATGTCAAGTTTCAAGCCTCACAAGTCATGTTTCCTCAGACAATTGCTCAGATGGTTGAAAATCAGTTGTATTGGACAAAAAGTCAATTGTGGTCAACATACAGTCAAACTTCATGATTTTTGGTCAACATCCTCATTTTGAAGTTACATTCATCATTTGATCAAGGGTTGATCATGATTCATCAAGAAAACTCAAGATTTGCTCAAAAGTCAAACTTTCTAAATTAGGGTTTCTCAGTGAAAAGTCAACCAAACTTTGACAAAGCATAACTTCTTCATACTTTCTCAGAAATTTTTCCAACACCTCTTGTTTTGAAGGAAACTCCATTCTCTACAACTTCATGTCTCACAAGAATGTTCAAAAAATGCTTCATTTGGAAGGAATGGACCAAAACATTACAGGTCCTTTTCAAAGTCAACAAAAAGTCAACATTTTGTTTTGAAGATATATTGAGCATGGAAACTCCAATTGAGATTAAACTAAAGAGGTTGGTTAGAGGACTCTTAGAGCTTTCTAAAAAGTCCAAGAACACTCAAAAATGTGGAAAATTGAGCAAGATACACCATTCACAAGTTAGGCAATTTTGAAGAAGTGCACAAAGAGAGATACTTGTAAAAATCAAAATTTTGCAAATGGGCTTACTTTTTTCTTCATCCAAACTTGTTCCTTATACAATTAGGAATATCCAAGCCCAATGCCACGAATTTTTATTTTATTTTTCTATTTAATTTGGATTTTATTCATTTAAATACAAATTAAATTCAAAAATAAGGTATAAAATCAAAATTAATTGCAAATTTGATTTTTCTCTCTTCCTTGAGATCCAAGAAAACCAATAAAGCCAGCAAATTTCGAAATTTGATTGGATATGGCAAGAATTGATTGAAATTGATCAAAGAAGAGAAAATTTGATTTGATACAAAATCAAATATATTTTGCATTGATTGGTGATTGATTCTTCCTCAAATCAGCTCCAATTCCATCTACTATATATACACAATACATAGCACATGATTGAGAACAAAAAAATTGGCTTGAGGAACCCTAACCTAATTCAAAAAATCCGTGCCATATAAGCTACTAGTAGCCTGGGTTTTAGCTCGATTCAATCGATTCCAAGCATCAAAACACATTCCTTGATACCTCCTGAATCGATCCAGACCCTTACATTGCTCAAAACCATCAAAAATCAAGCAAATACGATTTCGGTTTGTTCTTATTTTTCCAAAATCGAATTCTGTTTATCATGCATTATTAATGAGTTTTGATGTTTGTTCTGTGTTTAGAATGAAGCTTGTAAACTTTCTGGATGGTTTAATTGTATTTCTATGGCCGGAAACACGAATCACCATGATTAGGGTTTTCTGAACCGAATTAGGGTTTCTCTAAAATGGAAAAATTGGACCATGAGACCACCACCATCGTGTTCATAACGATGTTTCCAATCGATTCATACCCTTGGATGTTATTTATATTATCTGTGCTTGATTTTGGAAAATGCAGGGGTTATAGCGTCGCACTGAGGCCGACGCTATATTTTCAAATATTCAAAACGAAAGAGATGAAGTTTGGCGCGGGGACGATGCAGTCAGGAAGAGACACCTGTTCACAAGCTACTCGTTCCGATCCAATGACACACGTGCACTCCAGCTCAGTTGGCAAAGGCGTGGGGGTGTGAAGGCAGCGTCCTGAGTTCGATCCCTGGCCATGACATTTGGTTTTTTCACTTGTTTTTGCATTTTTTCCATATTTTCATATTTTCTTTAATATTTTGCATTCATTTTAATTTCTTTTCATAATTTTTTATCATGCATTTAAAAATACCAAAAAATATTTTCCTTTTTGCATTATTTCTAGAAAATGTTTATTTAATTTATAAAATTAAAAAATATTATTTTGCATGCATATTTAATTTTATTTCTAATTTATCATTTAAATCACCTTTAATTGATTTTTAATTATTTAATTACCTCCAAAAAATTATTTTAGCATATTAATGTTATTTCCAGCATAAAATATTTTTCTTATTTCAAAATTATCATTTTTGCTAACATTTTTCTCTTATTCGATTTCTTCATATTTTCCGATTTCTCATCTTTTCACAGGTTATCTCGTTTCGGACGATTTCTTTTTATCGTTTTCTTTTTTTTTTCAAATTATGTAATTGCTTATTGGATGTAATAGCTTAATTAGGGCTTTTATTTTCCGCATTTTAAAATTATGTATCTGCCCCAAAGCCATGTAATAGCGTAGGATTTATCTTTCCGCACTTTATACTTCCGCATTTTACTTTCCGCACCTTATAAACTGCTAGTAATTAGGCGTGTATGGCAAGACTAAAATTGGACATAGCTCACTCTAAATTTCAAGATAACATGAATCTGAATCAACACACTCTTTTCACACATGCACCCCTTAGGGTAATTCTCTCTCGTTGCCTTTACGAATACAAATGGTCAAGTCCCTCGAACGTAGAGGTATTCTAGCACCGTTGCCTTCAAAACAAGTCATCATAGTCCCTTCGATACAAAGATCATAGACCCACGATGTCGCCTACGAATACATGATCTTGACCCTCGATTGTTGCCTACGAAAAATGATGATAGTCCCTTCGAATGTGCTAGGATACTTCCTACAAGTTGCCTTCTATGACCATCCGATGTCCCTTCGAATGTCCCACTTACATCCAACGAATAAGGTTACCTACCAACTAATGGTATGGATAGCACTATTCTAAAGGAACGTAAAACAACACGAAAACGACCAATTCTGAGTAGGTAATAAGACTTTTAGTTGCTTGCTCTATCAAAATACTTTTCACACCATACACTTTTGTCAAAGTTCAAACTCTTTTCAAAACAAAACATTTCCAGACACTTTGTATACATTCCTACATGAATCATTACAAAGTCAAAGCGAAATGCCTTTTCAAAACATTTTTGTCAAACACACAGAAAGCACAATTTTAAAAGTAATCTAAGAGCAACTAAGAGCCCGTAGATAACTACGGATGGAAAGGGGTGCTAATACCTTCCCTTTTCATAACCTTCTCCCTTACTCAGAATCTAACGAAGGTCTTTTTCTTTACTTTTTACCTTCCCTTAATTGGATAAAAGAAAAGTCGGTGGCGACTCTTGCTATCCGCACATTTGCGATACAAAATCCTACGAAGTCAGTTCACCGTGTTACAGAACTGGCGACTCTGCCGGGGAGACACCCTAAAGAGAGAATGCCTTAGGGATTTCTAGATCACCTTTACTATTTTCTGTTTGACTTGTATGCTTTACTTTTAAGGGTTGCTTGGGTATTATATTTGTGGAGGATCCTACACCCGGATCCGGGTTTCCTTTTAGGTAAGTAGCAATAAATCGTCGCGACCGTTAGACGTTTATCAAAACGGTCAACATGATGGCTACACGTTAGTGTGACACTTTGGATGTCCTGATACTCTTCATTTCCAAGTTGAGGATAGTATTTGGCTTCTGCGTGGTGTCATCAAGCACTAACTAAACTTTTAGAACCTTAATTGACCCATCTTGGCCATTAGAAGGTAGTGAGATGGCCGGCTTTGGTGCAGACTAAGGTTGGTTGATACTCGATGCTACGCTCATTGAGATCAGACTTTTGGGATATTTTCGATCGACCATTTGGCGATCGTATTGAAATAAGCGCCTCTGAAAGATCAATGATATGAGATTCCTAGAACCCGGTTACTATTATAGGACAGGATGAACCAACTCAAACTTTTGGTGGGGTAATCACCTATACCTCTTGCAAGCCTTAAACCTAGGATCATTGTGTGAATTGTTTGTGTGTGCTAAACATGACATCATGACATCATCGCATTGCATATCATTTCTAACTATTTCAAGGACCTAGGGATTTATCTTTGCTCTATTTTGTAGGGATTATGGCTTTTAGAAAGACTACCCGAATCAACTTCATTGGTATACCTTCTCAGCTCAAAGAATTGAGTTCTCTAAGCTACTCGGGATACCTATTCTTGACCAAATGCCATTCACCGGTTTAGAAAAGTTTCCTAAGTATGAAGACATCGCATCCGCCTTACACCTAAAGCGCTCAGACATTGAAGCCAATTGGGAAACTAGAAGCGGAATTAAGGGTTTACTTGTTAAGTTCCTAATTAAGAAAGCCCGAGAATTCCTCAAAGTTATGAGTTTCCATGCATTTGAAGACATTGTGGCCTTGCTAATCTATGGTTTGGTTCTATTCCCTAACTCGGATCAATTCATAGATGTCAACGCCATCAAGATATTCCTTTCCCGCAATCCTGTGTCTACTTTACTTGGAGACATCCTACATTCTCTCCACACTCGTACTATCAAAAGACAAGGAACTCTCATGTGTTGCATACCGTTACTTTCTAGGTGGTTTATTTCGCACCTTCCTCCATCAGTTTTGAAGAATGAACAAAGGTTGAGATGGTCTCAAAGGTTAATGTCACTTTCTCATTCAGATATCCGTTGGGATCTTTTCTCTCAAAAGGATTTCACTTTCATCGAGCGTTGTGGAGAATTCCCTAATGTACCACTACTTGGTATAAGGGGAGGTATTACTTACAACCCTTCTCTAGCTCTACGTCAGTTTGGTTTTGCCCGAAGAGATGGACCACATGATATGCTTCTCCAAGATATTGTGTTCGACTACAATTACGATCTCCAGAATTACCGACGAAGGTTTATACACGCTTGGGGTATGGTAAAGAAGACTGATACCAAGACTTTGGGGCACCGGAATTCCATTCCTTGGGAACCTTACCTCAAATGGGTGCGAGCTCGAGCTCAAAACCTCATGATGCCATTCACGCCTGTTCTACCAGTAATTATGGAACCTGTTGCTATAGGTGACGTACCCTATACTGTTCTTCATCCTGACATGCCTACCGATTTTGAAGACTTGAAGAGATCCTGGATTCAGCTCAAAGAAGAAAGGGATACCTTCGAAGTTCAGTGCTATGCAAGTGAGAAGAAAGTACTAGAGTTGACCAAGCTACTTCACGAGGAGCGAAACATCAATGCCTACTTCGGCACCAAGAGGAAGCGCCCATGGGAGACTTAGAGCTTTAGGATTTATATGTTTTTCTTTTATTATTTTGAACTATCTTTTGTACTTAAAAAGAAAAAGAATAATAAAAAAGAGAACTAATAAATGTTTGTTCATTTCTTGTTTAACAAATTTAAATCGCTAAGGTCCTTGAAAACATTGCATTGCTTTCGCATAAACATTGCATATTATAGCATAACATTGCATCACAGGTACATTGAAGATTGGTTTTCTCATTTGCTCGCTATTTATTTTAGCAGAAATGGCTCTTGAACAGTCTGTCAAAGATCTCCAAGCTCAGAATGCTCAGTTCCAACAAATGTTCACCAGTTTGGTCCAAGGCCAAGAAGATCTGAAGAAGCTCATCAACAGAAAGAAGAAGGTTGTTGGTCTTCTCAACATGGGCAGACGCTACAAAGGTGGTCCTAAGAGGGTCAGTCGGATAGAGCTCTCTGAAGGAAGGGTCAAGAATGAGGGGAGTGTCAAGGGTAATGAAGATAACCAGCGTGAGCCTAAGAAGGAGGGAGAGGATCGCTCTGACTATAGCCAGTACTCTGATGAAGATGACAAGTATAAGCAACTTGAAGACCGTCTGAATGCTGTGGAAAACCTGAAGATGTCCGGGCTGAATTTTGATGATCTGAGCTTTGTTCCTGGTGTGGTGATTCCTCCTAAGTTCAAAATTCCAACTTTTGCCAAGTATGATGGCATGTCTTGTCCGAAGCTGCATTTGAAGTCCTATGTTCAAAAGATCAACCCCCACACTGATGACAGAAAGTTGTGGATGCACTATTTTCAAGAGAGTTTGTCCGGAACTCAATTGGAATGGTATTATTAGCTAGAGAATGACCGTATTCGCACTTGGAGTGACTTAGCGGATGCTTTCTACAGACAGTATGAGTACAATGCTGAATTGACACCCACTCGCATGCAACTACAGAGCATGTCTATGGGTCGTGATGAGAAGTTGAAGGGTATGCTCGAAAATGGAGAGATCTAGCGAGAGTTCACCACCCTTGTCTAATAGGGAGTTGGTTGATATGTTTATGGGAACACGCAGGCCCATTCTTGATCATCGATTGGAAACTCTTGAGGATTCAGTGATATTGTGAGGAGAACGTATTGAAGTTGGTATCAAGAGCGGAAAGATTCAGGTAGAGTCATCTTCAAATGCTGCGAAGAGATCTTTTAGTGGTAAGAAAGAAGCCAATGTTGTTGTCATACCCCAAAATTTGCCCTCCATCATCTCAAGACATTTCATACATCCATACTCAAGGGTTGATCAGACAAACCCTCTCCTAGACAATCAACCCAAACTAGGGTTTGATAATTCTCAGATCAAGATGGACTTCCAACATCTCCAATGGTCTTAATGCCTCCTCATATGCTTCAAAGATTCCCCATGTCAAGTTTCAAGCCTCACAAGTCAAGTTTCATCAGACAATTACTCAAATGGTTGAAAATCAGTTGTATTGGACAAAAAGTCAACTGTGGTCAACATACAGTCAAACTTCATGATTTTTGGTCAACATCCTCATTTTGAAGTTAAATTCATCATTTAATCAAGGGTTGATCATGATTCATCAAGAAAACTCAAGATTTGCTCAAAAGTCAAACTTTCTAAATTAGGGTTTCTTAGTGAAAAGTCAACCAAACTTTGACTGCGCATAACTTCTTCATACTTTCTCAGAAATTTTTCCACCACCTCTTGTTTTGAAGGAAATTCAATTCTCTACAACTTCATGTCTCACAAGAATATTGAAAAGGTATGGATCAAAATATTACAGGTCCTTTTCAAAGTCAACAAAAAGTCAACATTTTGTTTTGAAGATATATTGAGCATGGAAACTACAATTGAGATGAAACCAAAGAGGTTGGTTAGAGGACTCTTAGAGCTTTCCAAAAAGTCCAAGAACACTCAAAAATGTGGAAAATTGAGCAAGATACACTAATGACAAGTTGGGCAGTTTTGAAGAAGTGCACAAAGAGAGATACTTCTAAAAATAAATTTTTTTGCAAATGGGCTTACTTTTTCTTCATCCAAACTTGTTCCTTATACAATTAGGAATATCCAAGCCCAATGCCACGAATTTTTATTTTATTTTTCTATTTAATTTGGATTTTATTCATTTAAATACAAATTAAATTCAAAAATAAGGTATAAAATCAAAATTAATTGCAAATTTGATTTTTCTCTCTTCCTTGAGATCCAAGAAAACCAATAAAGCCAGCAAATTTCGAAATTTGATTGGATATGGCAAGAATTGATTGAAATTGATCAAAGAAGAGAAAATTTGATTTGATACAAAATCAAATATATTTTGCATTGATTGGTGATTGATTCTTCCTCAAATCAGCTCCAATTCCATCTACTATATATACACAATACATAGCACATGATTGAGAACAAAAAAATTGGCTTGAGGAACCCTAACCTAATTCAAAAAATCCGTGCCATATAAGCTACTAGTAGCCTGGGTTTTAGCTCGATTCAATCGATTCCAAGCATCAAAACACATTCCTTGATACCTCCTGAATCGATCCAGACCCTTACATTGCTCAAAACCATCAAAAATCAAGCAAATACGATTTCGGTTTGTTCTTATTTTTCCAAAATCGAATTCTGTTTATCATGCATTATTAATGAGTTTTGATGTTTGTTCTGTGTTTAGAATGAAGCTTGTAAACTTTCTGGATGGTTTAATTGTATTTCTATGGCCGGAAACACGAATCACCATGATTAGGGTTTTCTGAACCGAATTAGGGTTTCTCTAAAATGGAAAAATTGGACCATGAGACCACCACCATCGTGTTCATAACGATGTTTCCAATCGATTCATACCCTTGGATGTTATTTATATTATCTGTGCTTGATTTTGGAAAATGCAGGGGTTATAGCGTCGCACTGAGGCCGACGCTATATTTTCAAATATTCAAAACGAAAGAGATGAAGTTTGGCGCGGGGACGATGCAGTCAGGAAGAGACACCTGTTCACAAGCTACTCGTTCCGATCCAATGACACACGTGCACTCCAGCTCAGTTGGCAAAGGCGTGGGGGTGTGAAGGCAGCGTCCTGAGTTCGATCCCTGGCCATGACATTTGGTTTTTTCACTTGTTTTTGCATTTTTTCCATATTTTCATATTTTCTTTAATATTTTGCATTCATTTTAATTTCTTTTCATAATTTTTTATCATGCATTTAAAAATACCAAAAAATATTTTCCTTTTTGCATTATTTCTAGAAAATGTTTATTTAATTTATAAAATTAAAAAATATTATTTTGCATGCATATTTAATTTTATTTCTAATTTATCATTTAAATCACCTTTAATTGATTTTTAATTATTTAATTACCTCCAAAAAATTATTTTAGCATATTAATGTTATTTCCAGCATAAAATATTTTTCTTATTTCAAAATTATCATTTTTGCTAACATTTTTCTCTTATTCGATTTCTTCATATTTTCCGATTTCTCATCTTTTCACAGGTTATCTCGTTTCGGACGATTTCTTTTTATCGTTTTCTTTTTTTTTTCAAATTATGTAATTGCTTATTGGATGTAATAGCTTAATTAGGGCTTTTATTTTCCGCATTTTAAAATTATGTATCTGCCCCAAAGCCATGTAATAGCGTAGGATTTATCTTTCCGCACTTTATACTTCCGCATTTTACTTTCCGCACCTTATAAACTGCTAGTAATTAGGCGTGTATGGCAAGACTAAAATTGGACATAGCTCACTCTAAATTTCAAGATAACATGAATCTGAATCAACACACTCTTTTCACACATGCACCCCTTAGGGTAATTCTCTCTCGTTGCCTTTACGAATACAAATGGTCAAGTCCCTCGAACGTAGAGGTATTCTAGCACCGTTGCCTTCAAAACAAGTCATCATAGTCCCTTCGATACAAAGATCATAGACCCACGATGTCGCCTACGAATACATGATCTTGACCCTCGATTGTTGCCTACGAAAAATGATGATAGTCCCTTCGAATGTGCTAGGATACTTCCTACAAGTTGCCTTCTATGACCATCCGATGTCCCTTGATGTCCCACTTACATCCAACGAATAAGGTTACCTACCAACTAATGGTATGGATAGCACTATTCTAAAGGCGTAAAACAACAGCGACCAATTACGAGTAGGTAATAAGACTTTTAGTTGCTTGCTCTATCAAAATACTTTTCACACCATACACTTTTGTCAAAGTTCAAACTCTTTTCAAAACAAAACATTTCCAGACACTTTGTATACATTCCTACATGAATCATTACAAAGTCAAAGCGAAATGCCTTTTCAAAACATTTTTGTCAAACACACAGAAAACATTTTTAAGTGATCTAAGAGCAACTAAGAGCCCGTAGATAACTACGGATGGAAATGGGTGCTAATACCTTCCCTTTTCATAACCTTCTCCCTTACTCAGAATCTAACGAAGGTCTTTTTCTTTACTTTTTACCTTCCCTTAATTGGATAAAAGAAAAGTCGGTGGCGACTCTTGCTATCCGCACATTTGCGATACAAAATCCTACGAAGTCAGTTCACCGTGTTACAGAACTGGCGACTCTGCCGGGGAGACACCCTAAAGAGAGAATGCCTTAGGGATTTCTAGATCACCTTTACTATTTTCTGTTTGACTTGTATGCTTTACTTTTAAGGGTTGCTTGGGTATTATATTTGTGGAGGATCCTACACCCGGATCCGGGTTTCCTTTTAGGTAAGTAGCAATAAATCATCGCGACCGTTAGACGTATATCGAAACGGTCAACATGATGGCTACGTTAGTGTGACACTTTGGATGTCCTGATATTCTTCATTCCCAAGTTGAGGATAGTATTTGGCTTCTGCGTGGTGTCATCAAGCACTAACTAAACTTTTAGAACCTTAATTGACCTTTCTTGGCCATTAGAAGGTAGTGAGATGGCCGGCTTTGGTGCAGACTAAGGTTGGTAGATACTCGATGCTACGCTCATTGAGATCAGACTTTTGGGATATTTTCGGTCGACCACTTGGTAGTCGTATTAAAATAAACGCCTACGAGAAAGATCAATGATGTGAGATTCCTAGAACCCGGTTACTATTATAGGACAGGATGAACCAACTCAAACTTTTGGTGGGGTAATCACCTATACCTCATGCAAGCCTTAAACCTAGGCTCATTGTGTGAATTGTTTGTGTGTGCTAAACATGACATCATGACATCATCGCATTGCATATCATTTCTAACTATTTCAAGGACCTAGGAATTTATCTTTGCTCTGTTTTGTAGGGAATTATGGCTTCTAGAAAGACTATCCGAATCAATTTCATGGGTATACCTTCTCACTCAAAGAATTGGTTTGAAATTCCGACCATGCTCGGTTCATCAAAAGACATGGTTATCTGCTTGATTTGGTTATCTCGGTTTTGAAGAAGATATGATGCATGTCCTATTCAGTTCTTTGATCGAAACACCATTGCTTTACATTCCCGATTATCGGTTGGTTCCTACCTTGGAAGAGTTCTCTAAGCTTCTTGGGTACCTATTCTTGACCAAATGCCATTCACGGTTTGGAAGGTCCTAAATACGAAGACATTGCATCAGCCTTACATCTTAAGCGCTCAGACATTGAAGCCAAATTGGGAAACCAGAAGTGGAGTTAAGGGTTTGCTTTCCAAGTTCTTAATTAAGAAAGCCCGAGAATTCCTCAAAGTTATGAGTTTCCATGCATTTGAAGACATTGTGGCCTTGCTAATCTATGGTTTGGTTCTATTCCCTAACTCGGATCAATTCATAGATGTCAACGCCATCAAGATATTCCTTTCCCGCAATCCTGTGTCTACTTTACTTGGAGACATCCTACATTCTCTCCACACTCGTACTATCAAAAGACAAGGAACTCTCATGTGTTGCATACCGTTACTTTCTAGGTGGTTTATTTCGCACCTTCCTCCATCAGTTTTGAAGAATGAACAAAGGTTGAGATGGTCTCAAAGGTTAATGTCACTTTCTCATTCAGATATCCGTTGGGATCTTTTCTCTCAAAAGGATTTCACTTTCATCGAGCGTTGTGGAGAATTCCCTAATGTACCACTACTTGGTATAAGGGGAGGTATTACTTACAACCCTTCTCTAGCTCTACGTCAGTTTGGTTTTGCCCGAAGAGATGGACCACATGATATGCTTCTCCAAGATATTGTGTTCGACTACAATTACGATCTCCAGAATTACCGACGAAGGTTTATACACGCTTGGGGTATGGTAAAGAAGACTGATACCAAGACTTTGGGGCACCGGAATTCCATTCCTTGGGAACCTTACCTCAAATGGGTGCGAGCTCGAGCTCAAAACCTCATGATGCCATTCACGCCTGTTCTACCAGTAATTATGGAACCTGTTGCTATAGGTGACGTACCCTATACTGTTCTTCATCCTGACATGCCTACCGATTTTGAAGACTTGAAGAGATCCTGGATTCAGCTCAAAGAAGAAAGGGATACCTTCGAAGTTCAGTGCTATGCAAGTGAGAAGAAAGTACTAGAGTTGACCAAGCTACTTCACGAGGAGCGAAACATCAATGCCTACTTCGGCACCAAGAGGAAGCGCCCATGGGAGACTTAGAGCTTTAGGATTTATATGTTTTTCTTTTATTATTTTGAACTATCTTTTGTACTTAAAAAGAAAAAGAATAATAAAAAAGAGAACTAATAAATGTTTGTTCATTTCTTGTTTAACAAATTTAAATCGCTAAGGTCCTTGAAAACATTGCATTGCTTTCGCATAAACATTGCATATTATAGCATAACATTGCATCACAGGTACATTGAAGATTGGTTTTCTCATTTGCTCGCTATTTATTTTAGCAAGAAATGGCTCTTGAACAGTCTGTCAAAGATCTCCAAGCTCAGAATGCTCAGTTCCAACAAATGTTCACCAGTTTGGTCCAAGGCCAAGAAGATCTGAAGAAGCTCATCAACAGAAAGAAGAAGGTTGTTGGTCTTCTCAACATGGGCAGACGCTACAAAGGTGGTCCTAAGAGGGTCAGTCGGATAGATCTCTGAAGGAAGTGTCAAGAATGAGGGAGTGTCGGGGTATGAAGATGACCAGCGTGAGCCTAAGAAGGAGGAGAAGATCGCTCGACCATAGCGATACTCGATGAAGATGAAAAGTACAAACAACTTGAAGACCGCTTGAATCTTGTGGAAAACACGAAGATGTCGGGTTGAATTTGATGATCGAGCCTTGTCCACGGTGTGGTGATTCCTCCTAAGTTCAAAGTTCAACTTTTGCCAAGTATGATGGCATTTCTTGTCCTAAGCTTTGAAGTCCTATGTTCGGAAGATCAACCCCACTGATGATGAGAAGTTGTGGATGCATTATTTTCAAGAGAGTTTGTCGGAACTCAATTGGAGTGGTATTATCGACTAGAGAATGACCGTATCCGTACTTGGGTGACTTAGCGGATGCTTTTATAGGCAGTATGAGTATAATGTTGAGTTGACACCCACTCATGCAACTACGAGCATGTCTATGGGTCGTGATGAGAAGTTTAAGGAGTATGCTCGAAATGGAGAGATCTAGAAGGCGAGTTCAACCACCCTTGTCCAATAGGGAGTTGGTTGATATGTTTATGGAACAGGGGTCCATTCTTCAATCATCGATTGGAAACTCTTGATGGATTCACCGGTGATATTGTGAGAGGCGTATTGAAGGCGGTATCAAGAGTGGAAAGATTCATGTAGAGTCATCTTGAATCTTTGAAGAGATCTTTTGGTGGTAAGAAAGAAGCCAATCTTGTGTATGGTCGGCCGAGCCAAGACGGACCGCGCTCAATCGTGGGGGGTTGTGATCTCGATCCTACATCGGCACAACCTCGGTGAGACAGCGCGTGTCGAGCAGCAGATAGTTTCACGATCAACATGCCATTGTCGCAAGCCTTGCAACACATGTTGAAAGCGGTGATCACCTTGAGGATCCTCCTCAAAACATCAACACTTCCTCTCGAGATACAATCCTAATGCTAAGTGTGCTTACCATTCCAATAGCCACGGACATAATCGATGATTGTTGGGCTCGAAGAACAAGATTCAAGACATGATTGAAGCTAAGCGATTGAGTTTGACCCTCTGTTGAGACTCGAATGTGATCAGCGCCTATGCCTAACCTTGACAAGAGTTCCAATCTTTGTTGGCGATGATACTTATGTTTTCAACATAGATGACTTGACCATTCCTCGATGGTATTGAAGAATTTGCTGCCGGTGTCAACCAGGGATGCCCGAGAATTGTCGTTGGTGCCCATCGCACTGATGGTTGTGCTTGGTTGAGAAGGCGTGTTCGATGCATGATGGATAACCGTGAGATACTATTTCTAAAACCACATGCGGGTGTGAAGATATGTCTAAGCGAAGATCGAGGATGTGAGCAGCGCACCATCTGTGTGGGATACCTTGGGGCAGCCAAGTGGAAAGTTTGATTACATGGTGAAGTACACTGTTCCTGAGAGCTACAAGATTCCTATTGAAGACGTTAAAGAAACCGGATGGGGTGACGATTTCCCAGAAGATTGTGCTGATGTTAACACCATAAGGATTTCCTCTGCTGATCCTGTGCCTAGGGTGGCACCCCTCATCATTACTTCTCCCAAACCAGTTCCATATTCCTCTGACAAAGCTATCCCTTGGAACTATGGATCTGATGTCTACTAACATGGCGTCAAGCAAGACCCTCTGACCGTTGAAAATCTTACAGTTGAAGCTACCATTCCTGACATTGACAACATCACCGGATCAAGTAAGGTGACCAGAACCGGAAGGGTTTTCTCTCCAGAAATCTCTCCTCCAAAAGACACTGCGACTCCAGCTCGCATTCCAGCTATCCAACCCATTTCCCAAGCTAAAGGGAAAGAGCCAGTAACTCATCCTGCTCAACCAGAAGTACCAAAGGAAGTTGCTGAAGACACCTCCAAATAAGAAATGGAGGAAATTCTGAAGATCATCAAAAAGAGTGACTACAATGTTGTGGAACAGTTGGGACAGACTCCGTCCAAAATCTTCATGCTTGCTCTACTCTTGTGCTCTGAGGCTCATGCTAATGCCTTGGTGAAGTTTCTGAAGAATGCTCACGTGCAAGACACTACTTGATCGGTTTGAAGTTTGTATTGCTAGCACGGCTGCCAACAACGGCCTAAGCTTCTCGATCTTGATTTGATTCTGCTGGAAGGAAACACAACAAAGCCTTGCACATCTCTGTCGAATGCAAGGGCGTTACATTATCTCATGTTTTGGTAGATACTGGTTCTGCTCTGAATATCCTACCGAAGACCGCTTTTGATCGACTTGATGTTGAAGGATTGGTTCTGAAACCCAGTGACATTATTGTAAGAGCTTTTGATGGTTCTAAGCGAACAGTACTTGGAGAGCTCACTCTGCCTGTTAAAGTCGGTTCCCAGACTTTCGACTCTACTTTCTTTGTCATGGACATCCGTCCGACTTACTCTTGCCTACTTGGGCCCTTGGATACATGGGGCAGTATTACCTCTAACTTGCATCAGAAGCTGAAGTACCCGGTGAAAGGGAAGGTTGTTATAGTATGTGGAGAAGAAGAATATATGGTCAGTCATCTACAGTCATTCCGATACCTCGAGGTAGAGGGTGAATTCTTCGAGACTCCCTGTCAAGCTTTTGAAATAATCCCAGTCATGCTGTGACTCTCCTCACTGAGTTACGCAAGTTCCGCCTAGGATGGCCTCGCTGAAAGATGCTCAAGCTGCAGTGGAAGAAGGAGGTAGTTCTATTTGGGGTCAGCTCCCTGATCTTCCTTTCAAATCCGACAAGACTGGTTTCGGCTTCACCATCAAAGGTCAGAAGATGATACGCCGCGAACGTGCCGGCCAACTTCCTTTCCGCATCATTCAGAGTGGAATCCATGCTATAGAAGACGACGACCGACATCAACAAGTGGATCTTCCCAACTCCAGACAAGGGGCTCGACAATTGGAAGACTGAAGACGTCATACCAATCTCCTTTAGACAGGAGTAATTGCTCTTGTTTTGTTTTGCTTTTCGTATTTCTTTATGTTTTGAACAATAAACTCTAAAGCCTAGTGCCTTGCTCGGGGCATCATGGCTCGTTTGTGAGGGTTATTATCTGTCATTTGCATATTTTCATTCAATAAGATCGTTGGACTTTTGCATTTAATTGTTGCTTTCTTTCTTTTACTTTATCACCCTTCAAAAGCTATGTGTTTCTTACACACACCCGTGATACAACGAGAATCACTCCGAATCTCGTTGATAACAGCTATGCTATTGCTAAATATGACTTGATAATCCGATCTACCAAGGCGAAGGCGAAAGTGAGGAAGATTGTGAAGTGCCGGAGAACTTGTCGATGCTACTGACAAGAAGATCGAGTTATACTGACCACCGAAGAGCAAGTTGAGGTTGTGAATTTGGGTACTGACGAAGACAGAAAAGAGATCAAGATAGGAGCGGGTCTTGAGAACAGTGTTAAAGAAAGATTGGTTCAGATGCTACGAGACTATATTGAGGTTTTTGCTTGGTCATACGAAGACATGCCGGGTTTAGACATTGATATTGTGGTGCATCGGTTACCAACAAAAGAAGGTTTTCTCCCAGTGAAACAGAAGGTTCGTCGCATGCGCCCTGAGATGTCTGAGAAAATCAAAGCAGAAGTTATGAAGCAGTTCAACGCCGGTTTCTTAGCTATTACTTCTTATCCACAGTGGGTTGCAAACGTGGTGCCCGTACCTAAGAAGGATGGTAAAGTACGAATGTGTGTGGATTATAGAGATCTGAACAAAGCAAGTCCGAAAGACGATTTCCCACTTCCTCATATTGATGTTCTGGTTGACAACACTGCTCAGCATAAGGTTTTCTCCTTCATGGATGGTTTCTCCGGTTACAATCAGATCAAAATGGCTCCTGAAGACATGGAAAAGACTACTTTTGTTACACAGTGGGGCACTTTCTGCTACAAGGTTATGCCGTTCGGACTGAAGAACGCGGGCGCCACTTATCAGCGTGCTATGGTAACATTATTTCATGACATGATTCATCACGAGATAGAGCTCTACGTCGACGACATGATAGCTTGATCACAGACGGAAGAAGAACATCTTTATCATTTGAAGAAACTATTTGATAGGTTGAAGAAGTATAGACTGAGACTTAATCCTAACAAATGCACCTTTGGAGTCAGATCCGGTAAACTCCTAGGGTTTGTTGTCAGTGGTAAAGGAATTGAGGTTGACCCCGCCAACGTTAAAGCTATTCAAGAAATGCCAGCTCCCCGCACCGAGAAGGAAGTCAGAGGTTTCTTGGGCCGACTAAATTACATTGCCAGATTCATTGCACATCTAACTGCTACTTGTGAGCCAATCTTTAAGTTACTGAAGAAAGATCAAGTAGTGAAATGGAACGACGATTTCCAGATCGCTTTTGACAAAATCAAGGTACCTAGAATCCTCCTATCCCGATGCCGCCGAAGGAAGACCTCTTATCATGTACTTGACAGTGTTAGAGAACTCAATGGGGTGTGTGTTGGGGCAACATGACGAGTCTTGTCGAGAAGAGCATGCAATATACTACCTTAGCAAAAGTTTACCGGCGTGAAACAAGATACTCACACTCGAGAAAACTTGCAGCTTTGGCTTGGGCTGCTCGCGACTAAGGCAGTATATGTTGACTCACACTACCTTGTTGATTTCAAGATGGATCCGATAAAATACATATTTGAGAAACCAGCTCTCTCCGGAAGAATAGCAAGATGGAAAATGATCTTGACCGAGTATGACATCCATACACTTCTCGAAAGCGATCAAAGGGTGTAGTAGCCGATCATTTGGCTCATCAAGCCGTAGATGACTATCGATCTATGCGATTCAATTTCAGGCGAAGATGTTTTACTAATTCGATTGTGAAGAACCGGGACCAGACGAAGGACACGAACAAGGATCCCGATGGACCATGGTCTTTGATGGAGCCTCAACGCACTTGGCAATGGCATTGGCGCCATCATTACATCCCTACGGGTACCGCCATTCACCGCCGATTATGTTTCAATTGCACCAATAACATGGCGAATCTGGCGTGCATCATGGGTATCAAAGCTGCTATTAACTTAAGAATCAAGTTCTTGCAAGTGTATGGAGACTCGGCTTTGGTGATCGGTCGATTAAGGCGAGTGGGATCTGAAGCATCCAAATCTTATTCCGTATCGAGAGCATGTTCGAGTTTGATCCCTACTTGAAGAGATTACTTTCGATCACATTCCATGAGAGAATCGGTTGGCGGACGCATTAGCTACTATGTCATCTATGTTCAAGGTCGGATGGGACAACGAAGCTCCCGGATCATCATCGAGAAGTTTGTGAACCAGCATATTGTTATGAGCTTGATACAAAAGAAACCTTGGTACTATGGCGTGAAGAGGTATCTTGAGACTCAAGAATATCCAGAGGGCATCATCAATGATAAGAAGTTTTTGAGAAGGTTTGCATCCAAATTCTTCCTCGTGACAACATCTTATACAAGCGCAATCACGACTTGTGCTTACTTAGAAAAGCGACAAAGCGTATCATGGAAGAGTTACGAAGGCGCATTTGGTACCCACTCGGTGGACACACCATGGCTAAGAAGATTTTGAGAACAGGTTACTATTGGTCCACCATGGAATCGATTGTCACCTACGCTCGATCTTGTCGAAATGCGGTTATGCGACAAAGTGCACGTACCTCCAGTACCTCTGAATGTTCTAACAGCTCCTTGGCCTTTTGCAATGTGGGGCTTTGACATGATCGGAGAAATCAAGCCCACAGCTTCCAACGGACTTCGTTTCATCCTTGTGGCAATTGACTATTTCACCAAATGGGTAGAAGCAGCCTCGTTTGCATCTGTTACCAAGAATGTTGTGGCTCGATTCATCAAACATAATCTTATTTGTCGATATGGCACTCCCGAAAGGATTATCACAGATAATGGCTCTAATCTTAACAATAAGATGATCACCGAACTCTGCACGCAGTTCAAGATCAAACATCACAACTCTTCTCCTTATCGGTCTAAGATGAATGGCGCAGTGGTAGCCGCCAACAACAACATTAAGAAGATTATACAGAAAATGACAGTGACTTACAAAGATTGGCATGAGATGTTACCATTGGCTCTTCATGGTTATCGCACCATAGTACGAACATCAACAGGGGCAACCCCCTTCTCTCTTGTGTACGGTATGGAAGCAGTTCTACCCATTGAGGTTCAGATTCCCTCAACCAGAGTCCTCCAGGACGCAGAGTTAGACGAAGACGATTGGGTCCAGACTCGCCTTGACCAAATTAATTTGATTGATGAGAAACGACTCGCGTCCATCTGCCATGGACAGATCTATCAGAAGCGAATGATCAGAGCATTTAACAAGAAGGTCAAGCACCGAGTCTACCAAGTCGGTGATCTAGTAGTCAAGCGCATCATTCTTCCACAAGGTGATCCCAGGGGAAAATGGACTCCCACCTACGAGGGACCGTTTGTAGTCAAGATAGTATTTTCAGGCGGAGCTATGATACTTAGCACCATGGATGGTGAAGACTTCCCACACCCTGTGAACGCATACATAGTCAAAAAATACTACGCATGAAAGAGACCCGCTAGGTCGACGGACCTAGGCAAAAATAAGGGCATCCTGGCGAACCAAAAGGGTTCGGGCAAAAGTTAAGGATATATACAAAACATGTACACCCGGCAAGTCGAAAACCTGAAAAGGCGGCTTGGGCAAAAAAGGGTATCCCGGTAGACTGAAAACCCGAAAGGGCGTTCTAGGCAAAAGTTAAGGATTTAAGCGTACGACTATGTCTTGTCCAGATCACCTATCTACAGACTACTATCAGCATTCAAGATTCAAATGGCGACAATCAGTCTACTCACTTTCTACTGACAGCAAGGAGATGAGATAGTTGGAATATATGAGTACTAGCATAGTTGGAACTTAACGAGAAAGGAGAAATGTTATTCTGGATTATTATATAGTCTTTCTCCAAGAAAATGAGGAAAATAATGGTATGATGGAAGATGATTCAATCAACTTCCGTCAAGCCATGCAAGATTCCAACTCGAGAAAGTGGATTGAAGCAATGAAAGAGGAATATAAGTCCATGCAAGACAATAAAATTTAGGAACTTGTGTCATACCCAAATTTGTTCGCCTTGATGCTACACCTAAAATTATTTGGATTCATAAAAAGATTGGGTTATACAAACATTTGGTTTTAATTTTGCTTATTTAAAATATATAATTTACTATTTATATTTTAAAAATAGCAAAATATGTTTACACACTTCATATACTCCGATGTGCCTTTTTATTCCTAATAGAATGACATAACACAATTGGTAAATGAGTAATGCTTACAAGTTGGAGGTCTTGTGTTCAAATCTCACCTTCCACAATTTTGAATTTTATCTATTCTAATTTCCTTTCATTTTGGCATCATGAAAAAAATACATTTTTTAATTATTTATTAATCATTTTCGTTTTTATTAATATTCTAATATTAAAATATTATTTTCTTTAAAAAAATATTTGATTTAATACAAATATAATTTTTGACCTTTTCATTTTTTTAGATAAATTTCTTTTTTAGTGTTTGAACGCAATTTCTAACTCTATAAATATAATTTTATCTATCCTAATTAATCATCAACAATCTCTTACCATCAATAATTTTTTAATATAGTTTTTATTGTTGTCTTTAACTGACAATGGTCAACAAAATAACCACAATTTCAACAAGTCACACACAACTTCATAGTTTCACTTTTACAAAATATTTTTGTAAATTCTTTTCAGAGTTTCTATTTGGATTTGTGTTTTGCCCAATGATTTCATATAAGACCCCCTACTATTTATTTTTCAATTCAATTTGTTAACTTTAATTTGTTTGTCCAAATGATGAATTTTATCTGATGGTTCACCTCTTTTATAAAAACGAAAAAAAGAAATTTTTGCTTATGGAAAATATATATGGGTTCGTGTTTCTGATGGCAGTAATATTAGTTTTTTTTTATATATGCATAAAACTACATTCTCAAGGAAACACACTGAAATTTTTCAAAGGTCATTTTAACCTTATCACAGAACTCTTAATCTCCATTATAAAACTTCAAATCTGTCAAAACCAATATTTTGCATACGTTTTCAAACCATCTGCAATCATTCTTCAACAACACCGATTTACCTGCAAAGTTTCGATATCATTAAAACATCACAAGACCAAATTCATGGACATACAGGCCATTTTTCATGCTACTAACACTCACTTTTGCAGGAAACGAAGAAGAAAAACAAGTAAAAACAACCTACACACAACAGCTATCCGCGGTGTTCTTGACGAACTACCGCGACCCCGACCATCTCCGATCCGACGTCGCCAAATAGCCAGACGCCGGCGATTCCACGGTCGGGCCTCCTCTGCTCCAATTGGACGGCGACGAAGACACACAAGCCCGAATCACCACTCATCAGCGACGACAAGCTTTCTGCTTTCTTTTCTTAAGTATATGCTTGTGTGTGGATTTTATTTTGAAGCGTTGAATGGGGAAAACAACATAGAAAGAAATTACGATGAAAGAAGGTGAAGAGAAGCAGAAAAGTGAGAGGAGCATGCTTTGAGATGAAAGGAGAAGGTAACGTTTTTCTTTCTTTTTTTTTTGTCAAATAGTAATACATTGCAAATTGGGTTTTCTTATTATCATTATTGCCATGTCTCTCCTTCAATACTACTCTCATATTCTCCAGCGATCTCACGAGCCACCAACAACTTCTGTTTCACTTCACTCCTCCTCCGTCCTAACCACCATATCATAGAATCAAGCCTCTCGCTGGACCACCATCCGTGTCCGTAAATTGGTTGTTACTTTTTAGATTTATTTCTGATTTGTTATCAACAGCAGAACCGGTGATTTTGTTATGTTGTGTGTGTTAGATTTAAATTGAGTTGTGGTGTGGATTCTAAATATTAAAGTTGGTTATGTTTATGTTGAGTTTGAATATGGATTTTGTTATAGTTAATATGTGATAGTTCGATTTAGTGACAACTGCAATGTTGTTTGTGCTGAAACTGTGATGAATATGTTAATGTTAATGTTGTGCTACTTGTCTTAAAAAAAGGAGTGATTAATTTGGTTTGAGCTTCATGTGTTGATTCAACTTGGTTCGAATAATTTCGGATGAGTTTTGAAAGTTTTCGTGCTAACTTTGAGGTGATTGTGTTTTCGTGAATGATTCAGAGTCAGATTTAATAAGTTTGGTCGAAGTATCAACGTGGCTGTTTTTGTTTTTCTATTTTTATTAGTTGTGATAATTGTGCTAGTTTTGATGAAGGGTGTTATGTTGATACCGCGTTTAGTCGCGCGTGAATCTAACCGAGAAATTATACAAAAACTATAGGGGCAGCATTGTGGGCCACTTCTCTTAAGGTGAATTGGACAAGACTATTAGTTTTAACACCGCTTTTATTGTCATTCTCAAATTGAAATCTAAACCGTGTTATTTTTTTGTTTGCAACTCGATTGATAGCATTACTTTGAAGATCTTAATTGTGACTAAAGATTGATATCTATTTTAGTTTTGATGAAGGTTTGATATATACTGCGTTTATCCGCGCAAGATATAACCGAGAAACTATGGAGGCAATATGGCGCTCTTTTCTTTCACATGAATTTGAGCAAGGAAGCTAATTGGTTTTGAATCCGAATAATGTTGAAGTTGTTTGTGATATCATTGGTTTTCGTTCACGTTTGACCACTTTTCGGTTGAGTTTTTGAGTGTTATTTTGATTGGTGTAGTTGCTGCCCGGAATTTATTTTGGTTGATTTACGCTTGCGTTGGACTTGATTTTTCATGCTTTAAACTTGAATCGAGTAATAACATGAATCATTGTCTTTTGTTTTGATTTGTGAATTGAAATATTTGAATAAACATTTCCTTGATTATTGAATTGTTCATGTTACATTCATGCTAATTTCATTTGATTCTATTCCATTGCTTACTAACCATTTTCTAATTTGTTGTAATTTCATTTCATTTTATTTTTATCTCACACTTATGCTACTAACAAGTTTATTATTTGTGAAGACATCCAAAGATTGTTCAAAGCGTTTACTTTCAATTAGCACATCTACACTTGTCCATTAGCATTTTAATATTGAATTACTATTTCAATTTAATATCTAGTAATGTATTTATAAATATACAAAATATTTAATATTTTTATTCTTATATTTAGTAATGTAAATATATAATTATACATAATACTTTTGTTTTTATAATTTACTATATTCATTTGTAAATAAACTTAAGTCACATTATAATTATCATCATTGTGTTGCAATGTCGAACTTTGAATTCAAGTTGATTTTTGAACATGTTTGAACACAAATATGTCACCGGCCTTCTTAGAGTTGATTTTACTTAATAAAGCGCATTGTTTGATAATTTTCTATTCATTTCGTTCCGGTTTAACAATTTACATGTAAGCTTTATAGTTTTCCTATGTTGTTGGATTTGTCTGTATGTTTCACGTGATGCAGGGTTTCCTATTCATTATCTTGAGCCTTGCCAGATACCCCGTTCCTTTAATACTTCCCACTCGAATATAATATATTCCATTTCTCATTGGCTTACCACACTAGATTAGTTAGAACTTTGGCCATTACCCTTTATTTGGGCCAGTTGGACTTCTTATTTATACCCCCAGACTCTACAATACAGGCTATCTCCAAAACCTATCTCATTTGATTATTTCTTTTTTCTTGTTTGATTTTATTTTACAAATATAAATAATTTTGTGTTGTATTAAATAATTATTAGTTTAAGATAATTTTTATTTGATATTATTGATTAAACTTCTTATCAATTTTATCAAATAAAAATGTTCTTATTCTAATAATTATTTAAGGGTTCGGACGAATATTTTGTGCTTAATTATTTACTCGTCTCTTGTATGCTTGTATGTATTATTCACGAACGTACACTCCACACACTTGATATGATTAATTTTATCTTCTCCTTTTGGATCATATGCCATATTTTCTAAAAGGGTTCAATAGTTGAGAATGAGCATGGCCATTCTCACAAGATTAGTCAAAGCCCTTGCTTGCTCTGATTAATCATAACCCGAATAAATCTTGATCCATATACCATTTGTCCATGCAGAAGGGTCTCATAGTAGAGGGTAGGCACATTCCTACACTCTCGATATTGATCAAAACTAGTCACGTGCTTGAATCGAACAATCATGATCCGAATCATTTCTTTCTCAATCCATTCTCCAAGCATTTAAAACACTTTCATAATAAATTTTCAAACCTCGATCCCACGCCGCGTTTTCTTTTCAAACTCTTTTCTCAAATAATTAAGGGCCGGATAGTATGGAGTAGACACTTGTCTATTCTCTCGAGATTAATCAAGCTTTCTTGGTTAATCATAGTCTGATCAAACAACCTAAATGGAATGGATAGAAACTTCTCCACCCCTTTCCAAATAATCGAGGACAAGTAACTTTGCTTGGACTCGATTTCTCACTCTTTCATAAAGAGGACTAAATGGATAGTTAAGGTACCTACCTTTCTCTTCCTAAGTGTGCAGTTGTCCAAGAACTTCCTTGGACATATCCAAACACTTGTATCTGATAACACGAAACTGTACTGCATATTTAGTTTGATTTTAACATAAATCGTTTCGTTATTTTATTATAATTATGTTTTATTTCGATATTATGCGAGTATTTTGTAATGTCTTCAGGTATTCAAATTAATACAAGCCAACATGGTGCAAGGAGAAAAAAAGAGGCGTAATTGAAGTAAAAAAAACCACAAATTGTAGAAGGAATGAGAAGCCCAAGAGAAGGCCCATTGTGTGATGCAAAAGCGTGGCCCACCACAAGGAGTGTGACGACCGTCACACCCCCTCTCACAAAGTGCGTCGATCGGCACGGGCTTGGTGGGGTCACATTAAGCTTGTGACGAACGTCACAATTGGAATAGTTATGTGTTCCTATATTTTCTGATTGTTAGTTATATTTTCTCCAACTATGAAGGCACGTTATTGAAGCAGTTACAAGCGAGATTTTCTCTAAGCAGTTACCAAGGCCTAGTATAAATAGAGAGCTTCATGCTGTGAGAAAGGGTCCGAGTTTTTTCCAAAGTTTTATGCAGTCAAGTTTTTAACATTTTCTCTTGTTCAATCCTGCAATTTCCTTTCGTTAGTTTTAGGAAGATATATTTTCTCACAATAGTTACTACACTGGAAACTATTGTGTAACTTTTTCAGGGTCTATCTTTACGTTAGATCTTAGTTTTTTTTATTTCCTTGTTTAGTTAATTTAATTAATTGTTTTGAAGAACAAATCCAGCCGGCTTATGGTGGAGTGTTCCAGTACTTGAAGTTTTTCCCTATTTCCAGTATTCTTTCAATTATTTCAGGTTTCTTTAATTGCTTTAATATTTATAATATACTGTCTGCATGCGAATTATTAATATGTTGTTATCTGCTGTGTTGTTAATTGTTGTTTATTATTCTACTCTGAAAATGAATACCATGTTTGGCTAGATTGCTTAGAAATCGGTATGTAGGTTAATCGAATTAAGGGATCCGAAATAAATTGGCCAAATATTATTTTATAAAAATTACTTTTTCTGGTTTCTGTTTTCAAATATAATTTTAGAAAGGTTTGTTACGGAAGTAAAAATCAAATAAAGATTAAAATCAATAGAGCAGAAGTTTGAGATTTTCAACCGGATATTGATTACTAGGCATTGGTTTTAAATGTAGCGGAAGCGCTTTAAAACGAATTAGGTTTTTATTTATTTTCAAAAATTGTTTTTAAATTCGGCGTGACAGTGGAAGCGTACATTTGGGTTTAATAGCATAGTCTAAGTCAACAGAACGAAAGTTTGAGATATGGGCTTTTAAATAAATATTGCTTACTAAATTAAGGAATTTATATTAATCGGAAAAATCGGCCAACAAACCTTCAGATCACCTAACATTGATACTGGCATACCGATATCCGTTTTATTCACATTTCAACTAGATCTAAGTTTTATTTCCCAAAAATTTCCCCCAAATCAAATTATTCGATAGCTCTAGCTTTACATTGTAGGTTTAGAGTATGAGTTATAGTCTCTAAGGTTCGACAATCTTTTAAAACTACGCGACACGATTGTGCACTTGCAGTCAGTGTAATCCATAGACTCTTAAAGTCTCGATCAAGTTTTTGGCGTCGTTGCCGGGAACTACTCAAGTCGATATCGTAACTCTATTGTTACGAAGTATATACTAAAGCACCAAATCCCATTCTTTCTATTGTGTGCCAAATACCCGCTCTTGAAGCGAGCCTTTGCATATACAAATCAACAATATCGAGCATTATCTCAGATTAAGATGTCGAATTCAAGAATACCGTCTTCTCAACAATCTTCCTCCGACTAATCTTCCTAACACTTCATCCCCTGTATTAGCCGAAGAATCAAAGAAGGCTAAAGAAGCATAAATACCACCCATTCCTCTTAAGGATTACGTAGTTCCTTCTCAGGCGGAACCTCACAACAGCATTGCTTCTTCCGCTATCGCTTGAAACGATTTTGAGCTAAAACCTTCGTTATTTTCTGCCATTCAACAAAATTCTGGATTTCCTACAGACGACCCGAACCTCCATTTGTTAGTGTTTGTCCAGTATGCAGACACTGTAAAAGCGAATGGTGTAAACCCTGAGGCAATATGATTGCGCCTATTCCCTTTCTCTCTAAGAGACAGAGCTAGAGCATGGCTTCAATCTCTACCTTCTAACTCAATCACCACATGGGATGAGTTAAAGAAATACTTTTTATCTAGATATTTCCCACCGAGCAAAACTTCTATGCTGAGAGCCAACATCAATGAATTTAGGCAAAAGGAAAATGAATCACTTTTCGAGGCGTGGGAACGCTACAAAGGCATGATAAGACTCTGTCTGCATCACAGTTTAGAAGAATGGCTGATCATTCACACGTTTTATGATGATCTCTTGCACAACACGAGATTGACTATAGACGTTGCTGCAGGCGGCACACTAATGGATAAACCGTATAACGAAGCCAACTAGCTTATCGAAAGCATGGCCCAAAACCATTATCAATGGGGAAGCGATAAGACTAATATGGAAAAACCTCAGACAAAAGGTGGCATGATCGAAGTGAATAGTCTGGACCAAGTTAACGCTAAAGTGGAAGCCCTTACCCAAAAGCTAGAAAATCTAACCACCATTCCCGCAGCCACCGTGGCTGCAGTAGCTCAAACTTGCGATTTATGTGGACTTCAATCACATCTTTCTCCAGAATGTCCACTCTTAACAGGAATTCCAGCTGAACAGGCGAATTACGTGTAGGGAAACCCTTACAGCAACACCTATAATCATGTGCGGAAGAATCATCCCAACTTTTCGTATAAGAACAACAACGCGTTATACGCACCTGGACAAGCTCCTGCTACACCACCTGGTTATCCGAAAGCCATCCCGAATCATCCTAATAATGTTCTGAATACTTCCAATGTCCCTAGGAAATCTAATCTTGAAATCATGATAGAGCACTTCATAACTTCTCAAGCCCAAACAAATAAAGATGTTCTAAATCAAAATTTACACACTAATGAGCAGATTAAACAATTAACCAACAAAGTTGACGCCTTAGCCACTCATAATAAAATTTTAGAAATGCAAATCTCTTAAGTGGCTCAACAACAGGCAGTTTCTGCTACCCCAGCTAGCTCATTTTCTGGACAACCTCAACCCAATCCTAAGGGACACGCAAATTTTATCATCCTAAGAAGAGGAACAGAATATGATGGACCTGTAAATCCAAGAATCGATAGCCCAACCATGAAACAAAATCTTGTTAAACCAACTGAAAAGAAGGATAAACCAGAAGAGGAGAATAAGAAAGACAACAATGATGAGGCTGTAGAAAAAAAGAACCTTATGTGCCTCCATCACCTTACAAACCACCCATTCCTTATCCTCAAAGGCTAGCTAAAACCAAGAATGTAGGACAATTCAAGAAATTCGTAAATCTTCTTAAACAACTAAATGTTACAATCCCTTTTGTAACACCCCTTCTAATTACCCGCGATTTATAATTAATAATCAGAGTATTTAACACATATCAAGAGGCATCACAATTTTAATATAATTCAAAGTTATAACCAAAACAGTTGTCATGCTTTCACTGAAGGGAATCATTAAATAAAACAGACTTAAGGTTATATTTAACAGCGGAAATGAAACATAACAAATCCTGAATACATCATTCATAACTATTCCAGGATATAAATCGAAACATGGACCAAAACCATTACTTAATATTCATAAAGAATTTCAAATCAAGCGTTTCCCCAGTGTTACATCTACCAGAGCACGACACTGACACGCGGATTAACTAATGACTCGACTCTAGAAGCTATCCTCACTGATTCCAAGCAGCTAATCACTTCAAATCTGAAATCATTAAAGTAAGGGTGAGATCTCTATCCAATATAAAATGCATTATACGTTTTTAAATACAACGGAATAATTAAATACGTTAGTCCATTATCCAAACACATAATCACAGTCAATTCACAAATGCATCTCACACAATGAACATGTAAATATAACAAGCGATGGAAATTGCAACACTGGAAACCATCCTAGCATGTTACAATCCCATATGCAATGCAGACTCTATGCATGTGGTACCAAACGTGAACCGAGTTCACTCACTGTTCCGTCACACTCGGAAAACAGCGACAATCCATGATTCGCCCATAACCACTGGGTCAAGAATCTCAATCCATGATTCGCCCATAACCACTGGGTCAAGAATCCAGCCTCACTACCTCTGAATCCTGGTAAGTTTATTGGCTCTGCAAGCTCACTTTCGCACAATGGGAATGAACCAATTAACAATGCTTATGCATGCATCATAAAAGCATGCAACATCAATTCACAGATTATGATATCAATATAATTCACATAATGCCAATCACCAATGTATTACATTCAATCATAATGAATATCAAACACAACATTGTAAGCATTATTTCTCATTCATTAACTCAGACCATTCATAACCATTCCCCATTGTCCTTAACTATACACATTTTTCAAAATCAGAGACTCGACTCTTTTTAAAATAATTTTAATAAAATAATATTTTTCCATTTTTAAAAGATAGTATTTTTAATTTAAGAAATACTTCCGAAAACGACACTCGAATCGGAGTTACGGTTTAGAAAATATGAATTTTTGAAGTTTTAAGTGTTTTGAAGTTCAACACAGTGGAACCCGGTTCCTCACTGGGAGAACACGGTTCCCACTTTTTGAAAATACACGCTTCCTGGAAATTTGTATGGGGAACCCGGTTCCTCCATACTGGGAACCGGTTCCCACGTAGAAAAATGGCCAGTTTTAAAAGTTTTGCACTGGGAACTCGGTTCCTCCCCAGGAGTAACCGGTTCCCACGACCTGCAGAATTACAAACTGCTATTTTTGACAGCATTATGTATTCCAAACCATTTCCAATCCTTCCCATACAAATTTCAACATTAGGAACACCAAAATGCATCCATTATACATCAATTCAACATCTTATATCATTATTTCATCATTCCTATTAATTGTTCGACACACTAATGGTCTTAAATCCTATAATCTGACACTAATAGGGTTGAATCCTACAAACCTATATTTATCAAAATCAAATTTCCTAACATACCCAATCATCCATTTAATTCCCAAAACCCATAAGGCATTAAAACCGAATGAAATCACCCCTTACCTCGCGATGATCTTCGATTTTCTCGGCGTTGGCTTTTTCCTTCTCTTCTCTTCTCTTCTCCAATTCTACGTGAAATGATTTTCCAAAAAGACCTTCTTTTCCTTCTTTTCCTTTTTATAATCCTTTTAATACTCCTTTTATTTATTCCAATAAAATAAATAATCAGTAATTAGTAAAGTAGAGTACTTCACTCCTCACACCCTCTACTTACTCCTCACACCACCAACTCTTCTTTTAATTAAATAATCCAATTAAATCCAAAAATATAAATAATCAAGCCTTTAATTAATTAAATAATTAAATTCCTAATTATCTAACATTTGAATTAATTCGGGGTGTCACACCTTTCACCTAAGCAATTACACAAATGCCCTCTTATGCTAAATTCCTTAAATAGATTCTATCTAATAAGAAAAATCTAGAGGATAACAAAACCATCACACTTATTGCTGAGTGTAGCACGATAATTCAAAATGCAATGCCTCCTAAACTCAAAGATCCTGGTAGTTTCTCTATACCAAGCGTAATAGGGAAATCTGTCATAGACAAAGCTTTATGTGATTTAGGAGCCAGTATTAGTGTAATGCCTTTATCCATATGCTCCAAATTCGAAATGGGAGAATTAAGACCAACCAAAATGTCTGTTCAATTAGCAGATCGCTCTGTTAAATACCCTGTAGGAGTTCTTGAGAACGTTCCTGTGCGAATAGGTCAATCCTACATCCCAACTGATTTTATAATTATGGACATAAAAGAAGACATTAACACCCCTATCATATTAGGACGACCATTCTTAGCTACAGCCGGAGCCATCATAGATGTAAAATAAGGCAAGTTTACTTTTGAAGTTGGTGAAGAGAAAGTCGAATTTATGCTTACACAATTCATACAATCACTATCCATAGATGACACATGTTACCTTCTAGACGTTATAGACGAATGCGTAAGAGAAATGGAGTCAAAAAAAGAAGCCCATTATGATGTTATAAAAATTTTGATTCCGTTAATCTTCGAGGATGTCTATTAGAAGCATGAACCTAAGCGAATTTCTAGTACTAACTCCTAATCCTATGCCTTGCCCAAAGAAACCAGCTATAGAACTTAAAACACTACCCAATAATCTTAGGTATGAATTCTTAGACAACGAGCTTGAATGACCAGTTATAGTCAATGCTGATTTAGTACGATTAGAAACTGAAAAACTGCTACATGTCCTTTGAAAATATCCTACAGGTTTAGGCTATAACATCTCAGACTTAAAAGAAATAAGTCCCTCCATTTGTATGCATCGCATTATGCTTGAAGAAGATAGTAAGACTTCTCAAGAACATCAAAGAAGAATCAATCATATTCTAAGCGATGTTGTCAAAAAGGAGGTGCAAAATCTATTAGAAGCAGGAATTATATATCCAATATCCGGTAGTAAATGGGTCAGTCTAGTTCATGTCGTTGTAATACGGTGAACTGACTTTGAGATTTTTGTATCGCAAATATGCGGATAGCAAGAGTCACCACCGACTTTTCTTTTATCCAATTAAGGGAAGGTGAAAAGAACAGGAAAAGACCTTCGTTTAGATTCTGAGTAAGGGAGTTGGTTATGAAAAGGGAAGGTATTATCACCCTTTCCATCAGTAGTTATCTACGGGCTCTTAATTGCTTTAGCTCACTTTAAAATTTGCTTTCTGTGTGTGTGTTTGAAAATGTTTTTGAAAAGGCATTTCGTTTTGACTTCATAATGATTCACGCTTGAATGTATACGAAGTGTTCGGAAATGTTTCGTTTTTAGAAAAGGAACTTTGTAATGATTCACGCTGGAATGTATACAAAGTGTTTAAAAATGATTGAAAGTGTGAGGTGTGAAAAGATGTTTTGATGGAGCAAGCAATTTAGAGTCTATTAGCTACTCAGAACGGTCGTTTCCGTGTTATTTTACTTTCCTTTAGAATAGTGCCATCCATACCATTAGTTGGTAGGTAACCCTATTCGTTGGATGTAAAGGGACGTTCGAAGGGACATCGGATGGTCATAGAAGGCAACTTGTAGGAGTATCCTAGCACATTCGTAGGGGAGATCATCACTTTTTGTAGGCAACAATCGAGGGACTAGATGATGTATTTGTAGGCAACATCGAGGGACTATGATCTTTGATTCGAAGGGACTATGATGATATGTTTATAGGCAACAGTGCTAAGATACCCCCACGTTCGAGGGACTTGACCATTTATTCGAAAGGCAACGAGAGAGAATACCCTAGGGGTGCATGTGTGAAGAGAGTGTGTTAAATTCATATATGTTATCTTGTAATTAGAGTTAGCTATGTTGATTTTATCTTGCCATAAACGCCTAATTACTAACAATTCATATGGGTGCGGAAAGTAAATCCTACACTATTACATGGCTTTGGGGCAGTTACATAATTGGGGAGTGCGGAAAGTAAATCCTAATTAAACTATTACATCCCATGAGCAGTTATATAATATTGGAAAAAATAATGCGAGAAAATTAACCTAACTATTACATCCTGGAAGCAAATACAATAAGCGGAAAAAGAAAAGAATTGCGAATAATAGAAAATAATGTTAATGAAAAGGATATTTTTTAGTTAGGAAAAAAATTTTAGGGTTAGCAAACCTAATTAGATGAGACAATAATTTTTGGGAATTTTCTAGATTGATTTTAGTAAGGAAAAACAATTAAAAGTCAATTTTTCGATTAATTAACAATTAATTATAATATGCATGCAAAATATAGTTTTTTTATGTCAAAAATTAAATAAGTATTCTTCTAACCTAAATGCAAAAAGAAATAATATTTTTGTGATTTTTTAATGCATTAGAAAATTGTTTGAAAAGAAATTAAATTAGAAACGAAAATATGAAAAGAAATAAGAAAATATGTTATTGAAAACAAGTGCTAAAAAAATATGTGAGGCTGCTGGGTTTCGAACCAGGGACCTCTGGGTGAACACGCACGCTGCCTTGCCATCTGAGCTATAGTGCTTAGTTGTTTGAAATATGAAACGAAATAACTATAAGGGAAATTAATCCCTGAGTTCCAAACAAACACGCGCCAAGCCATCTTCGTCTTCCCCATTTGAATTTTTCACAAGCTTTTACCTACGGACACGATCCGTAGCAAAAACCAATAGTGACGGTTTCACCTGTCACTAAAGCACCTGCAAATTTCCAAAACTCAATACAAGCAATATAAATTCAATGTAAAGCCATGGTTCGATCCGGTTTGGCCTCCTGAACTCGAATACATCCCTAGTTTTGGCTAATTCTTCCTAAATCGATGGATCCCAATTTGAAGCTCAGAAACCCTAACAATGGCATCACGGTATTCCTGCACTTAAAGTTCAATTAAACTATGCAGAAAGCTTCGAAACTTCATCACAAACAAAAAGACATGGTTAAATTCAATTGATTATGCATAAAAGTATGAAAACGATTTTGAGTTCAAAGTGTGCAAACCGTGATCGTGTTCTTGTGATTCTGGGGGTTTTGTTTGCTTGTGAGTATCTGGATCGACTCAGGGGACTTCTAGCAATCGATTGCAATGCTTGGAATGGATTGAATTGAAGCAAAACTGTGGCTACTAGGTTGCTTGAATGCCACGGTTTTTTGAAGCTAGTTAGGGTTCTTTTAGGTCAGAATTTTGTCCCTTGTGCATGTAGAATCATCATGTATTTATATTGTAATAAATTAGGTCAAGTATTGTAAGAAAATATCATGCCAATCAATGAAAAATTATTTGATTTGGAATCAAGCCAAATATTTTCTTTTTGAGCCAATTTCAATCAAATCAAATTGCCAATCTCAATTATTTTGAAATAATCAGATTAAATGGCTTGTTTGGACCTCAAGGATGAGAGAAAATTCATCTTGCACTTAATTTTTGATTTTATATCTTTTATTTTAATTAAATTGGTTTTAAATGAATAAAAATCCAAAATAAATTAAAAATAAAAGATAAAAACTTGGCCTTGGGCTTGGAGGTTCCAATTCAGATAAGGAACATGTTTGAATCAAGAAAAAATAGGCCCATTTGGAAATTTTTTGATTTTCTCAAGTATTTCTCTTTGTGCACCTCCTCAAAAATGCTCAACTTGCACAATGTGTATCTTGCTCAATACATTTTTGGGTGTTCTTAGACTTTTTAGAAATCTCAAGATGTCTTATAAACAGCCCTTCTGGTTTCATCTTCATTGAAGTTTTCATGCTCATGAACACTTTTTTACAAAAAGTTTACTTTTTGTTGACTTTTAAAAAGACCTGTAACGTTTTGATCTATAACTTCCAAATGAAGCATTTTCTGCCCTACCTTGTGAGACATGAAGTTGTAGAGAATTGAATTCTCTTCAAAATGAGCTGTGGTGGAAAACTTTCTGATAAAGTATGTGAAAGTTATGCCTGGTCAAAGTTCTGTTGACTTTTGACTGAAAAACCCTAATTTAGAAACTTTGACTTTTGATCAAATCTTGACTTTTCTTGAGGAATCATGATCAACCCTTGATCAAATGATGAATATTACTTCAAAATATTTATGTTGACCAAAAATTATGAAGTTTGACTGTATGTTGACCACAGTTGACTTTTTGTCCAATATAGCTGATTTTCAACCATCTGAGCAATTGTCTAAGCAATTTTGACTTGTAAGGCTTGAAACTTGACATGGAGATTCTTTGAAGCATATGATGAGGTATTATGACCACTTAAATCACTGTTTGTCCATCTTGACTTGAGAATGGCAAAACCCTAGTTTGGATTGATTGCTTAGGAGAGGGTTTGTCTGGTCAACCCTTGTGAAATCCTTGAGTATGGATATGTGAATTGTCTTGAGAAGTGGGAGGGCAAATTTTGGGGTATAAAAAAATGTATCCCACTATTTATGCTCATAACGGTGCTATGGAAGCACTTGGAATTAGGGATAATGTCCTCTTCTTACTGAACTAATTTGGGTGGGACAACTCTCATCTGATGATATCTTATGCCACTTACCGCAACCTAACCTTAGAGTTCCTTAGCTCATTTACTTATCTACCAAACCATGGGTTAGGTACACGCCACAGGCTCATCATTTTTAGATTATTTGGAATTAACTACAAGTTTCACCATATGGAGTTTGATAACCTCTTAGGTTTTCCTAGCGGTGTAGGTGTTTATCATGAAACTCAGGAGGAATATTTAGCTTTTAGGGAGCTCGACCACTTTTGGGGGTGTATTTCTGGTAATATTAACCCTGAGCCTGCTGAATTTATCTCAGAGAACATCCATAACCCATCAATTCAGTGTTTCCACAAGATACTAGCTCACACCCTATTTGGAAAGCCACAGAACATTACTACAGTATCCTGCGATGAACTTTTCATAATGTTTTGCGCATCACAAAACCGCCCCGTTAATGCAGTCACCTTTATGCTACTTAGTTTAGAGCATCTCATTGAGACCAATCATATGCCCATTCAGATAGGTGGCCTGGTAACAATGATAACTAATGTTATTGGATTAAGACACCCACTCCACGGCCTAAACCCCTTCAGTGGCATCCGAGCCATGAACATTCAGTTTTGCTTCAACACAGGTCTTATAGGTTATCTTGGCCTACACCAGTTTTCTTTGCTTATCAACAACCAAGTAGTGGACCTTTTCACTTTACCTAACCATGTTACCAATGTGCATAACCGGGCCAATTAGCTTTATGGTTTAGATCAGCCCCCCACTCGCCCATCCACTCTTGAAACCCCTCAGGCTTATGAAAATTTAGAAGACTCTGAAGAAGACCCTGAGACACCTCCTGGATATCATGATATTTCTTCACCTGCTGCTCCCGCTCATGCTCCACCTCCTCCTATTGACGTCGCCACTGCTTTTATAAATTTGGACACTCAAGTTGCTAACCTAAGAGACGATTTCACCATTTTGCGCATGGATTTTCATGGTTTTATGGATGTAGTTGCTCAGTAAGTGGATGACTTATACCAGCATATTTTCTCTCGACGTGGCAAGTATTGTATCTTGGAGATTTATTGATTTTCTGGACCTTACATTTAAACAATGAGGACATTGTTTTATTTAAGTGTAGGGGAAGTAAATAGTTAATTAGGACTTAATTAGGATTTCTTTTTGTTATGTTTTTCAATTCAAGTATAACAAGTTTAATATTAGTTTTTTTTAAAATTCTGTCATTTTTATTTGATCAGCACTTTGGTATCAATTTTTCATTAATGCAGTTTGATATTCAGTTACATGTTTTGGTTTTACTGTTATTCGGTTTATATCATGAGTTATCATTTTTATAATTACCTGCTGTTATACCCCAAAATTTTCCCTCCTATTTCTCTAGTCAATCCACATCTCCATACTCAAGAATTCCTCAACGGGTGGCTAGATGAACCCTCTCCTAAGCAATCAACCCACATTTAGGGTTTTGATTATCTCAAGTCATAGATGGTTTGTATTGCCTCAAGTAATCATTATACATCCTCATATGTCTCAAGGTTCACCATGTCAAGTTTCAAGTCTCACAGCTCAAGTTTGTTCAGTCAATTGCTCAAATGGTTGAAAATCAATTGTATTGGACAAAAATTCAACGGTGGTCAACATACAGTCAAACTTCATCATTTTTGGTCAACATCAAGATTTTGAAGTTACATTCATCATTTGATCAAGGGTTGATCATGATTCATTAAGAAAATTCAAGATTTTGATCAAAAGTCAAAGTTTCTACATTAGGGTTTCTTGACAAAAAAGTCAACATAACTTTGACCAAGTGTAATACGGTGAACTGAATTTGAGATTTTTGTATCGCAAATGTGCGGATAGCAAGAGTCGCCACCGACTTTTCTTTTATCCAATTAAGGGAAGGTGAAAAGAACAGGAAAAGACCTTCGTTAGATTCTGAGTAAGGGAGAAGGTTATGAAAAGGGAAGGTATTAGCACCCCTTTCCATACAAGAGAGAAAGGGGCTGCCCCTGTTGATGTTCGTACTGTAGTGCGATAACCATGGAGAGCAAATGGCAACATCTCGTGCCAATCCTTGTAAGTCACTGTCATCTTCTGTATGATCTTCTTAATGTTTTTGTTAGCGGCTTCCACTGCGCCATTCATCTTAGGCCGATATGGAGAAAAGTTGTGATGCTTGATCTTGAACTGCGTGCAGAGTTCGGTGACCATGTTGTTGTTGAGATTAGAACTGTTATCTGTGATAATCTTTTCAGGAGTGCCATACCGACAGATAAGATTATGCTTGATGAATCGAGCCAGAACATTCTTGGTAACAGATGCGAACGAGGCTGCCTCTACCCACTTGGTGAAGTAGTCAATTTCCACAAGGATGAAGCGATGTCCATTGGAAGCGGTGGGTTTGATTTCTCCGATCATGTCAATGCCCCACATTGCAAAAGGCCAAGGATCTGTTAGAACATTTAGAGGTACTGGAGGTACGTGCACTTTGTCTGCATATATCTGGAATTTGTGACAAGATCGAGTATAGCGGTGACAATCAACTTCCATGGTGGCCAATAGTAACCCGTTCTCAAAATCTTCTTAGCCATGGTATGTCCACTGGAATGGGTACCAAATGCGCCTTCGTGTAATTCTTCCATGATACGTTCTGCTGTCTTCTGGTCTACACAGCGGAGTAAGCACAAGTCGTGATTGCGTTTGTATAGGATGTCGTTGCTGAGGAAGAATTTGGATGCAAATCTTCTCAAGAACTTCTTATCGTTGACAGATGCCCCTGCGGGATATTCCTGAGTCTCAAGATACCTCTTCACGTCATAGTACCAAGGTTTCTCTTCTGCATCAAGTTCACAACAATATGCCGGTTCGTCAAACTTTTCAATGATGATCTGGGGAGCCTCGTTGTCCCATCTGACCTTGAACATAGACGATACAGTACCCAATGCATCTGCCAACTGATTCTCTTCTCGTGGAATATGATTGAAAGTGATCTCTTCGAACTAGGTGATCAAACTTAGAACATGCTCTCGATACGGAATGAGATTCGGATGCTTCGTATCCCACTCGCCTTTAATCTGACTGATCAATAAAGCTGAGTCTCCATACACTTGTAAGAACTTGATTCTTAAGTCAATAGCAGCTTTGATACCCATGATGCACGCTTCGTATTCGGCCATGTTGTTGGTACAGTTGAAACATAATCTAGCGGTGAAAGGAGTGTGTCCGCCTGTAGGAGATGTAATGATGGCGCCAATGCCATTGCCAAGTGCGTTTGAGGCTCCATCAAAGACCATGGTCCATCGGGATCCTTGTTCAGGTCCTTCGTCTGGTCCTGGTTCTTCGCAATTAGTAACTAGTAAAACATCTTCGTCTGGAAATTCGAACTGCATAGCCTGATAGTCATCTACGACTTGATGAGCCAAGTAATCGGCTACTACACTTCCTTTGATCGCTTTCTGAGAAGTGTATTGGATGTCGTATTCGGTCAAGATCATTTGCCATCTTTCTATTCTTCCGAAGAGAGCTGGTTTCTCAACTATGTATTTTATCGGATCCATCTTGGAGATCAACAAGGTAGTGTGAGTCAACATATACTGTCTTAGTCGGCGAGTAGCCCAAGCCAAAGCGCTGCAAGTTTTCTCATTTGGGTATCTTGTTTCACGCCGGTAAACCTTTTGCTAAGGTAGTATATTGCATACTCTTTCGACCAGACTCGTCATGTTGCCCCAACACACACCCATTGAGCTCTCTAACACCGCAAGTACATGATAAGAGGTCTTCCTTCGACGGCATCAGGATAGGAGGATTCTGTAGGTACTCCTTGATTTTGTCAAAATTGATCTGGCAATCGTCGTTCCATTCTACCACTTGATCTTTCTTCAGTAACTTGAAGATTGGCTCACAAGTGTAGCAGTTAGATGTGCAATGAATCTGGCAATGTAATTCAATCGTCCCAAGAAACCTCTGACTTCCTTCTCGGTGCGGGGAGCTGGCATTTCTTGAATAGCTTTAACCTTGGCGGGGTCAACCTCAATACCTTTACCATTGACAATAAACCCTAGGAGTTTACCGGATCTGACTACAAAAGTGCACTTGTTGGGATTGAGTCTCAGTCTGTACTTCTTCAGTCTATCAAACAGTTTCCGCAAATGATCGAGATGTTCTTCTTCAGTCTGTGATCGAGCTATCATGACGTAGACCTCGTGATGAATCATATCATGAAACAATGCCACCATGGCACGCTGATAAGTGGCGCCCTCGTTCTTCAGTCCGAACGGCATGACCTTGTAGCAGAAAGTGCCCCACTGTGTAACAAAAGTAGTCTTCTCCATGTCTTCAAGAGGAATTTTGATCTGATTGTAACCGGAGAAACCATCCATAAAGGAGAAAACCTTATGTTGGGCAGTGTTATCAACCAGAACATCAATATGAGGAAGTGGAAAATCGTCTTTCGGACTCGCTTTGTTCAGATCTCTGTAATCCACACATATTCGTACCTTACCATCCTTCTTAGGTACAAGCACCACGTTTGCAACCCATTGCGGATAAGAAGTAACAGCTACGAAACCGGCGTTGAACTGCTTCATATCTTCAGCTTTGATTTTCTCTGACATCTCAGGACGCATGCGACGAACCTTCTGCTTTACTAGGAGAAAACCTTCTTTTGTCGGCAATCGGTGTACCACAATGTCAATGTCTAAACCTGGCATGTCTTCATAGGACCAAGCAAAAACCTCGATATAGTCTCGTAGCATCTGAACCAACCTTTCTTTGACACTGTTCTCAGGACCCGCTCCTATCTTGATCTCTTTTCTGTCTTCATCAGTACCCAAATTCACAACCTCAACTGACTCTTCGTGTGGTTGTATAACTCGTTCTTCTTGCTGTAGCAATCTGACAAGTTCTCCTGGCACTTCACAATCTTCCTCACCTTCGTCTTCGGCTTGGTAGATCGGATTATCAAAGTCATATTTAGCAATAGCATAGCTGTTATCAACGAGATTCGGAGTGATTCTGCAGTGTATCATGTGGGTGTGTGTAAGAACACATAGCTTTTTTGAAGGGGTGAGAAAGAAAAAAATAATTAAATGCAAAAGTCCAACGATTTTATTGAATGAAAATATGCAAATGACAGATAATAACCCTCACAAACGAGCCATGATTCCCCGGGCAAGGCACTAGGCTTTAAAGTTTATTGTTCAAAACGTAGAAAAATACGAAAAGCAAAACAAAACAAAGGCAATTACTCCTGTCTAAAGGAGATTGGTATGACGTCTTCAGTCTTCCAATTGCTGAGTCCGTTGTCGGTAGTTTGGAAGATCTAGTTGTAGATGTTGAAGTCGTTGTCGTCGTCTTCTATAGCATGGATCCCATCCTGGCTGATGCGAAAGGGAAGTTGGCCGGCACGTTCGCGGCGTATCATCTTCTGACCTTTGATGGTGAAGCCTACACCAGTCTTGTCAGATTTAAAAGGAAGATCAGGGAGCTGACCCCAAATAGTACTACCTCCTTCTTCAACTGCGGCTTGAGCGTCCTTCAGCGAAGCCATCCTAGGCGGAACTTGTGTAACTTCAGGAGAATCAACAGGCATGACTCTCGGAATTGTTTCGAAATCTTGACAGGGAGTTTCGAAGAATTCACCTTCCATCTCAAGATATCGGAAAGACTGCAAATGACTGACCATGTATTCCTCCTCACCACATACCGTAACAACCTTCCCCTTCACTGGGTACTTCAGCTTCTGATGCAAGGTAGAGGTAACAGCGCCTGCCCCATGTATCCAAGGGCGTCCAAGTAGGCAAGAGTAAGCTGGACGGATGTCCATGACAAAGAAAGTAGAGTCGAAAGTCTCGGAACCGACTTTAACAGGCAGAACGAGCTCTCCAAGTACTGTTCGCTTAGAACCATCAAACGCTCTCACAATTATGTCACTGGGCTTCAAAACCAATCCTTCAACATCAAGTCGGTCAAAAGCACTTTTTGGTAGGATATTCAGAGCAGAACCGGTATCCACCAAAACATGAGACAAGGTAATGCCCTTGCATTCAACAGAGATGTGCAAGGCTTTGTTGTGTTTCTTTCCGGAAGGAGTCAAATCAGCATCAGAGAAGCCTAGGTCGTTGTTGGCAGCCAGGCTAGCAATACAAACTTCAAATTGATCGGTAGTAGTGTCTTGCAGTACATGAGCATTCTTTAGAAACTTCACCAAGGCTTTAGCATGAGCCTCAGAGCACAAGAGCAAAGCAAGCATGGAGATCTTGGACGGAGTCTGTCCTAACTGTTCCACAATATTGTAGTCACTCTTTTTGATGATCTTCAGAATTTCCTCCATTTCCTGTTTGGAGGTGTCTTCAGCAACCTCCTTTGGTACTTCTGTAGGAGCAGGATGAGTTACTGGTTCTTTCCCTCGCGCCTCGGGAACTGGTTTGACAGTTGGAATGCGAGCTGGAGTCACAGTGTCTTTTGGAGGAGAGATCTCTGGAGAGAACACTCTTCCGGTTCTGTGGTCACCTTACTTGATCCGGTGATGTTGTCAACGCAGGAATGGTAGCTTCAACTGTAAGGTCCTCAAGGGTCAGAGGGCCTTGCTTGACGCCATAATAATAAACTTCAGCTCCATAGTTCCATGGAATAGCTTTGTCAGAGGAATGTGGAACTAGTCTGAGAGGTGCCACTCTAAGCACAGGATCAGCAGAGGAAATCCTTATTGTGTTAACATCAGCATAGTCTTCTGCGAAATCGTCTCCCCATCCGGTCGCCTTAACATCTTCAATAGGAATCTTGTAGCTTTCAGGAACAGTATACTTCACCATGTAATCAAACTTTCCACTTGGCTGCCCCAAGGTATCCCATACTTCTGGCACAGCTTCGCTCACATCTTCGATCTTCAAATTTTCAGACAAGTCTTCACACAGCTTCTCCACAGGTGATGGTTTCAGAAATAGCACTTCACAGTTATCCATCATGCACTAAATACGTCTTCTCAACCAAGCACAACCGTCAGGTGCAGATGGGCACCAACGACAATTCTCTGGGCATCCTGGATTGACACCGGCTTGCAACAAATTCTTCTTAACAGTCATCAGAGGAATGTTCAAGTCATCTATATTAAAAACATAAGAGTTCTTGTCAATAGCATTGTCACTTTTGTCATGGTTAGGCATAGGAGCGTTGATCACATTCAGAGTCTCAACAAGAGGATCAAACTCAATCTGCTTAGCTCCAATCATATCTTGAATCTTGTTCTTCAGAGCCCAACAATCATCAGTGTTGTGTCCAGGGCTGTTGGAGTGGTAAGCACACTTAGCATTAGGATTGTATCTCGGAGAGGAAGTGTTGATGTTTTGAGGAGGATCCCTCAAGGTAATCAGCTCTGCTTTCAACATGTGTTGCAAGGCTTGCGACAATGGCATGTTGATCTTCGTAAACTATCTTCGTGGCGCGTTCTGGTTACGCGCGTTGTCTCGCTGAGGTTGTGCTGATGTAGGGTTGGAGATCACAACTGCCCCTACAGATTGAGCACGGTCGGTCTTGGTTCGGCTTTTCTGACCATACACAGCATTGACTTTTTTCTTACCACCAAAAGATCTCTTCGCAGCATTTGAGGATGACTCTATCTGAATCTTTCCGCTTTTGATACCAGCTTCAATGCGTTCTCCTATCAGTATCAGCTCGATGAATCCGACTGAGTGATTTCCAATCAGATGATTGAAGAATGGGCCTGTCAGTGTTCCCATAAACATATCAACTAACTCCCTATTGGACAAGGGTGGTTGAACTCTGCCTGCTAGATCTCTCCATTTCTTGAGCATATTCTTTGAACTTCTCATCGCGACCCATAGACATGCTTTGTAGTTGCATGCGAGTGGGTGCCAATTCAGCATTGTACTCATACTGCCTGTAGAAAGAATCCGCTAAGTCACTCCAAGTACGGATATGGTCACTCTCTAGCTGATAATACCATTCCAATTGAGTTCCGGACAAGCTCTCTTGAAAATAATGCATCCACAACTTTCTGTCATCAGTGTGGGGGTTGATCTTCTGAACATAGGACTTCAAATGCAGCTTCGGACAAGAAATGTCATCATACTTGGCAAAAGTAGGAACCTTGAACTTGGGAGGAATCACCACACCAGGGACAAGACTCAGATCATCAAAATTCAGCCCTGACATCTTCAGATTTTCCACAGCGTTCAGACGGTCTTCAAGTTGCTTGTATTTGTCATCCTCATAAGAGTACTGGTCATTCTCATAATATTCTTCCTTCTTCTCAGGCTCATGCTGGTCGTCTTCGTTTCCCTTGACACTTCCCTCAGTCTTGACACTCCCTTCTGAGAACTCTATCCGGCTAACCACTTTAGGACCACCTTTGTGACGTCTTCCCATGTTGAGAACACCAATGACCTTCTTCTTTTTGTCGATGAGCTTCTTTAGATCCTCTTGGCCTTGGACCAAGCTAGTGAACATCTCCTGGAACTGAGCATTCTGAGCCTGGAGATCTTTGACAGTCTGTTCAAGAGCCATTTCTGCTAAAATAAATATCGAGAAAATGAGAAAACCGATCTTCAATGTACCTGTTATGGAATGTTATGCCATGACATGTGATGTTTATGCGAATGCAATGTAATGTTTTCAAGGACCTTAAAGATTTAAATTTGTTAAACAAGCATGAACAGACATTTATTAGTTCTCTTTTTTATTCTTTTTCTTTTTAAGTACAAAAGATAGTTCAAAAAAATAAAAAATAAAAGAAAAACGAAAATCCTAAAGCTCTAAGTCTCCCATGGGCGCTTCCTCTTGGTGCCGAGGTAGGCGTTGATGTTCCGCTCCTCGTGAAGTAGCTTGGTCAACTCTAGCACTTTCTTCTCGCTTGCATAGCACTGAGCCTCGAATGTATCTCTTTCTTCTTTTAGTTGAATCCAGGATCTCTTCAAGTCTTCAAAATCAGTAGGCATGTCAGGATGGAGAACGGTATAGGTACGTCACCTATAGCAACAGGTTCCATAATTACTGGTAAAACAGGCGTGAATGGCATCATGAGGTTTTGAGCTCGAGCTCGCACCCATTTGAGGTAAGGTTCCCAAGGAATGGAGTTTTGGTGCCCCAAAGTCTTGGTATCAGTCTTCTTTACCATGCCCCAAGCGTGTAGTCGAACACAATATCTTGGAGAAGCATATCATGAGGACCATCTCTTCGAGCATAACCAAACTGACGTAGAGCTAGAGAAAGGTTGTAAGTAATACCTCCCCTTATGCCAAGGAGTGGTACATTAGGGAATTCTCCACAACTTTCAATGAATGTGAAGTCCTTTGAGACCACTTCAACCTTTGCTCGTTCTTCAAAACTGATGGAGGAAGGTGCGAAATAAACCACCTGGAAAGTAACGGTATGCAACACATGAGAGTTCCTTATCTTTTGATAGTACGAGTGTGGAGAGAATGTACGATGTCTCCAAGTAAAGTAGGCACAGGATTACGGGTGAGGAATATCTTGATGGAGTTCACGTCTATGAACTGATCCGAGTTAGGGAATAGAATCAAACCATAGATTAGAAAGGCCACAACGTCTTCAAATGCATGGAAACTCATAGCTTTGAGGAATTCTCGGGCTTTCTTTATCAGGAACTTAGCAAGTAAACCCTTAACTCCACTTCTTGTTTCCCAATTGGCTTCAATGTCTGGGCGCTTTAGATGTAATGCTGATGCGATGTCTTCGTACTTAGGAACCTTTTCTAAACCGGTGAATGGAATTTGGTCAAGAATAGGTATCCCAAGTAGCTTAGAGAACTCTTCCAAGGTAGGAACTAACTGATAATCTGGGAACGTAAAGCAATGATGTTTCGGATCAAAGAACTGGAATAGGACGTGCATCATATCTTCTTCAAAACCGGAGATAACCAAGTCAAGCAGATAACCATGCCTTTTGATGAACTGAGCATGATCGGGAACTTCTGAAACCAATTCTTTGAGATGAGAAGGTATACCCATGAAGTTGATTCGGATAGTCTTTCTAGAAGCCATAATCCCTACAAAACAGAGCAAAGATAAATCCCTAGGTCCTTGAAATAGTTAGAAATGATATGCAATGCGATGATGTCATGATGTCATGTTTAGCAAGCACAAAAAATTCACACAATAGCCCTAGGTTTAAGGCTTGCATGAGGTATAGGTGTTTACCCTACCAAAAGTTTGAGTTGGTTCATCCTGTCCTATAATAGTAACCGGGTTCTAGGAATCTCACATCATTGATCTTTCTCGTAGGCGTTTATTTCAATACGACTACCAAGTGGTCGACCGAAAATATCCCAAAAGTCTGATCTTAATGAGCGTAGCATCGAGTATCAGCCAACCTCGGTCTACACCAAAGTCGGCCATCTCACTACCTTCTAATGGCCAAGATGGTTCAATTAAGGTTCTAAAAGTTGAGTTAGTGTTGATGACACCACGCAGAAGCCAAATACTATCCTCAACTTGGAAATGAAGAGTATCAGGACATCCAAAGTGTCACACTAACGTAGCCATCATGTTGACCGTTTTGGTATACGCCTAACGGTCGCGACGATCTAATGCTACTTACCTAAAGGAAACCTGGATCCGGGTGTAGGATCCCCCATAAATATATTACCCAAGCAACCCTTAAAGATAAAGCAAGCAAGTCAAACAGAAAACAGTAAACGTGATCTAACAATCCCTAAGGCATTCTCTCTTTAGGGTGTCTCCCCGAGTCGATTCATGTCTGGTGAGACTTTGAGATTTTGTATCGCAAATATGCGGATAGCAAGAGTCGCCACCGACTTTTCTTTTATCCAATTAAGGGAAGGTGAAAAGAGCAGGAAAAGACCTTCGTTAGATTCTGAGTAAGGGAGAAGGTTATGAAAAGGGAAGGTATTAGCACCCCTTTCCATCCGTAGTTATCTACGGGCTCTTAGTTGCTCTTAGATCATTTAAAAGTGCTTTCTGTGTGTTTGACGAAAAAATATTTTGAAAAAAAAGCATTTCGCTTTGACTTTGCAGTGATTCATGTAGGAATATATACAAAGTGTTCAGAAATGTTTCGTTTTGAAAAGTGTTTTAACTTTGACAAAAGTGTGAGGTGTGAAAAGTATTTTGATAGAGCAAGCAACTAAAACTCTTATTACCTACTCAGAATGGTCGTTTTCGTGTTGTTTTCGTTTCCTTTAGAATAGAGCTATCCATACAATTAATTGGTAGGTAACCTCATTCGTTGGATGTAGAAGGGACATTCGAAGGGACATCGGATGGTCATAGAAAGCAACTTGTAGGAAGTATCCTAGCACATTCGAAGGGACGATCATCACTTTTCGTAGACAATAATCGAGGGACGAGATCATGTTTTCGTAGGCCACGTCGAGGAACTCATGATCTTTGATTCGAAGGGACTATGATGATATGTTTGTAGGCAACTGTGCTAGGATACCTCTACGTTCGAGGGACTTGACCATTTGTATTCGTAAAGGCAACGAGAGAGAATTACCTTAAGGGGTGCATGTGTGAAAAGAGTGTGTTGATTTCATATATTTTATCTTGGCATTATGAGTGGTCTATGTCCAATTTTATCTTGCCATACACGCCTAATTACTAGCAGTTTATAGGGTGCAGAAAATAAATTGCGGGAAGGGAAAGTGCGGAAAGATAAAGTCCTACGCTATTACATGGCTTTGGGGCAGTTACATAATAGGAGTGCGGAAAATAAAAGTCCTACTTAAACTATTACATCCCATAGGCAGTTACATAATATGAAAAGAAAAGCAAGAAAAATCGTCCGAAACGTTAAAACCTGTAAACAGATACATAATCGGTAAACACGAGAAAATTGCATAAGAGGAAAAATGTTAGTAAAAACATGATTTTTCGAATGAGGGAAAAAGTTTCAAGTTAGTAATGACAATAATATGATAAGATAATTTTTTGGTAATTTTCGGAATCGATTTCGATAATTAAAAACAATTAAAAGTCAATTAAATGATTAATTAGCAATTAATTAAAATATGCAAGCAAAAATATTAATTTTAATAATAAAAATTGAATAAACATTTTTCTGATAATAATGCAAAAGGAAAATATTTTTGGTGATTTTTAAATGCATGAGAAAATTATTTGAAGATAAATTAAATAGAATAGAAAATATTAAAGAAAATAAGAAAATAGAAAAATAGTGTAAGTTTTCAAAGGAGCAAAAAATATTTGTCATGGCCAGGGATCGAACCAGGGACCATTCCCTCACACGCGCGTGCCTTGACCAACTGAGCTGGAGTGTCTAGCTGTTTAAACAATGAAACAAAAATGTTATAAGCGAAATTGGATCCTGATGCCCAGAACACGCGCGAAGATCTTCATCTTCTTCGTTTGAATTTTCAAACACATAGCGTCGGCTTAGTTCGACGCTATAGCCCCTGCAAAATTCAAAAATCCAGCACAAGTAATATAAATGCAATATGAAACCATGGTTCGATTCCTTTTTGTCCACTGATCATGCTGGTAACCTTGGTTTGGTCCGATTTTACGTATTTCATGAGATCCCAATTCGAGCAATGGAACCCTAGTTATGGTGGATTTCGATTAAGGCCACTAAAATGCAATTAAACTATGCAGAAAGTTTCCAAACTTCATTCTAAACACAAAACAAACATCAAAACACGTTAAATATGCATGATAATCAAAAATCGTTTTTGGAAAAAGATGAACAAACCGAATTCTGGATTTCGTGATTCTGGATGGTTTTGTGACTTGTAAGGGTCTGGATCGATTCAGGAGGCTTCAAGGAATGCAATGGAAGGCTTAGAATCGACTGAAACAAGCTAGAACCAAGGCTGCAAGTAACTTGAAGGGCACAGTTTTTTTGACTTAGGTTAGGGTTCTTTGAGGCAATTTTTCTGTTCTTTCTTCATGTATAGGCATTGTGTATTTATAATAGATGGATTTAGGTCAGAAATCAAGAGCAAATAATGAATCAATCAATGTAAAAATATTTGATTTTGTATGAAACCAAATCTTTCCTTTTTGATCCAATTTTCATCAATTTCTTGCCAAATCAAAGTCAATTTCGAAATTGCCAGCTTTTATGAGTTGCTTGGACCTCAAGGATGAGAGAAAAATCCAATTTGCATTTAATTTTGATTTTCTACATTTATTTTTAATTTAATTTGTTTTTAAATGATTAAAATTCAAATTAAATAGAAAATTAAAGATAAAATTCGTGGCATTGGGCTTGGAGGTTCCAAATTAGCTGAGGAATAAGTTTGAACCAAGAAAAGTTAGGCCCATTTGCAAAATTTTGGATTTTGACAAGTATTTCTCTTTGTGCAATTCTTCAAAAATGCCCAACTTGTACAAGGTGTATCTTGCTCAATTTTCAACATTTTTGAGTGTTCTTGGACTTTTTAGAAATCTATAGATGTCCTATAAACAACCTCCTTGGTTTCATCTCAATTGGAGTTTCCATGCTCAATATCACTTCATTACAAAAAGTTGACTTTTTGTTGACTTTGAAAAGGACCTGTAATGTTTTGATCCATATCTTCAAAATGAAGCATTTTTTGACCATGCTTGTGAGACATGAAGTTGTAGAGAATTGAATTTCCTTCAAAATGAGAGGTGGTGGAAAAATTTATGAGAAAGTTATGCTCAGTCAAAGTTCAGTTGACTTTTCTCTAGAAAACCCTAATTTGGAAAGTTTGACTTTTGAGCAAATCTTGAGTTTTCTTGATGAATCATGATCAACCCTTGATCAAATGATGAATGTGACTTCAAAATGAGGATGTTGATCAAAAATCATGAATTTTGACTGTATGTTGACCACAGTTGACTTTTTGTCCAATACAACTGACTTTCAACCATCTGAGCAATTGTCTAAGGAAACATGACTTGTAGGGCTTGAAAATTGTCATGGAGATTCTTTGAAGCATATGAGGAGGCATGATGACCATTGGAGATGTTGGAAATCCATCTGGATCTGAGGATAGCCAAACCCTAGTTTGGGTTGATTGTCTAGGAGAGGGTTTGTCTTATCAACCCTTGAGGAATCCTTGAGTATAGATATGTGAAATGTCTTGAGAAGTAGGAGGGCAAATTTTGGGGTATGACAGTCGTGCCTAAGAAGGGAGTTGTTACAATCATTCAGAATGCGAAAGGAGAATCTGTAACTCAACACACTCTAAGCGGATGGAGAATATGTATCTATTATAGAAAATTAAATAAAGCCACTCGTAAAGATCATTTCCCATTACCTTTCATCGATCAAATGCTTGAATGTTGGCCAAGAATTCTCACTTCTTCTATTTAGATGGATACTCATGATTCTTCCAAATCCCCATAGATCCGGATGACCAAGAGAAAACAACATTCACATGTCTGTATGGCACATTCGCCTATAGGAGAATGCCTTTTGGACTATGTAATGCTCCAGCAACTTCCCAACGATGTATGATGTCAATATTCGCTGATTTCTTAGATGGTATTATGGAAGTCTTCATGGATGATTTCTCTGTCTGCGGACAAAGTTTCGAAGAATGCCTATCGAACCTAGAAAAGGTACTCGAATGATGTGTAAGCGTTAATCTAGTGCTATATTGGGAAAAATGTCATTTCATGGTTCAAGAAGGGATTGTTCTTGAACATATAGTGTCAGATAGAGGAATCGAAGTGGATAAAGCCAAGATCGAAGTCATAGAAAATCTTCAACCTCCTAAAACTGTTAGAGAAATTCGAAGCTTTCTAGGACACGTTGGTTTCTACCGACGATTCATTAAGGATTTCTCTAAAATAACAAAGCCGCTCACTGAACTTTTAATGAAAGATGCTGAATTCATATTCGACAATAAATGCCTAAACTCTTTCTAAACTCTTAAACAAGCTTTAATATCAGCTCCTACCATGCAACCCTTTGATTGGAATGAACCCTTCGAAATCATATGCGATGCAAGTGATTATGCAGTAGGTGCAGTCTTAGGCCAAAGAAAGGATAAAAAGCTTCATGCAATTTACTATGCAAGTAGAACCTTAGATCCTGCACAACTGAATTACGCCACCACTGAGAAAGAAATCTTAGTTGTTATGTTCGCTTTAGATAAATTCCGTTCTTACCTTGTAGGAGCAAAAATAATCATCTATACCGATCACGCTGCAATTAGATGCCTACTGACCAAGAAAGATGCTAAACCGAGACTCTTAAGATGGATTTTACTCCTACAAGGATTCGATTTAGAAATTAAGGATAAGAAAGGTACATAAAATATGGTAGCAAATCATCTATCAATAATAGAAGGAATCGAACCTAATAATGTCCATATAGATGATGATTTTCCCTATGATCGCCTGATCGCCTTGATGGAACATAACGAGATCAAAAACCCTTCATCTGATCACGTTGCTGGAAAAAATGATATCGTCGATGTGGTCTCCAACTCAATACTTCCTTGGTACGCTGATTTTGTCAACTACTTAGCAGCCGGAGTACTTCCACCCGATCTGACTTACCAGCAAAAGAAGTTCTTCCACGACCTTAAACAATATTATTGGGACAAGCCTCTGCTTTTCAAAAGAGGCGCCGATGGTATTTTCCGTCGATGTATCCCTAAAGATGAAGTATCTAACATAATTTCCCATTGTCACGATGCCCCCTATGGAGGACATGCAAGCACCTCGAAGACATGCGCTAAGATCCTACAAGCAGGTTTCTTTTGGCCTTGAACATAAAGCCTATTGGGATATAAAAACCCTAAACTTCAGCTATATTACTGTAGGAGAAAAGAGAATCTTAGACATAAACGAACTCGAAGAGCTTCGACTCGATGCGTATAAGAACGCCAAAATTTATAAAGAAAGAACTCAAAAATGGCACGATAAACGTATATCTAGGAAAGTGTTCAATGAGGGCAATATAGTACTTTTATTCAATTCTAGGTTGAAATTATTTCCTGGTAAAGTACGTTCTAGGTGGTCCGATCCTTTTGAAGTTACGAAGGTCTTATCTAGTGGTGCTATAGAAATTAAGGGTCAATCGTGTAAACCATTTATTATTAACGGTCAGCGCTTGAAACATTATCATTGCATAGAAAACGGAGATTACTCCGCTAGTCTAATACTTGTCAAGCTGCCAGACGACTCACAAGATTAGGCTTTAACGAATATTTTGCCAAGCTTACGACCATAAACAAAGCGCTTTGTGGGAGACAACCCGCCGTTTTATTTTATGTTTAATTTAATTAAATTTAATTTTTCTTTCATTTTTGAATTCTTATATTTGTTTTTCTCTCATTTTTCCTATTCTCTAAACTCTTTTTTATCTTATTTTTATTCTTATTTCTATTTTCTACCTATCGGCATTTGGCCCATGCTGACTTTCTTTTATTATGCTTTCCTAATTTCCAGGATAACTTACTTAGTCACTAATTGTTTCTCACGATATCTCGAGTTGATAATATGCATGTTACCTTCAAAGGAAGGCACCGATTAGGAAAATTTACGGCATTGGCCGAGTGGGAAATGTGTAACATGGTGGGAGAACTGACTTTGGATTGTTTTGCGTTTGATCGCAAATGTTACGGATAGCAAGAGTCACCACCAAATTTTCTTTTATCCAATTAAGGGAAGGTGAAAAGAACAGGAAAAGACCTTCGTTTAGATTCTGAGTAAGGGAGTTGGTTATGAAAAGGGAAGGTATTATCACCCTTTCCATCAGTAGTTATCTACGGGCTCTTAATTGCTTTAGCTCACTTTAAAATTTGCTTTCTGTGTGTGTGTTTGAAAATGTTTTTGAAAAGGCATTTCGTTTTGACTTCATAATGATTCACGCTTGAATGTATACGAAGTGTTCGGAAATGTTTCGTTTTTAGAAAAGGAACTTTGTAATGATTCACGCTGGAATGTATACAAAGTGTTTAAAAATGATTGAAAGTGTGAGGTGTGAAAAGATGTTTTGATGGAGCAAGCAATTTAGAGTCTATTAGCTACTCAGAACGGTCGTTTCCGTGTTATTTTACTTTCCTTTAGAATAGTGCCATCCATACCATTAGTTGGTAGGTAACCCTATTCGTTGGATGTAAAGGGACGTTCGAAGGGACATCGGATGGTCATAGAAGGCAACTTGTAGGAGTATCCTAGCACATTCGTAGGGGAGATCATCACTTTTTGTAGGCAACAATCGAGGGACTAGATGATGTATTTGTAGGCAACATCGAGGGACTATGATCTTTGATTCGAAGGGACTATGATGATATGTTTATAGGCAACGGTGCTAAGATACCCCTACGTTCGAGGGACTTGACCATTTATTCGAAAGGCAACGAGAGAGAATACCCTAGGGGTGCATGTGTGAAGAGAGTGTGTTAAATTCATATATGTTATCTTGTAATTAGAGTTAGCTATGTTGATTTTATCTTGCCATAAACGCCTAATTACTAACAATTCATATGGGTGCGGAAAGTAAATCCTACACTATTACATGGCTTTGGGGCAGTTACATAATTGGGGAGTGCGGAAAGTAAATCCTAATTAAACTATTACATCCCATGAGCAGTTATATAATATTGGAAAAAATAATGCGAGAAAATTAACCTAACTATTACATCCTGGAAGCAAATACAATAAGCGGAAAAAGAAAAGAATTGCGAATAATAGAAAATAATGTTAATGAAAAGGATATTTTTTAGTTAGGAAAAAAATTTTAGGGTTAGCAAACCTAATTAGATGAGACAATAATTTTTGGGAATTTTCTAGATTGATTTTAGTAAGGAAAAACAATTAAAAGTCAATTTTTCGATTAATTAACAATTAATTATAATATGCATGCAAAATATAGTTTTTTTATGTCAAAAATTAAATAAGTATTCTTCTAACCTAAATGCAAAAAGAAATAATATTTTTGTGATTTTTTAATGCATTAGAAAATTGTTTGAAAAGAAATTAAATTAGAAACGAAAATATGAAAAGAAATAAGAAAATATGTTATTGAAAACAAGTGCTAAAAAAATATGTGAGGTCGGTTTGAACCTCCACGAACAAGAGCCTAGTTTTTGTAACTATTTTCCCTAAATTTGGAAATTTGAAGCTCAACGGAAATCCAATAAAACAATAGTGCATCCGGTTTTCCAACTCAATACAAGTTTTGGCTAATTAAATCGATGGTCCCAATTTGAAGCTCGTTTCAATCTATGAAAAAACAAGACATGGTTAAATTCAATTGATTATGCATAAAAGTATGAAAACGATTTTGAGTTCAAAGTGTGCAAACCGTGATCGTGTTCTTGTGATTCTGGGGGTTTTGTTTGCTTGTGAGTATCTGGATCGACTCAGGGGACTTCTAGCAATCGATTGCAATGCTTGGAATGGATTGAATTGAAGCAAAACTGTGGCTACTAGGTTGCTTGAATGCCACGGTTTTTTGAAGCTAGTTAGGGTTCTTTTAGGTCAGAATTTTGTCCCTTGTGCATGTAGAATCATCATGTATTTATATTGTAATAAATTAGGTCAAGTATTGTAAGAAAATATCATGCCAATCAATGAAAAATTATTTGATTTGGAATCAAGCCAAATATTTTCTTTTTGAGCCAATTTCAATCAAATCAAATTGCCAATCTCAATTATTTTGAAATAATCAGATTAAATGGCTTGTTTGGACCTCAAGGATGAGAGAAAATTCATCTTGCACTTAATTTTTGATTTTATATCTTTTATTTTAATTAAATTGGTTTTAAATGAATAAAAATCCAAAATAAATTAAAAATAAAAGATAAAAACTTGGCCTTGGGCTTGGAGGTTCCAATTCAGATAAGGAACATGTTTGAATCAAGAAAAAATAGGCCCATTTGGAAATTTTTTGATTTTCTCAAGTATTTCTCTTTGTGCACCTCCTCAAAAATGCTCAACTTGCACAATGTGTATCTTGCTCAATACATTTTTGGGTGTTCTTAGACTTTTTAGAAATCTCAAGATGTCTTATAAACAGCCCTTCTGGTTTCATCTTCATTGAAGTTTTCATGCTCATGAACACTTTTTTACAAAAAGTTTACTTTTTGTTGACTTTTAAAAAGACCTGTAACGTTTTGATCTATAACTTCCAAATGAAGCATTTTCTGCCCTACCTTGTGAGACATGAAGTTGTAGAGAATTGAATTCTCTTCAAAATGAGCTGTGGTGGAAAACTTTCTGATAAAGTATGTGAAAGTTATGCCTGGTCAAAGTTCTATTGACTTTTGACTGAAAAACCCTAATTTAGAAACTTTGACTTTTGATCAAATCTTGACTTTTCTTGAGGAATCATGATCAACCCTTGATCAAATGATGAATATTACTTCAAAATATTTATGTTGACCAAAAATTATGAAGTTTGACTGTATGTTGACCACAGTTGACTTTTTGTCCAATATAGCTGATTTTCAACCATCTGAGCAATTGTCTAAGCAATTTTGACTTGTAAGGCTTGAAACTTGACATGGAGATTCTTTGAAGCATATGATGAGGTATTATGACCACTTAAATCACTGTTTGTCCATCTTGACTTGAGAATGGCAAAACCCTAGTTTGGATTGATTGCTTAGGAGAGGGTTTGTCTGGTCAACCCTTGTGAAATCCTTGAGTATGGATATGTGAATTGTCTTGAGAAGTGGGAGGGCAAATTTTGGGGTATAAAAAAATGTATCCCACTATTTATGCTCATAACGGTGCTATGGAAGCACTTGGAATTAGGGATAATGTCCTCTTCTTACTGAACTAATTTGGGTGGGACAACTCTCATCTGATGATATCTTATGCCACTTACCGCAACCTAACCTTAGAGTTCCTTAGCTCATTTACTTATCTACCAAACCATGGGTTAGGTACACGCCACAGGCTCATCATTTTTAGATTATTTGGAATTAACTACAAGTTTCACCATATGGAGTTTGATAACCTCTTAGGTTTTCCTAGCGGTGTAGGTGTTTATCATGAAACTCAGGAGGAATATTTAGCTTTTAGGGAGCTCGACCACTTTTGGGGGTGTATTTCTGGTAATATTAACCCTGAGCCTGCTGAATTTATCTCAGAGAACATCCATAACCCATCAATTCAGTGTTTCCACAAGATACTAGCTCACACCCTATTTGGAAAGCCACAGAACATTACTACAGTATCCTGCGATGAACTTTTCATAATGTTTTGCGCATCACAAAACCGCCCCGTTAATGCAGTCACCTTTATGCTACTTAGTTTAGAGCATCTCATTGAGACCAATCATATGCCCATTCAGATAGGTGGCCTGGTAACAATGATAACTAATGTTATTGGATTAAGACACCCACTCCACGGCCTAAACCCCTTCGGTGGCATCCGAGCCATGAACATTCAGGTTTGCTTCAACACAGGTCTTATAGGTTATCTTGGCCTACACCAGTTTTCTTTGCTTATCAACAACCAAGTAGTGGACCTTTTCACTTTACCTAACCATGTTACCAATGTGCATAACCGGGCCAATTAGCTTTATGGTTTAGATCAGCCCCCCACTCGCCCATCCACTCTTGAAACCCCTCAGGCTTATGAAAATTTAGAAGACTCTGAAGAAGACCCTGAGACACCTCCTGGATATCATGATATTTCTTCACCTGCTGCTCCCGCTCATGCTCCACCTCCTCCTATTGACGTCGCCACTGCTTTTATAAATTTGGACACTCAAGTTGCTAACCTAAGAGACGATTTCACCATTTTGCGCATGGATTTTCATGGTTTTATGGATGTAGTTGCTCAGTAAGTGGATGACTTATACCAGCATATTTTCTCTCGACGTGGCAAGTATTGTATCTTGGAGATTTATTGATTTTCTGGACCTTACATTTAAACAATGAGGACATTGTTTTATTTAAGTGTAGGGGAAGTAAATAGTTAATTAGGACTTAATTAGGATTTCTTTTTGTTATGTTTTTCAATTCAAGTATAACAAGTTTAATATTAGTTTTTTTTAAAATTCTGTCATTTTTATTTGATCAGCACTTTGGTATCAATTTTTCATTAATGCAGTTTGATATTCAGTTACATGTTTTGGTTTTACTGTTATTCGGTTTATATCATGAGTTATCATTTTTATAATTACCTGCTGTTATACCCCAAAATTTTCCCTCCTATTTCTCTAGTCAATCCACATCTCCATACTCAAGAATTCCTCAACGGGTGGCTAGATGAACCCTCTCCTAAGCAATCAACCCACATTTAGGGTTTTGATTATCTCAAGTCATAGATGGTTTGTATTGCCTCAAGTAATCATTATACATCCTCATATGTCTCAAGGTTCACCATGTCAAGTTTCAAGTCTCACAGCTCAAGTTTGTTCAGCCAATTGCTCAAATGGTTGAAAATCAATTGTATTGGACAAAAATTCAACGGTGGTCAACATACAGTCAAACTTCATCATTTTTGGTCAACATCAAGATTTTGAAGTTACATTCATCATTTGATCAAGGGTTGATCATGATTCATTAAGAAAATTCAAGATTTTGATCAAAAGTCAAAGTTTCTACATTAGGGTTTCTTGACAAAAAAGTCAACATAACTTTGACCAAGTGTAATACGGTGAACTGAATTTGAGATTTTTGTATCGCAAATGTGCGGATAGCAAGAGTCGCCACCGACTTTTCTTTTATCCAATTAAGGGAAGGTAAAAAGTACAGAAAAAGACCTTCGTTAGATTTTGAGTAAGGGAGAAGGTTATGAAAAGGGAAGGTATTAGCACCCCTTTCCATCCGTAGTTATCTACGGGCTCTTAGTTGCTCTTAGATCATTAAAAAAAGTGCTTTCTGTGTGTTTGAAAAAAATGTTTTGAAAAGGCATTTCGCTTTGACTTTGTAATGATTCATGTAGGAATGTATACAAAGTGTTCGGAAATGTTTTGTTTTGAAAAGAGTTTGAACTTTGACAAAAGTGTGTGGTGTGAAAAGTATTTGATAGAGCAAGCAACTAAAAGTCTTATTACCTACTCAGAATTGGTCGTTTTCGTGTTTATTTTACTTTCCTTTAGAATAGTGCTATCCATACCATTAGTTGGTAGGTAACCCCATTCGTTGGATGTAAGCGGGACATTCGAAAGGACATCGGATGGTCATAGAAAGCAACTTGTAGGAAGTATCCTAGCACATTCGAAGGGACTATCATCATTTTTGTAGGCGACAATCGAGGGTCAAGATCATGTATTCGTAGGCGACATCGTGGGTCTATGATCTTTGTATCGAAGGGACTATGATGATTTGTTTTGAAGGCAACGGTGCTAGGATACCTCTACGTTCGAGGGACTTGACCATTTGAATTCGTAAGGAAACGAGAGAGAATTACCCTAAGGGGTGCATGTGTGAAAGAGTGTGTTGATTTCAGGTATTTTATCTTGGAGTTATGAGTGATCTATGTCCAATTTTATCTTGCCATACACGCCTAATTACTAGCAGTTTATAGGGTGCAGAAATTAAATTGCGGAAAGTAAAGTGCGGAAAGTAAATGTCCTACGCTATTACATGGCTTTGGGGCAGATACATAATAAGAGTGCGGAAAAATAAAAGTCCTAATTAAACTATTACATCCCATAGGCAGTTACATAATTGAAAAAGAAAAGCAAGAAAAATCGTCCGAAACGTTACAACCTGTGAACAGATACAAAATCGGAAAATACGAGAAAATTGCATAAGAAGAAAATGTTAGTAAAAATAAATATTTTTGAATGAGAAAAAATGTTTTATGTTGGTAATGACATTAATATGATAAGATAAATTTTTGGAATTGATTTGATAATTTAAAAACAATTAAAAGTCATTTAAATGATTAATTAGAAATTAAATTAAATATGCATGCAAAAATAATAATTTTTATATTAAAAATTAAATAAACATTTTTCTGATGATTATGCAAAAAATAAATATTTTTGGTGTTTTTTAGATGCATGATAAAAATATTTGAAGATAAATTAAAATAACATGAAAATATTAAAGAAAATATAAAAATATAAGTTAGTTTGCAAAAGACTAAAAATAAATGGTCATGACCAGGTTCGAACCCATGACCATTGAGAGAATCTCCACATCCTCACGCCTTTACCACTCAGCCAGCGTGCACTTTGTGTTTGGAAAATACAATCGTGTGAATTTAAAGTGTACGCGTGTCATGGATTTGTGAATTCAACGCGCAGTCAGCCATGTAGGGTCCAGGACACATAGATGGACGAATCGAAACGCACGGAATTGCCACGCCAGTCACGCCGGAGTCAACACACGTCAACGACGCCGGAGCCCTAGCTCCGGTCGTCTTCTCCGACCAAACAAAATTCAAAACCTGCAAAATACGTGAAATAAAAAGCAAAGGGATACCCTACCCCCCTAAATCGATCAATCCGAGTTCAATGGTGGTGTCAGTTTCGATTGAAAATGCCTGTACAAGCCGGTTCTGTCGAAACAGCTCGCGAAGCCCTAGCCATGGCAAATCGATTTTCCTACGTTCAAGCATGCATGTAATGGTTCAAACATGATCTAATACGTACCCTGAGTTCAAATAAACACATAAAAACCATTAACAATGCATGAATTTATGAAATCGAAAATCAAAAAAATACCAAATCGGAGCAAGCTTGGGAGCACGATCTGGGCAGTTTTTGCTTCGAGTAAGGGTTGGTTTTGATTGCTGGGATATCAAGGAACACGTTTGAGTTCTTAGAACACCTTGAAACTTGCTGGAAAACAAAATTCAAAATTTCCAACTTTGAGAAAATTTTGAGAATTTTAGGGTTGCTTGTATGGGCTAGGGTTTCGTCCTTTGTCTTGTGCAACATGCTGGGTATTTATAGAGTGAAGAGTGAGAGCAAAGAGGGTGAAAAAAGATCTTGTCTTGAATGCAAAAATAATTTCCTTTCAAATAAAATAAAATCTTTGAAAATTTGATTTTCTCTTCCATATGCAAGCTAGCACGAATTTGGCAAGTTGTGTGGGCTATCTTGGACCTCAAGTTTGATAAAAATCCAATCCACTTGAAAATATATCTTGTTTTCATATTTTATATAATTTAAATTTGAATTAAAGCTTTTAAATTCAAAAATAAATCAATAAAATAGAATGTGGTCAAGGCAAGGCATCAATAGGTCACAAATAATATTATGATCAAGTTTGGATCATAAACTTATAGGCCCATTTGGAAAAAATTGGATTTTGACAAATATCTCCTTTTGTGCAATTGTCCAAAAATGCCCAACTTGTACAAGGTGTATTTTGCTCAATTTTCCACATTTTTGAGTGTTCTTGGTCTTTTTAGAAAGATCTAGGTGTCCTCTAAACAACCTCTTTGGTTTCATCCCAATTGGAGTTTCCATGCTCAATTAATATTCAAAACAAAAAGTTGACTTTTTGTTGACTTTGAAAAGTACCTATAATGCTTTGATCCATACCTTCCAAATTAAGCATTTTTTGAACATTCTTGTGAGACATGAAGTTGTAGAGAATTGAATTTCCTTCAAAATGAGAGGTGGTGTAAAAATTTCTGAGAAAGTATGAAGAAGTTATGCTCAGTCAAAGTTCAGTTGACTTTTCACTGAAAAACCCTAATTTGGAAAGTTTGACTTTTGTGCAAATCTTGAGTTTTCTTGATGAATCATGATCAAACCTTGATCAAATGATGAATGTGACTTCAAAATGAGGATGTTGACCAAAAATCAGGAAGTTTGACTGTATGTTGACCACAGTTGACTTTTGGTCCAATACAACTGATTTTCAACCATCTGAGCAATTGTCTGAGGAAACTTGACTTGTGAGGCTTGAAACTTGACATGGAGATTCTTTGAAGCATATGAGGAGGCATGATGACCATTGGAGATGCTAGAAGTCCATCTGGATCTGAGAATAGTCAAACCCTAGTTTGGGTTGATTGTCTAGGAAAGGGTTTATCTGATCAACCCTTGAGGAATTCTTGAGTATGGATGTATGAAATGTCTTGAGAAGTAGGAGGGAAAATTTTGGGGTATGACACCAAGCATAAATTTCACATACTTTATTATAAATTTTTCCACCAAAGCTCATTTTGAAGAGAATTAAATTTTCTACAACTTTGTGTCTCACAAGTGTAATACAGTGGGAGAACTGACTTGTTTGTTTTGCGTTTTATCGCAAATGTTGTGGATAGCAAGAGTCGCCACCGACTTTTCTTTTATCCAATTAAGGGAAGGCGAAAAGAATAGGAAAAGACCTTCGTTAGATTCTGAGTACGGGAGGCGGTTATGAAAAAGGAAGGTATTAGCACCGTTTCCATCCGTAGTTATCTACGGGCTCTTAATTGCTTAGCTCACTTTATAAATTGCTTTTTGTGTGTATGTTTGAAAAGATGTTTTTGAAAAGGAATTTCTCTTTGACTTTGCAATGATTTTCGCTGGAATGTATACGAAGTGTTTGGAAATGTTTTGTTTTGGAAAGACTTTGTAATGATTCACGCTAGAATGTATACAAAGTGTTTGAAAAGATTTTTGAAAGTGTGAGGTGTGAAAAGTGTTTTGATAGACTGAAGCAACTCATTTTTCAAAAATCATTTAAATTTTCAAAACAATGAAATCGCCACCTAATTTTATTTGTTCTAAAAAAGAACGGGAAAATATAGATAAAACCCAAAAAAAAATCGGATAAGGCGGTCTACAAGACCAAAAAAGGATGGATTCGGGAGTCGGTTACGCAAGAGGAAGGTATTAGCACCTGTTATGTCCATCGTACTCGATGGGACCCATTTAGTTCAAAGTGTGTTTTTGTGTGTATTCGCTAATTTCTAATTATGAATAAGAAAGAAGAAAAGGGGTTTGTTTATTATTATTTTGAGTTTAACACGGTTTCGAAACCGCGTGCCTACGTATTCCCTCGTGCAATGGGAAAGTCAAAACTCCGTAGTTCTTCTTGAAAATGTTTGAATTGGTTGTGTAGATTTTAGAATAAATGTTTTGGATGATCGCATATGAGCGGTAAAAAAAGAATTTGAATGGGTTGAATTGATTTTAATTGTAGATGACAAGTACCAAAACGTTAGGCTATCATCCAACGATTCGAATACTCGAAATTGGTGAGTGAGCTCGACCAATCATCTCTCATCCAAAATCTTTTTTATGAAGGGTATGCAGGAGCTTCTTCCTCGTCCTCGAAAATTGTACTTGCCTCTTCATCAATTTGTTCTGGAAATTCAGAAGCAATAGCAACATCCTGAATGTTACCCATCTTGAGACCACGCTCAATTTGTTCCCCTACAACAACCAGGTGTGAAAATTTAGAAGTACATCCAACAATCAGATAGGGACCTTGCTTGGTATTGGAGAACATCTCAATGAGTTCTCGTTCCAAAAGAGGAGGTTGAACTCTAGTAGCTAATTATCTCCATCTCTGTGTATACTCTTTGAAAGATTCTTCAGTCTTCTGAGTTAAACCTTGGAGTTGAATTCTGGTGGGAGCCATGTCCCTATTATAGTCATACTGATTGACAAAAGCTTCAGCCAATTCCCTCCAAGTTTGGATGTGAGTTCGTTCAAGCTGAGTGTACCATTCGAGAGATGCTCCACTGAGGCTATCTTGAAAAACGTGCATGAGGAGCTTGTCATTTTCCGCATAGGGAGCCATCTTATTGCAATAGGCTTTAATGTGAGTAATCGGATAAGAGGTACCCTTATACTTCTCAAAAATGGGGACCTTGAACTTTGCAGGAATTTTGATACTAGGCACCAAGCACGAACTAGGAGCGTCTAAACCAAGGGAATCACGACCCTCAATAGCTTTCATTCTTTTCTCAAGGAGGTGAAGCTTTTTCTCAGACTCAGGCTCTTCAATCGGAAATCTGAAGGTGTCAAACGAAGACTCGAAAATGTCATCACAATGAGGAATTCCATTGACGTGCATTTGAACAGTGTTTCTGACATTTTAATCTGAAAGGACCTCCCCATGGTTAAGATTAACACCGGGTGGATTAACATGATCAGTAGTAACAACTTCAGTCCTCTGAACAACTTACTTCAACTCTTCTTGTCCAATGGCAAGGTTCTGGATAATCTCCATGAATTGATCCATCTGGGTATCTATATGAGTATTCATCGCAGCCACACTTTCCTGAAGTTGATCCATGATGACGATGATGTCAGGAAATCAATCTTGCAGTCTCGATATTCTTGATAAGAAGCCAATTTGAAATGAGTCCTCCAGTTGAAATGAATGAAATGCATGATGATGCATGAATGATGAGAGAAATAAACTCTTTTGAGATGATTGATGCAAATGGAATGCAACATGATGATAATATCAGGTTCACAAAGACGTGAAACAGGGATGATATTGGTAGTTAGAACAACTTATTTCGGTGGGCTCATACAATAGGATGGCTCTAGGGTTCTACCCAATATTCCCGAACAAGGTGGTGCTAATGTTTTTTTGCTAAATGTTTCTTGGAGTCTCAGATCCCCTTTTAACAAATATTATCATCACGCGAGAGGCCTACATACTCTGTAGTTGCATACGGGTTAGTGCCAATTCAGCATTGTACTGGTATTGTTTGTAGAAAGCATCTTCCAAATCATTCCAGGAATGAATGTGGGTATTCTCTAGCTGATAATACCACTCCAACTGTGTTCCGAACAGACTCTCTTGAAAGAAATGTATCCATAGCTTCATGTCTTCAGTATGAGGATGGATCTTCTGAACATAGGACTTCAGATGCAGCTTCGGGCAAGAAATGCCATCATATTTAGCAAAGGTAGGGACCTTGAACTTGCGGGGGATTACCACTCTGGGAACCAGACTCAGATCATCAAAGTTCAACCCTGACATTTTTAGATTCTCCACAGCATTCAGGCGGTCTTCCTCTTCGTTTTCAGACTCATGATGTCTTCCTTCATTATTTTTGTCGCTTTCTTCAATTTTGCCGCTCTTGTCTGAGAATTTAAGTTGTCTGACTACCTTGACTGGACCTCTGTGCTTTTTTCCCAGGTTGATGAGGTCAACAGTCTTCTTCTTTCTGGTGATGAGCTTCTTCAGATCTTTCTCCCATTGAGCTAAGCTAGTGAACATTTCCTAGAACTGAGCGTTCTGAGCCTGGAGATCTTTGATAGTCTGTTCAAGAGGCATTTTTGCTGAAATAAACAGCGAGAGAATGAGAAAACCGGTCTTCAGTGTACCTGTTATGAGATGTTATGTTATGATATGCAATGTTATGCAATGCAATATTTTCAGGGACCTTAGAAATTTAAATTTAGTAAACAAGCAAGGACAAACTTTTTATTAGTTGACTTGGTAAGTACAAGTACAAGTTCAGACAGTAAAATGAAATTCCTGGAGCTTAGGTCTCCCATGGACGCTTCCTCTTTATGTTGAAATAGGTGTTGATGACTTGCTCCTTGTGAAGTAGCTTTGTCAACTCCAATACTTTTTTCTCACTTGCGTAGCACTTGGCTTCGAGCGTATCTCTTTCTTCTTTGAGTTGAATCCAGGATCTCTTTAATTCTTCAAAATCAGTAGGCATGTCTGGATGAAGAATGGTATAGGGTTCGTCACCTACAGCAACAGATTCCATGATCAATTGTAAGATAGCAGTATATGGCATCATGAGGTTTTGAGCTTGAGCTCGCACCCATTTAAGGTAAGGTTCCCAAGGAATAGAATTTTTAAGCCCCAGGGTTTTGGTATCAATTTTCTTCACCATGCCCCAAGCGTGCACAAATCTTCGACGGTAACTATGGAGATCATTGTCATAGTCAAACACAATGTCTTGAAGAAGCATATCATGAGGACCCTCTTTTCGAGCATAACCAAACTGTCGTAATGCCAAAGAAGGGTTGTAAGTGATACCTCCATTTATGCCAAGGAGTGGTACATTAGGAAATTCTCCACAACGCTCAATAAAAGTGAAATCCTTTTGAGAGTAAAGACACCAACGAATATTTGAATGAGAGAGTGACATCAGCCTTTGAGACCACTTGAACCTTTGTTCATTCTTCATTACTGATTCAGGAAGGTGTGAAATAAACCACCAGGATAATTATGGTTTGCAACACATAAGAGTTCCTTGTCTTTTCATAGTACGAGTGTAGAGAGAATCTAGAATATCTCCAAGTAAGGTAGGCACGAGATTATGAGTGAGGAAACTCATAGCCTTCAAGAATTCTTGAGCTTTCTTTATCAAAAACTTAGAAAGCAACCCCTTAACTCCGCTTCTTGTCTCCCAATTGTCTTTAATGTTAGACCGCTTTAGATGTAACATTGATGCGATGTCTTAAAACTTCGAAACTTTTTCTGAACCGATGAATGGTATTTGATCAAGAATGGGTATCCCAAGTAGCTTAGAGAACTCTTCCAATGTAGGTACCAACTGATAATCTGGGAAAGTAAAGCGATGATGCTTCAGGTCAAAGAACTGGAATACGACGCTCATCATATGTTCTTCAAAACCAGAGGTAACCAAGTCAAGTAGATAACCATGTCTTTTGATGAACTGAGAGTGGTCAGAAACTTTTGAAACTAACTCCTTGAGCTGAGAAGGTATGCCTACAAAGTTGATTCGGATAGTCTTCCTGGAAGCCATAACCCTACAGCAAAGATCAAAGATAAATCCCTAGGTCCTTGAAATGATTAGAAATGATATGATGTTATGATGTCATGATGTCATGTTTAAATAGAACACACAAGCAATTCACACAATAGCCCTAGGTTTAAGGCTTGCATGAGGTATAGATGTCTACCCTTACCAGAGTTTGAGTGGGTTCAACCTGTAATATAATAGTAATCGGGTTCTAGGAATCTCATATTATCGATCTTTCTCACAGGCTATATTTCAATACGACTACCAAGTGGTCGACCGAAACATCCCGAAAGTCGAATCTTAATGAGCATAACATCGAGTATCAACCAACCTCAGTCTACACCGAAGTTGTCTATCTCACTACCTTCTGATGGCCAAGATAGGTCAATTAGGGTTCTAAAGTTGATTTAGTGCTTATGACACCACGCAGACGCCAAATACTTCCTCAATTGAACATGAGGAGCATCAGGACATCCAAAGTGTCGCACTAACCGTAGCCATCATTTTGACCGTTTTGGTTTCTCCTAACAGTCGCGATGATTTATTTCTACTTACCTAAGGAAACCTGGATCCGGGTGTAGGATCCCCCATAGATATAATACTGAAGCAACCCTTAGAGATAAAGCAGACAAATCAAACAGAAAGCAATAAAGTGATCTAAAACCCTAAGGTAGCCTCTCTTTAGGTAGTATCCCCAGCAGAGTCGCCAGTTTTGTAACACGGTGGGAGAACTGACTTGTTTGTTTTGCGTCTTATCGCAAATGTTACGGATAGCAAGAGTCGCCACCGAATTTTCTTTTATCCAATAAATGGAAGGTGAAAAGAACAGGAAAAGACCTTCGTTAGATTCTGAGTACGGGAAGCAATTATGAAAAGGGAAGATATTAGCACCTTTTCCATCCGTAGTTATCTACGGGCTCTTAGATGCTTAACTCACTTTTAAAAAAAATCTTTTTGTGTTTGTGTAGTTTGAAAAGTATTTTTGAAAGACATTTCACTTTGACTTCGAAATGATTCTCGTTGGAATGTATACGAAGTGTTTGGAAAATGTTTAGCTTTGTAATGATTCTCGCTGGAATGTATACAAAGTTTTTGTTTGAAAGATAGTTTGAAAATGTGTGATGTGTAAAAAGTATTTTTGATTGAGCAAGCAACTAAGAGTCTACTACATACTCAGAATGGTCGTTTCTATGTTATTTTCCTTCTCCTTTAGAATAAGGCTATCCATACCATTAGTTGGTAGGTAACTTTATTCGTTGGATGTGAAGGGACAATCGAAGGGTCATCGTTTGGTCATAGAAGGAAACATGTAGAGATACCTTAGCAATTCATAGGGACGATCATCACTTTTTGTAGGCAACAATCGAGGGACGAGATCATATATTCGTAGGCAACATCGAGGGTCATCGAGGGACTATGATTTTTGTATCGAAGGGACTATGATGATGTTATTCGTAAGCGTCTTTGCTAATGGTATCACTATGTTTGAGGGACATGACAATTGTATCCTGAAAGGCAACAAGAGAGGATACCCTAAGGGGGTGCATGTGTGAAAGAGTGTGTTTGATTCAAATATTTTATCTTGAGATTAGAAGTGATCTAGGGTTGATTTTATCTTGCCATACAAACCCTAGTTACTAACAGTTAAATATATACAGTTTATAGGGTGCAAAAAGTAAAGTGCGGAATGTAAAAGTGCAGAAAGTAAATCCTATGCTATTACATGGCTTTGGGGCAGTTACATAATAGGAGGTGCGGAAAGTAAAGGCAGAAATGTAAATCTGCGCTATTATAAAAATGAACCGTGCGACCTATACATCGATTTCTAGAATTGTAAATGTGAACTAAAATAAATAAATAGGAGAAAAAATGTTTGAGGATAGGAGAGAGTGTCTAAACACTAATTATGAAAGAAAAAATATTTTTGATATGTTTTTGAAATCGATTTAGTTAAGAAAACCTAATTTCTAAGTTAATTATTAATTAATTATGAAAAATAATTTAAATTGTGAGAAAAATAAATTATTTTTATGTCAACAAAAATAAGTAAATGTTTAATTAACCTAAATCTGAAATTAAAATATTTTTGTGATTTTGAAAATGGTTAAATTAATTTTGAAAGAAAATTAAACTAATTAGAAAAAATAAGAAAAAGAAGAAAAAAGAAAAGGTTAGAAAAAGTTTTGAAAAGAACGGTGGCGCTGGGAATCGATCCCAGGACCCTTGGGATACCAGTGTACACGCATGGCCAGTTGAACTGCATGATTTTGATGTCATTGAACCTCACGCGTTGGATCAAATGTGTAATATGCGTTCCATTTTTGATTTTCAAACAAATGCGTGTGGGCCCCAGTTTCCTTGAACGAACCAATCAGAAAAGGCTAGGGTTTTGAACGGCCAATCAGAAGTAAGCGACCATACGAGAGAGGTCTAACCACCGTTTGCGGTGGTCTACTTCGTCTTCTTCGACGAGTACGTTTTCCAAACCTATAAAACACTCAAATTCAAAACTCAAGGTTAATGTTACCCTCCCCCCTTAATTTGGGGTCTGTGAATCGATCGGTGTCATCGGCTTGGCCTGAAAATTCCTGTAGGATGAGTTTCGAAGAAAATAGGTCGAACTTCCCTAACCATGGAAATTCATGATTTTGACGTTATAAACCTCATGTGATGTATGGAACCTGTTCTACTTGATCTCTGGAAGACATTAAGATTGTTAGTTTAAAGCAAAACACAACAAAAATTGAAATATGAATTTAAGAAAAATATACAAGCGGATGTTCATGGATGGCATGATTCAGAGACATTTGGCCATGGCTATTGACCTGTACTTACTTTATCACACCTCAGGAGCACGAATCAGTGCTTAGAATTGCTTGAGGATGGCTGGAAATTGGAATCCGAGTTTGCAAGTTTGTATGGAATTTTGAGAATTCTAGGGTTGCTTCTGGAGGCAAGGATTCGTCTCTTTGGGTCTGAATCTCTTGTATATATATATAGAAGATGGAATTAGGTTAAGAATTGAGAGGAAAATATATTGCATTCAATGTGAAAATATTTGATTCTTTAATCTTTTCAATTTGCATCAAATGTTTCCAATTTTGTACCAATCTCATACCAATCATATATTTTCGAAATTTTCAGCTATTGATGAGTCTCTTGGCCCTCAAGAATGTCAAATACTCAGCCTTGCATCAATTGGTTTGATTTTGGTATTTTATTTTAATTAAAATTGGATTTAAATGAATAAAATCCAAAGTAAATAAAAATAAAATAAAGGAGTCGTGCCATTGGTCTTTGAGGTCATGGATAATCTCAAGAATAAGTTTGGATCACAAAAAAATAGGCCCATTTAGAAAATATTTGATTTTGCTTAGTATTTCTCTTCATGCACCTCTCCAAAAATGTCAAACTTGCACAACTTGTATCTTGCTCAATTTTCAACATTTTTGAGTTTTATTGGACTTTTTAAAAATCTCAAGATATCCTCTAAACATTCCTTTTGGTTTCATCTTCATTGAAGTTTACATGTTCATGTACACTTCTTTGCAAAAAGATGACTTTTTGTTGACTTTTAGAAGGACCTATAATATCTTGATCTATAACTCTCAAATGAAGCATTTTTGGCCAAAACTTGTGAGACATGAAGTTGTAGAGAATTGAATTATATTCAAAATGAGCTATGGTGGAAAAATTTCTGATAAAGTATGTGAAAGTTATGCTTGGTCAAAGTTCTGTTGACTTTTTGTCCAAAAAACCTAATTTGGAAACTATGACTTTTGATCAAATCTTGAGTTTTCTTGATGAATCATGATCAAACCTTGATCAAATAATGAATGTGACTTCAAAATCTTGATGTTGACCAAAAATAATGAAGTTTGACTGTATGTTGACCACAATTGACTTTTTGTCCAATACAACTGACTAAGCAATTGCCTGAGCAAACTTGAACGGTGAGGCTTGAAACTTGACATTGTGATACCTTGAGATATATGAGGAGGTATGATGACCACTTGAGGTGATAAAACTTGACTTTGTCTTAAGAGAAGCAAAACCCTAGTTGTGGGTTGATTGCTTATGAGGGGGTTTGTCTGGTCAACCTTTGAGTATGGAGATGTATCTTGACCTTAAAAGTAGGAGAGCAAATTTTGGGGTATAACAGTATCCTTGAGCAAACAGTCTTTCTTTGTTTATGGTAATTACTCCTTCTTCATCAGATTTGTTCTTATAAGCCCACTTGGTGCCAATAACATTCATACCTTCTGGTCTTAGGACTAGACCCCAGACTTCATTCCTCTTGAATTGTTCTAGTTCTTCTTGCATGGCATTGATCCAGAATTCATCTTTCAGGGCTTCATTGACATTTTTGGGATCATCCTCGTCTGGGGCTATATTCGAAAAATATTGCGTTTACCAAAGGGTTCCATGCCGAGTATCATTTCAATGATGCTCCCCTAGCATAACTCGGTGTCTCGCAAAGCTTCATCCTCGTCTGGGGATCTGTTCCAAAACTTTGTGTTCGCCATCTGGGTTCCCTGTAACAACCGGAAAATCATTTAATTATTTAAATGAATTATTAACGAATTATTAGTTGGAATTTAGTCGAAGAAGAAATTATCGAAATAATTACAAGGAACATTAATGGATTTATAAGTCGGTTTAAGAGGACAAAGTAAATAATCAGTTTAGTCGGAGAATTATTATTAGGAGTAGTAATTAATTAACTAGAATATTTAGTGGGTTTTATTATAGTGTGAGAAATAGCAAATGGAGAAGTATTATTTAATTGGCCAATAAAAATATATGATAGAATAATATTTGATTTATTAAAAGAGTGGAATAATTAATTTAATTATTAATAGAGTAAAATATTAAGTGGTATATAAATGAAAGTAGTAGTAGGAAATAGGGTTTTACGAAGAAAGAAAATCAATTGAAGAGAGTGGAGGCATAAGGGCTAGAAGAGGATACAAGAAGTGTACAACCGGAACCGGAAAATAGGAATTCGATCAGAGTTAGAACAACCGTCAAATCTAAGGTAAGGGGTGGGGTTCTAACTCTCTTAACGGGATTATGATAAATCGTATGTGGGGACGGAATTGTATGAAATTATCTTTGTTTGTGTAGACCGTGTGTGGATTAAATGGTTGATTTTTTTATAGTAGTGTTGCTGGTGTTAATCGAAGGATAGGAATGGTTGAGAATTAGTGTTACAGTAATCGATCGATTGGAGACGGAAGTCACAGGGTGGGGCGAGCGCCCCTTACACCATAGGGAGAGGAGGCGGATGCCTCAGGGCAAAACAAATAAGAAAAGTGGAGAAGGGGCCTTGGAGAAGGAGGGCGGGCGCCTCTAGGTGGAATGGAAAGCGGGACGGACGCCTCCCATTGGTTAGAGGAATGGGGCGGTCATCTCTTGTGCTCTGAGGGGGACCACTTATGACTAATCTGTGTAATAATGTTCCGGCAGTGATCCCCTAGCAGTACAGTTTTAGTGAAATTAACATACTTGGAATTAAATTAGTAGTAGGTAGTTACTCAGTGAGAAATTTTGAAATAGCAGTACAAGAGTGGTAGGCTAGCAGCAAGGATAAAGTAGCAGTAACATTAATTAACTGACCGGAAGAGATTATTAGCACCTAATGGAGAAATTATTGGTACATGAATGAATGGAATTGATTTAATTAATATAGCAGAAGTAACTAGTTAGTATTAAAACCAGTACAGCAGGAAATAATTAATATAGTAGTACTTTCCCTACTTGATTTAACATATGGAAAATAGCATAGTGAATTTAGTGAAAGGAGTATTAATTCGTTTATTTGAACTGGCAGTATGGTAGCATAATTAATTTAATATTAGAAACATAGTTGATAGTGAATTAACAGCCTTCTAATAATTAATAGTAACAATAGTACTTAAAATCAGTACCGAATTAACCAAGTTAGTAAATTAAGCGGTATAAATAATTGTCCGGAATTAATTAGAAATTGTCGCGATGGTTTGTATACTTTTAGTAGGTAATCACGACTGTTTTATTTTGTTGAAATTGTGTGAATGCATCGTATTGTTGAATTGTTTGTGAATTATTAGTGATGAAAATGTTGTTGTATATTGTTGTTTATGCGAAGTTGCAGGGTGTTTTCAGTGACGATAATTACCTCTAATTATTGGTAATAATAGTGAGATAGGCATATGCCTCGTGAAATGAATTTATGCCGTTGTATATGGTTAGCATCACATTTCATTTGCATTTGTGAAGGTCTGTATTGGTGGAATTGTGAAGAAGGCTTATGCCTTGTGCCTCTATTAACTGGAAATAGGGAAGGGAGCTGAAGCTCCGTTGGTACCACATGCATATGCATTATTGTGTCTCATTTGAATTATGTTGTTATTAGTTATGAAGTAAATCAATTGTTGTTGCTAACGATGAAGTGGTTTTGTGTTGTTGTTGATTTGGGAAGTTATTGTGACGTGTTAATTGTGATGTGATAATTTTGTATGATTCAATCCTAATATATTATTTATCATACACTTGTTTATATTGGTAGATATCTCACCCTTTCTATTTTGTTGGTCGTTACCTTTATATTGGTAACGTGCAGGTAACGAAGAGTAAAAGATTTAGTAGCTTATGGCGTTGTCGCTCTGATACGTAGCACTCAGGGGGAATGAATGCTTATTGATTTTATATTGTTTTCTGTTGCACAGTTGATGTTGATACTTTGAGAATTTGTTTCCTTTGAATTAAGTTATTTAAAAGATGCTATATTTCGTTTGAAGTTTTGAAATATTACGGATCCGCTGCGTAGTTACTGAATAAATATGAAGTATTTTTTTGAAGACTAATTAATTGTTATAAGTTCTTTGGATTAATATGTGCTATGTATCTATTATGATAGGCTTTTTATGTCGACGGTTTCGAATTATGAATGTAATGCCTCATATTTGTGGAATTTTTGGCACTCTAATTTTTATATAAATGTTGGGTAGAATTGGGGTGTTACATTCCCTACCGAGTGTCATTTCAAAGATGCTCCCCGGCATAACTCGGTGTCTCACCAAGGTTCATCCTCGACAGAGGCTCTGTTCCCAAATGAATAAATTTTTCTGTTGAGTTCAAAAGCGAATTTTACATTTCACTATAATCAGGCTCAGTAAGATGGATTTTAATTCCTCTACCACCTAGATTTGGATCAATGACCATACTTAAAAGAATGCTTTGCCTGTTCATATGGCATTATTCAAGCATTTTAAAAATCATCCTACAGAGTATAAAACTTCTTGTGTTGGTCGGCTTCAAAGCCGCCATGGGCTCTGCACATTGCTGCATCCCCAACTTGGCTCTATTCTCGGGCTTTGCACATTGATGCATTCCTAATTTGGCTCAATGCCTCAAATCTGAATAAATGCTTTGTTACACTGTTCAAGATATTAAACCTCATTGTCGACCTTATAGTCGGCTCAGGGGCTTGGTTGCGAGACAGGATAATAAAACAGACTAAATCATTTTTGCTCACAAAAGAGCTAATGTCCCTCGTGTGAAGTCCTTATGGCCTTAGAATAGCCACTCAACTGGGGTTCTGATTTACAAGCACAATCCCTTTTTGCACATATAAAATGCAGAAGTACGATTAAAACACGATAAAGCCTAAAGGTCGATTGTCAAGCAAAGATGTTCTGCACTTCTACAAAATGAACCCACCAAAAAGGGTGACTAAATTAGAAATATCCGAGAAGGTCACTTGGACATCTCGAACGGTACTCAGTTTGTCAAAAGTCGAGTACTCGACACCATTGTCATCGGCCTTCATAAAGCATGCACAACCACTTAAAACATAAAAACTCCTCGGTTTAAAGGCGAAGAACCATAATTGGATTCCGCCAGAACCTGTCTAAAGGTACTCTCAAAAACTTTGCACCTTGATTAGATTTGCACCTTGGTTCAAAATATCAAAAAAACTGCCTAAAGGCATCTGTATATAAACCAAAGCTAATAATACCACGAGTGTTCAAAGATATGCCCGATTTTTATAACCAAAGACTCAGATGTGATCTTGGGCAATACCTCAAAAACGAAAAAAATGCTTGAAGGAAATTCTTATGTCTCGCAGCAAAATATTCAAAGCATTCTCAGTGTATCCCAACAGGGAGCTCTGAAATTTTTTAAATTGATCAAAACCTCAGAAAGGAATTAATGCCTGCTTAAAAAAGAAAAAAATGGTAAACCGTTGTATACAAGCGAAATTCGCGCCAAGTTATAACTCGGCATTAGAGATTGACCCGGGGCGAAGATTTATGCTTTTAAATCAACCATAAGGCTTCAAGTCTATAAGCAATACTCGGGGGGCTTATGTTCGTACGTAAAATCTACCGCCCAAGCTAGGAAAGATAAAGAGATACGACCTAATAGACCGGTAAAGCAAGGGGTCCTTGCAGGGCATATAACCAAAAATCATTCGGTCGAGGTGTACTTGGCCTAGTTGTACTTGGCCGAGCTGTACAGGTCGGGTTGTATCCAAGCTTAGTTGTGTCTGGCCGATTTGTATCTAGGCTTAGGTGTGTTTGGTCGAGCAGTATACGCCGGGTTGTATCCAGGCTTAGCTGTGTCTGTGGGTTATGTCCAAGCTTAGGTGTGCCTGGCCGAGCTGTACATGTCGGGTTGTATCCAGGCTTAGTTTTGCTTGGTCGAGCTGTACAGGCCGAGTTGTATTTAGGCTTAGTTGTGCATGGATGAGCTGTACAGGCCGGGTTGTATCCAAGCTTAGTTGTGTCTGGACGAGTTGTACAGTCGGGTTGTATTCAGGCCTAGTTGTGCTTGGCCGAGCTGTACAGGTCGGGTTGTATCCAGACCTAGTTGTGCCTGGCTGAGCTGTATAGTTTGGGTTGTACCTGCCTAGCTGTGCAGGTCGGGATGCGTCTTCCGAGTTGTATCAAGGTCGGGTGTGACACCCCGAATAATTCAGTTATTAAATAATTAGAATTTTAATTATTAATTTAATTATAAGTTTAATTATTAGTATTTTTGGACTATGGTATTTAATTAATTAATTAAATAGAATGGAAGTGTTGGGGTGTGAGGTGTGAATTGGAGGGTGTGAGGAGTAAAAGACTCTACTCATACTAATTATTCTATTATTATTATTTTAGAATAGTTAAAAAGGAATAAATAAAGGAAAAAGAGGAAAATTGAGAAATTGAGGTTTTTATCATACGTGCAATTGAGAAGCGGAAAAGGAACGAGGAAAAAGCCAAAGCGTCGGAATTCGAAGAATCATCACAAGGTAAGGGGTGATTTCATTCAGTTATGATGCCTTATGGGTTTTGGGATTCGATTGAACGGTTGAATATGTTAGGAAACTTGAATTAGAAAATCTAGGTTTGTAGGATTATCCCTAAAGGTGTCGAATTGTGTGAATTTGAACCGTTAGTTTGTCATGGGATCATTAGGGAATGAATGAATTATGTTAGATAACATTATGTTGGTGTGTTTTGGATGAATTTGGGTGTTTTGATGCATTGGTTCGTAATTGGAAAGGAATGAGTTAGAAGGCATGCTACTGTAAAAAAGCAGATTTTGGGTTCTGTAGGTCGCAGGAACCGGTTCCCATGTGGGAGGAACCGGGTTCCTGGTATAAAAAGCAGAGAGGGGGAATTATGGGTTGTTGGGAACCGGTTACTCCTGGGGAGGAACCGGGTTCCCAGTTAAAATTTTACAAAGAAAAACCACTTTTGTGCGAACTGGTTCCCAGTATGAAGGAACCGTGTTCCCCATACACTTTCCAGAGGGCGTGTATTTCAAACTTGTGTGAACCGGGTTCTCCCTGGGAGGAACCAGTTACCACTGTGTAATTTTCAAAAATCTTCAAACTTTAAAAACTTGTATTTTATAAACCGTAACTACGATTCGAGTGTCGTTTTGGGCAGCGTTCTCTAAATTAAACGTACTATTTTATAAAATTGAGAAATTACTATTTTATGGATTTTATTTTAAAAAGTGTCGATTTTCCGATTTTGTAAACTTTGGTAATTCTAGAAATGGTGATCAACTGTTTAATATTATTATGTCTGGTTGGATGAGGATTACATGATTATGTGTTGTTCCTGTGGTTTATTCATGATTATGTTGTTACCATGTGATGTTTGTTGGTGTTGGATATGTGTGGAATGATGTTGTGATATCATATTCCGTTATTTGAATGTTGCATGTTTTTGATGTGCATGCATATGCATTCTGGTGGTGGTTAATTCCCAATGTGTGGAATTGGACCTGCAGAGCCAATACCCGTACTTAGTGATTTAGTGGTGGTGAAGCTAGCTTCGTGTCCCAGTGGTGTATGGGTGAATCATTGATTAACGTTGTTTCCGAGGTGTAAACGGAACAGGGTGTGAATTTAGTTCACGTTTGGTACCACATGCATAGAGTCTGCATTGCATATGGATTATAACATGATAGGATGGTTTCCAGTGTTATAATCTTATTGTTGTTGTTTTGTGCATAATGAACTGTATGAAATGTGTTTGTATACTGAAATCTGATTATGCTAATGAGGGTGAAATAATGTAATGAATTGTTCTGTTTTTTTTAGAAACGTATAATGCATTTTATATTGCGATGAAATATCACCCTTACTTTGATGATTTCAGATTGAAGTATTAGCCGCTTAGGAGCTGGTGAGGATGGCTTTGAGTTGTGCTATTTAGTTTATCCGCGTGTCAGTCTCATGCGCTTGTAGTTGTATCACTGGGGAACGATTGTTTTGGAGTTATAGTTTTAAACTCTGTTTTCTTTTGGTTTATGTTGGAATAGTTATGAATTGAATTTATTCCGGTTTATTGGTATTTTTCTACTGTGTAGAACATGATGTTGGTTTTGATTATGTTCAATAAAGTTCTTTAGTGAAGCATGACTACTGTTATGAGATTTTTATATTCGTTTTGAATTGTAATGCCCTTTATTGCATGTTACTCTGATTTAATTATTACATTCGCGGGGTATTTTAGAAGGGGTGTTACAATAGTGGTATCAGAGCATAGTCAATCGTTGTTACCAGTGTTTTAGAGTCGTTATCCCTTTCGTATGCGACTAGTGCAAGGTAACAATGTCGATACTTGTGTTCTAATGAGGTTTTTTTGTAATGTTACAGAACAATGGCTGGAAGAGGTAACAGAAGAGATGATGCTGCTATTGTTAAGGCTTTGGGAATGCTAGCTGGTGTGCTTGGAGGGAATCAGCTGGGAGCTGGTATTGGTGCTGACAGATAATTGGGGAATTTTTAGAGGAACAATCCTCCATTGTTCAAAGGCATGCATGATCCCGAAGGTGCTCAGACGTGGTTGAAGGAGATCGAGAGAATCTTCAGAGTGATTGGTTGTGCGGAAGAGCTGAAAGTGAGATATGGTACTCATATGCTGGCAGAGGAAGCTGATGACTGGTGGGTTGCTACTAGGACGGAAATGGAGCAAGATGGTGTTGCATTGACTTGGGCTATATTCAGGAGGGATTTTCTGAGGAGGTATTTTCCTGAAGACATTCGGGGAAAGAAAGAGATCGAGTTCCTGGAGCTCAAGCAGGGAAATAAGACCGTGAGTGAGTATGCTTCCAAATTCATTGAGTTGGCGAAGTACTATTCTCACTACAACAATGATGCAGATGGAGAATTTTCCAAATGTATCAAGTTTGAGAATGGTCTTCGTGATGAGATCAAGCAGGGTATCAGGTATCAGCGTATCCGCAGGTTTTCTGATTTGGTGGATTGCAGTAGGATTCTGGAAGAGGATCTTGCTAATACTCGAACGAACTCTCGTGGGTATGTTGATCGGAAAGGAAAGCAACAAATGGATCGTGGGAAACCCTATGATAAGAATAGTCAGAGATACAGTGGTTGGAAGAAGCCTAGTGGGGGAGATTCTAATGCTCCTATCAAATGCTATAGGTGTGGTGAAACGGGACATCGAGCTAATGAATGCAAGAATGATACGAGGAAGTGCTACAACTGTGGGAAACCTGGTCATGTAGCTAGTGATTGCAGAGCAAGAAAGGTAACTTGTTACAACTATGGCGAAGAGGGTCATACTCGTCCGCAGTGTACTAAACCCAAGAAGGAACAATTTGGTGGTAAAGTGTTTGTAACACCCGGAAAATCACTTAATTATTTAAATGAAGTATTAAGGAATTAATTGTTGGAATTTAGTCAAAGAAGGAATTATCGGAATAATCATAAGGGACATTAACGGATTTATAAGTCGGTTTAAGAGGATTAAGTGAATAATCAGTTTAGTCGGAGAATTATTATTATGAGTAGAAATTAATTAACTAGAGTATTTAGTGAGTTTTATTATAATGTGAGAAATAGAATGAGGAAGTATTATTTAATTGACCAATAAGGTTATATGATAGAATAATATTTAATTTATTAAAAGATTGGAAATAATTAATTTAATTATTAATAGAGTATAATATGAGGTGGTATATATATGAAGTAGTATTAGGAAAATAGGGTTTTACGTAAGAAGAGAAAATCAATTGAAGAAAGTGGAGGCACAAAGGCTAGGAGAGGATACAAGGAGTGCACAACCGGAATCGGAAAATAGGAATTCGATTGAAGTTTTAACCACTGTCAAATCTAAGGTAAGGGGTGGGGTTCTAACTCTCTAAACAGGATTATGATAAATCGTATGTGGGGACGAATTGTATGAAATTATCTTTGTTTGTGTAGATCGTGTGTGGATTAATGATTGACTTTATATTAGTGTTGCTGGTATTAATCATGGTTATGTAAAATTGTGGCACGATAGAAGATAGTGTTGCAGGAATCGATCGATTGAAGAATGGGATTGGAGACGGTGGCTATAGGGTGGGGTGAGCGCCCCTTGCACCAATAGGGAAAGGAGACGGACGTCTCAGGGTTAGGAATAATGGGGGACGGGGGCCTTGGATGATGAGGCGGGCGCCCTAGGTGGAATAAGAGGCAGAAGGCAGACGCCTCCCTTTGGGAAAAAGTGGGGGGCGATCGTCCCAGGCTAGAAGTGGGACCACTTGTCCTTTTTGAGTGTTATTCGTGTAGCCTTACTTACCAGAATGTTGTAATTTCATTTGGCCACTTGATTAAGCATGTAGGTAATTATGTTTGGTGAATCATAATATATTATCTAACTCAATTAAATGTTAGTAACTAAGTAATAATACTGATGCAAGAAGTAGCAGATGGAATAATAAGAATATTAATATTACTAGCAAAGGCAATTGGTTTTAGTAAAAGTACTGATAAGAATTAATAGCAGCAAGAATAAAATTGTAGTATCATGTAGTAGGAGAATATTTAAAATACATTGTTGAAACATGTACCTAGTAGTGTAGAGTTGTTGTGTACTCATGTGACAGAGGTAATGAATAGTAGTACATAGTAAAGTAGTATTTAACTAATATTCTGTTAGTAGGTTCGCAGTAATAATCTAGTAGAAAAACCATTGAAATGGAAGTATAAATAAACTAATGAGAATTTAGTAGTAGTGATGTCATAGACGGATCATAATACACCAGTGCCAACAAAATTCGAGACAGCATGGTATTAAGTGCAGAAAACTAAACATAGTAGTCTAACAAATTAATAGGGGCTGTACTAATTAATAATAATAAAAATAGTACTTAAAAATCAGTACCGAATTAATCGAGCTAGTAAATTAAGCGGTATAATTAAATGTCCGGAATTAATTAGAAATTGTCGGAATGATTTATATATTTTAGTAGGTGGTTACGATTGTTTTATTTTGTTGAAATTGTGCGAATGTAACGTGTCGTTGAATTGTTTTTGAATTATTAGCGATGAATATGTTGTTGTATATTGAATTATGTGAAGTTGCAGGATATTTTTCAGTGACGATAATTACCTCTGATTATTGGTAATAACAGTGATATAGGCGTATGCCTTGTGAAGTGAATTTATGTTGTTATTGCATGTTGTTAGCATCGCATTCCATTTGCATTTGTGAAGGTTTGTATTGGCGGAATTGTGAAGAAGGCTTATGCCTTGTGCCTCTATTAACTGGCAATAGTGAAGGGAGCTGAATCTCCGTTGGTACCACATGCATATGCATTGTTGTGTCTCATTTTGAATCATGTCGTTGTTAATTGTGAAGTAAATTAATTGTTGTTGTTAACGATGAAGTGGTTTGGTGTTGTTGATTTGGAAGTTATTGTGATGTGCTAATTGTGATGTGATAATTTTGTATGATTCAATCCTAATATATTATTTATCATACACTTGTTTATATTGGTAGATATCTCACCCTTTCTATTTTATTGGCCGTTACCTTTATATTGGTAACGTGCAGGTAACGAGGAGTAAAAGGACTTAGTAGCTTATGGCGTCGTCGCTCTGATACGTAGCACTCGGGGGGAATGAATGCTTATTGATTTTATATTGTTTTTCCGTTACACTGTTAATGATGTTACTTTGAGAATTTATTTCCTTTGGATTAAGTTGTTTAAAAGATGCTATATTTCGTTTGAAGTTTTGAAATATTACGAATCCGCTGTGTAGTTACTGAATAAACATGAAGTATTTTTGAAGACTAATTAATTGTTATAAGTTCTTTGGATTAATATGCGCTATGTATCTATTATGATAGGCTTTTTATGTTGATAGTTTCGAATTATGAATGTAATGCCTCGTATTTGTGAAATTTTTGGCACTCTGATTTTTATATAAATGTTGGGTAGAAATGGGGTGTTACAGTGTTCGCTTTGTCTGGATCAGAGACTAAGCCAGATGATCGGTTGATTAAAGGTACATGTTTTATTAATGGCATACCTTTGATTGCGAGTATTGATACTGGAGCGACTCATTCTTTTATTTCTTTGGATTGTGCTAAAAGATTGAATTTGGATATCTCACATATGGATGGAAGTATGGTTATTGACACTCCTGCGTCGGGTTCAGTGACTACTTCATTTGTTTGTAGAAATTGTCCTATTGTGATTTTTGGTAGAGGTTTCGGTATGGATTTAGTGTGCCTACCGTTAGAATAACTTGATATCATCCTCGGAATAAACTGGTTGGAATTCAACCAGGTTCATATCAACTGTTTTGCGAAGACGGTTATTTTTCCTGAAGAATCTAGTGTCAAATATGTGACTATGTCGGTTAAGCAGATGAATTTAGCCGTTAGTGATGGTGTTGTGGTGTTTATGTTGTATTCCTCGATGGAAGAGAAATGAAAAGTTAAGAGTAGTGAACTACCTGTGGTGAATAAATTTCCAGAAGTGTTTCCGGAAGATGTTAGTGAATTGCCACCTGAGAGGGAAGTGGAATTTTCTATAGATTTGATTCCTGGAACTAGTCCGGTGTCGATGGTGCCTTATCGCATGTCAGCATCTGAATTATCTAAATTTAAGAAGCAGTTATAAGAGTTACTTGAGAAGAAGTTTATTCGGCCGAGTGTTTCGCTGTGGGGTGCTCCTGTGTTGTTGGTTAAGAAGAAAGAGGGTTCGATGAGACTGTGTGTTGATTACAGGAAGTTGAACAAAGTTACAATCAAGAATCGGAATCCTTTGCTGAGCATTGATGATTTGATGGACCAATTGGTTGGAGCTTGTGTATTCAGTAAAATTGATCTGAGGTCTGGATATCATCAGATTCGTGTGAAGATGGGAGATATTCAGAAAACTGCATTTAGAACGAGGTATGGACATTATGAGTATTTTTTTATGCCGTTTGGAGTTACTAATGCACCAGGTGTTTTCGTGGCGTATATGAACAGGATATTTCATCCTTATCTTGATAAGTTTGTGGTAGTCTTTATTGATGACATTCTGATATATTCGAAGAATGATGAAGAGCATGCAGAACATCTTAGGATTGTGTTGGAATTGTTGAAAGAAAAGAAGCTTTATGCGAAGTTGTCCAAGTGTGAATTCTGGTTGAGTGAAGTAAGCTTTCTTGGCCATGTGATTTCCAAGAATGGCATTGTTGTTGATCCTATGAAGGTAGAAGCGTTATCTCAGTGGGAAGCGCCGAAGAGTGCTTCTGAAATCCTTAGTTTTCTTGGTCTTGCAAGTTACTACAGAAAGTTTATTGAAGGATTTTCGAAGTTAGCTTTGTCGTTGACTAAGTTGACAAGAAAGGGTTAAGCGTTTGTTTGGGATTCTGAATGCGAGAAAGGTTTTCAAAAGTTGTAGAGGAGGTTGACTAGTGCTCCAATTTTGATTTTTCTGAATCTGGCGGAATCTTTTGTTGTGTACTGTGATGCGTCATTGATGGGATTAGGTGGTGTTTTGATGCAAGATAAGCAGGTAGTGGCTTATGCTTCAATACAGTTGAAGGTTCATGAAAGGAATTATCCGACTCATGATTTAGAGCTGGCAGCTGTGGAATTTGTTTTGAAATTGTGGAGGCATTATTTGTATGGGTCTCGATTTGAGGTATTCAGCAATCATAAGAGTCTGAAGTATCTCTTCTATCAAAAATAGCTAAACATGAGGCAGCGAATGTGGTTAGAATTCCTGAAAGATTATGCTTTTGGTTTGAATTACCATCCTGGTAAGGCAAACGTGGTTGCAGATGCATTAAGCAGGAAGTCGTTGCATATGTCTATGTTGATGGTGCGTGAATTGGATTTAGTTGAGCAATTCAGAGATTTGATTTTGGTATTGAGACTACTTCTGATAGTGTTAAGTTAGGTATGTTGAAGTTGACTAGTGGTATTTTGGAGGAGATTCGAACTGGACAGAAATCTGATGTTGGTGTGGTGGATAAATTGGCATCGATCAACCAAGGTCAAGGAGGTGAATTCCGAATTGATGAGAACGGTGTTATGAGATTTGGTGATAGGGTGTGTGTTTCGGATATTGCAGAAATTAGGAAGAGTATTTTGGAAGAAGGACATCGTAGTGCCTTGAGTATTCATCCTGGTGCTATGTACCATGACTTGAAAAAGTTATTTTGGTGGCCTGGAATGAAGAAGGAAATTTTTGAGTTCGTCTATGCATGTCTAGTTTGTCAGAAGTCGGAGATTGAACATTAGAAACCGTCGGGATTGATGGAACCGTTGTTTGTGCTGGATTGGAAATGGGATGACATTTCTATGGATTTTGTGTCTGGATTACCGAGGACAGCGAAGAACTGTGATTCTATCTGGGTTATTGTCGATCGGTTGATGAATTCTGCTCACTTTATTCCGATAAGAATGGATTATCCTATGGAGAGGTTGGCAGAGTTGTATGTCGAGAAGATCATGAGTTTGCACGGTATTCCTTCTAGTATTATGTCGGATAAAGATCCGAGGTTTACGTCAAAGTTCTGGACGGGATTGCAAGAAGCTTTGGGTACTAAGTTGAGGTTGAGTTATGCTTATCATCCGTAGACAGATGGTCAGACGGAGAGAACGATTCATTCGTTAGAGGATTTGTTGTGAGCTTGTGTGTTGGAGAAAGGTGGAGCTTGGGACAGTTACTTACCATTGATTGAATTTACATACAATAATAGCTTTCATTCTAGTATTGGTATGGCTCCGTTTGAGGCATTGTATGGTAGGAGGTCTCGGACACTGTTGTGTTGGTATGAATCTGGAGAAAGTGTTGTAATTGGACCGGAGATTGTCCAACAGACTTCGAAAAAGATCAAGATGATTCAGGAGAAGATGAGAGCTTCTCAGATTCGTCAGAAGAGTTATCATGATAAGAGGAGGAAGGATCTCGAGTTTAGTGAAGGAGATCATGTGTTTATGCGAGTTACTCTGATGACTGGTATTGGTCGAGTCTTGAAGTCAAAGAAGTTAACTTCGCGCTTTATTGGTCTATTTCAGATTACCAAGAAGGTTGGGAAAGTTGCTTATCACATTGTTTTACCGCTGTCGCTTGCAAATTTGCGTGATGTATTCCATGTATCTCAATTGAGGAAGTACATTGCTGATCCGTCTCATGAGATTCAGGTAGATGATATACAGGTGCAGGATAATCTGACTATTGAAACATGGCCTGCGAGGATTGAGGATCAGAAGTTGAAACATTTGCGAGGTAAAGAGATAGCTCTGGTGAAAGTGGCTTGGGAAGGACCAGCAGGTGGAAATGTTACTTGGGAGCTAGAGATCCAGATGAAGGATTCTTATCCCAAACTTTTCGTCTAAGGTACATTTTCGAGGACGAAAACTCTTTTTAGTGGGGGAGAGTTGTGACACCCCGAACAATTCAATTATTAAATAATTAGAATTTTAATTATTAATTTAATTTAGAAGTTTAATTATTAGTATTTTTGGATTATTGGATTTAATTAATTAATTAAATAGAATGGAAGTGTTGGGGTGTGAGGTGTGAATTGGAGGGTGTGAGGAGTAAAAGACTCTACTTATACTAATTATTCTATTATTATTATTTTAGAATAGTTAAAAAGGAATAAATAAAGGAAAAAGAGGAAAAGAGAGAAATTGAGGTTTTCATCATACGCGCAATTAAGAAGAGGAAGAGGAAAGAGGAAAAAGTCAAAGTGTCGGAATTCGAAGAATCATCACAAGGTAAGGGGTGATTTCATTCAATTATGATGCCTAATGGATTTTGGGATTCGATTGAACGGTTGAATATGTTAGGAAACTTGAATTAGAAAATCTAGGTTTGTAGGATTATCCCTAAAGGTGTCGAATTGTGTGAATTTGAACCGTTAGTTTGCCATGGGATCATTGGGGAATGAATGAATTTTGTTAGATAACATTATGTTGGTGTGTTTTGGATGAATTTGGGTGTTTTGAGGCATTGGTTCGTAATTGGATTGGAAAGGAATGACTTAGAAGGCATGCTACTGTCAAAATGCAGATTTTTAGTTCTGCAGGTCGCAGGAACCAGTTTCCATGTGGGAGGAACCGGGTTCCTGGTATAAAAAGCAGAGAGGGGGAATTCTAGGTTGTTGGGAACCGGTTACTCCTGGGGAGGAACCGGGTTCCCAGTTAAAATTTTACAAAGAAAAACCACTTTTGTGGGAACCAGTTCCCAGTATGAAGGAACCGAGTTCCCCATACATTTTCCAGAGGGCGTGTATTTCAAACTTGTGGGAACCGGGTTCTCCCTGGGAGGAACCGGTTACCACTGTGTAATTTTCAAAAATCTTCAAACTTTAAAAACTTGTATTTTATAAACCATAACTCTGATTCGATTGCCGTTTTGGGCAGCGTTCTCTAAATTAAACGTACTATTTTATAAAATTGAGAAATTACTATTTCATGGATTTTATTTTAAAAAGTGCCGATTTTTCGATTTTATAAACTTTAGTAATTCTAGAAATGGTGATCAACTGTTTAATATTGTTATGTCTGGTTGGATGAGGATTACATGCTTATGTGTTGTTCCTGTGGTTTATTCATGATTATGTTGTTACCATGTGATGTTTGTTGGTGTTGGATATGTGTGGAATGATGTTGTGATATCATATTCCGTTATTTGAATGTTGCATGTTTTTGATGTGCATGCATATGCATTCTGGTGGTGGTTAATTCCCAATGTGTGGAATTGGACCTGCAGAGCCAATACCCGTACTTAGTGATTTAGTGGTGGTGAAGCTAGCTTCGTGTCCCAGTGGTGTATGGGTGAATCATTGATTAACGTTGTTTCCGAGGTGTAAACGGAACAGGGTGTGAATTTAGTTCACGTTTGGTACCACATGCATAGAGTCTGCATTGCATATGGATTATAACATGATAGGATGGTTTCCAGTGTTATAATCTTATTGTTGTTGTTTTGTGCATAATGAACTGTATGAAATGTGTTTGTATACTGAAATCTGATTATGCTAATGAGGGTGAAATAATGTATTGAATTGTTCTGTTGTTTTTAGAAACGTATAATGCATTTTATATTGCGATGAAATCTCACCCTTACTTTGATGATTTCAGATTAAAGTATTAGCCGCTTAGGAGCTGGTGAGGATGGCTTTGAGCTGTGCTATTTAGTTTATCCGCGTGTCAGTGTCATGCTCTGGTAGTTGTAACATTGGGGAACGATTGTTTTGGAGTTAGAGTTTTAAACTCTGTTTTCTTTTGGTTTATGTTGGAATAGTTATGAATTGAATTTATTCCGGTTTATTGGTATTTTTTCTGCTGTGTAGAACATGATGTTGGTTTTGATTATGTTTAATAAAGTTCTTTAGTGAAGCATGACTACTGTTATGAGATTTTTATATTCGTTTTGAATTGTAATGCCCTTTATTGCATGTTACTCTGATTTAATTATTACATTCGCGGGGTATTTTAGAAGGGGTGTTACACTGGGTGGCTAGATAACTTAATTGATCAGTTACGAACGTTACAAATCATTATTGGCGGTTATGTATGTTACATTGTTTATGAGGACGTTACAGACGTTACAAAGGGGTTTAATAACCGTTAGCCCAATGACTTGCCTATATAAGGAGTCCTTGGGGAATGGGTCAAAGAAAAACTCTCTCCAACTCTCTCATTACTCCTCTCTCTGCTACACGCATGGAAAAGGCTCCATATTCCATATCTAAGAGCTCCCAGCTGCGGGGTAAGCTAGACTCGTAGCTTGGAGGCCAAGTACCCTCACTTGAGCCTCCAAATCCCTTAACATATATATAATTTTTAGCAAGAACGTTTATATATATATATATATATATATATATATATATATATATATATATATATATATATATATATATATATATATATATATATATATGTGTGTGTGTGTGTGTGACAACATAACTTTGTATTTAGTCATTCATACACTACCAAATAACAACAAAATTCATCATATTTTGACAATAATTTCTCATTTAATATGTAAAAATTAGATTAGGCAAAAGTGAAATAATAAACATAAGATAATAGTATAAAACAATATCAAAAATATTATAATGTAACAAAAAAAATAGAAGAGAAGAGAGATTAGTGATGATGAAAAAGAAAAAACATGATAGATGAGAGATTAACGAAGAAAATATGCGATAAAAACGAAATTGAAAGAGGAAACATTTGCATAAAAATGAGAAGTGAAAAATAAATAATATAAGAGTAGATATTATAGAAGAAGAGACAAGATGTATATGACGAAGAAGTCGTAATAATGTTAAGAGATATTTAAGAAGAATGGAATTGAAACCATAAGTGTAAGGATGAAAAAATTATTTGTAATTATAAGGCTGAAGTATAATAAATAGGTTTAGCTTTGGGTTTGATGTGAGTTAATTAAAATTTATAATGTAACATAATGCAGTTTGATTCTATTTGGTTCGATTTGCAAAATACAAATTGCAAACCAAACTAAACCGTACGATTTTGTTAAAAGATTACTCAAACACATCCGGTCAAAATACAATTTTCTATGTTTTCAATTTGATTTTATTCAATTTACAATTTTATATTAGGTTGGTTCGATTTTAAACACCTCTTAATCTAACATTATTTAATGAGACCTTTGGAACATTTTTTATTCAAAGAGGTAGTCAATCTTTCCAACATTAATATGCCCGCGCAGACAAACTTACCTACTGCATCTCCTTCATAATAATTTCCCTTTGACCTACCGACTTATCCAAACGTCTTTTGATTGATTAACATGTTAAAAGCTTATTGTAGTAGCTCCTTCTTCACAAGATCCAATTTACACCTTCTCCCCTCAAACTTCAATACAAGGTTGAATAATAATATCTTTCTCTATTCTTCTGTTTACTTTATTTTAGTTTCTTCTAGCTTATGCTCTAATGTTTGTTCTCATTATCATATGTTAGATTTTGCAAAATGAATCAAGCAGCTGCAAGACTTGATGTTCCCCTCCAGATCAGCAACTCAACAGTTGTCAAAGATAGGTGAATCTGAATTATCTGTATTTTACTTCATATATATGAATTCATTCTCAAACTATATTCCATAATTCAGTTATTTTGTATATTATGTGTTTATGTTTTCTATGTATTATGTTGACAGGAAATCGATTGAGGATGTACGTAGTTTGCGATTGATCACAGCGGTTAAGACTCCGTATTTACCTCAAGGAAAAATTGATCTGGAAGCATATGATAACTTGGTAAATATACAAATTGCGAATGGCGTTGAAGGTATTCTTGTTGCTGGCTCAACTGGTGAAGGCCAGTTAATGACATGGGATGAACAGATAATGTTGATTGCTCACACGGTAAACTGTTTCGGCAACAAAGTTAAAGTTATTGGTAATGCGGGAAGCAACTGTACAAGAGAAGCGATTGAAGCCACCGAGCGAGGTTTTGCCGTTGGAATGGATGCAGCACTTCATATAAACCCTTACTATGGAAAAACCTCAATGAAAGGTTTGGTTGCTCATTATAATAGTTTGCTTTCTATAGGACCTGTCATTATATATAATGTACCTGCAAGGAGTGGTCAAGATATTCCTCCTAGTGTGGTTGAAATATTGGCTGAAAACCCTAATTTTGTTGGTGTGAAAGAGACAGTGGGAGGTGAGAGGGTGAAAATGTATACTGATAAAGGGATTGTTGTGTGGGGAGTTGATAGTTTGAGCCATGAAGCTAGATGGGATTGCGGTGCTGTTGGAGTTCAATCTGTTGCAAGTAATTTGGTTCCTGGTTTAATGAGGGAACTCATGTTTGAGGGTAAGAATCATATATTGAATTCAAAGCTTATAACTTTGTTTGATTGGCTTTTTATAGAGCCAAGTCCTATTGCTTTGAACACTGCTCTTGCTCAACTTGGAGTTATCAAGCCTGTTTTCAGGTTGCCATATGTACCTCTGAATAAGGAACAAAGGGTAGGGTTTGTGAATTTGGTGAAGGAAATGGGTAGAGAAAATTTTGTTGGAGAAAAAGATGTTCAAGTTCTGGAGGATGATGATTTTATCGTAGTCTCTCGATATTAGTTTGGATTGTCATCTTCAGGCCTTATTTATAAGTTACTTTGTGTATTGGCTTTTATATTGTGAAGTACCTATAAATAGATGAACACTGAAATGCCATCTTTGTGCCTCGCATAGCATAGAAGGTTGCTCGTATTTTACTGGAGATGCTGACTATTGTGTTGTGTTTGAAAGGAAACTTATGATTCATTTCATAGCAGATATATAGCTTAAATAACTTCTCTTGTTTGCACTTTTCTCCAAATAGTGACTATTTTCCAATATTTTCTATTGTCACTAAGTTTAAACTACCTTTGGAGTTTGATATATTTTCAAGTCATATACGAAACATTCATAAAGCTTAATAGTTATCCTGAAGGTGACAAAATATCCACTAAAAAATTGAATGGCAACAACAGAACCAAGACAGCCTAAGTATTTAAAGCTGACAAACTCAAGTAACTTTTGCCATCACACAAAATTGTCTCAAATATGTTTGATGTACATTATACTATTTTGACAGATAATATCTTTGAATCAGAAGATATGACCAAGTACTCAATTCGGCATGTAAGAATCATCTTCGCCTCTAATTAGTTAGATCTATTGTTTTGGGAAATTGAAACTTCAATTTTACATGAACAACTGTAGAAACCAGTCTAACCAGCAAGTGGATTTGAATGCATTGTTACGCGATTCAGCCTTATCTCTGCAAGTGGTCGATCTTGAGCCCCGGTTGGAGTCTGCACAATAAAAAATTACTATATCATTTATTCTTTCCTCAGATGCTTAGCAAGTGTGCATATTGCGCATGAATTCTAATCTAAATGATGCATTTAAGTGTATATGGTAGCAACAAAAAATGCACAAATACAGCATTGTCACAAAGATGGAGAGGCCTTTATTGTGATGTGAAAACCAAAACCTTGGTTATGTTTAGATTGACGGAAATGAATGGAAAGGGTGAAATAGAATGTAATCATAATAATAGGATCAATTACTTTGATTGTTCAATATTAGATGAAAAAGGATGAAGCATGAAAAAATTAATTCCATCTAAAATCTAAATACTAAACAGTCTTCTTTTTCTAAATATCAAAACATAGCCTACAAGTCTGAGGTTCATCAAAAATAAAAATAACATCAGCAGAAGATTAAGATACCTTTTCCATGAGATCAAGAACTTCAAATCCATGAATTACTCTTCCAAACACAGTGTATAGTCCATTCAAATGTGGCTGCTTTGCATAACTTATGAAGAACTGACTTCCATTAGTATTTGGACCACTGTTAGCCATTGACAACATTCCCCTTGCATTGTGCTGAAACACAGAAAAGAGCAACCTATTAACTTCCACAATAACCAGATAAAGAAAATGTATGCAATTGCTCCATAAAGCACGTCACAAGAAATGTCCCATTAAGCTTATGTTGGTAACCTTAAGATAAACTATATTTCAATCACAGAAAATTTGACCTTTTACCTGATAATTAAGTGTTGGAACTAAATGTCATTTTTCATATGAAGAGTAGAGAAATCCCACTAGGTTTGACAAAATTGATATTTACTTTAAAAAAATGATAAAATGTCATAAATTTACAGAGTTAAGAGGTGTAGGAAATAACACTGAGTTAGCTATTGCGAAAAAGAGAACTCATCAAGTACTTTTGAAATTTTAGTTATAGAAAAACTCTCAATATAAAATAGCTTGAAGTAAATTATCAAACCATTTTGAATGCAATGTGTTTCGCAATTGGATAATCTTGATAACAGTAGTTTATCTTAATGTGATACTAGCAAAAGTGACATTTATCCGATAGAAACTTTGTGTATAAACCCAGATTTCATAGTTCTGATAATGGCACCGATTAAAAAGTATAACAGACTATCAAAGGTAGCACTTCACTAATGGATATACTGATGTCCATCACAAGGTCGCAGAAAATAGCAACTTTTTCGAAGTCCTCTACGCTAGTTACTAGAGTAGTAAAGTGCAACTATAGCTGCTATTTGGCAACATTTTGTACTAAATAGCAGATTGTGGAACAATAGTGATGTGTTCAAAAGAATAGTCATTTCTTAATAGCAGGACAAAGCAGCAGACCCCAAAAGCAGGATAGCGGGATGATCGCTCTATTTGATCACTTTTTTGGACATATTACATATTTACATATAATAATTATAAAAATATATTTAATGTATAATTATTAAACAAATAACTCAACTCATAAAATATTTATAGATCAAAGCACACATAACTTTTGACGTGCATAAACGACTATGAGGGAAGGTTAAGGTTGAGTCACAGCTCAAATTAGATTGTAAACCCCAACACTACCCTTAAAACGCTGTAAATTTAAGGGGTAATTTCGGTGTTTTAGAGGGAAAAATGATAGTCAGCTAGACACCAATCCGGGCAGGGAACCACTATAGTGTTCTCCACCGCTAAGGCTCTTCCCACAGCGGTCGGCCTCTGCTATAGCGGGATAGTGCCGCTACTGACTAGTCTGATTCAAATTCCTAAAACCACAATGATATAGCCTCTATTTCACAAGACGCCTATACAGTATATTTTTCCCTACTCTAACAAGCCTAACACAGGCATAACCCCCAAAAACACAGTTTCATAATTCATAGTAACTGCCACGCAAACAAACTGACCTTCAAAGATTCTCTTATCTCATCATTGAACTTCTTGCCCCATATGCTAGTCCCTCCTTTGCCAGTACCAGTAGGGTCTCCACCTTGAATCATAAAACCTTTAATGTTGCGGTGAAATACAGTCCCATCATAGTAACCACTTGCACAAAGTGCTAAAAAATTCTGGATTTACAACCATTTACACATAAAAAAAAATGAAGAGTTAGTTACAGCACAGAAACATAGAAGAAGCAACGAAAAGAACAGAAAAGGGAAAGAATGAAATTCTTGACTAACTTGACCTAAAATTGCACATGATGATAGTAATAATTGAATTGAAATTGATTTTTCAATGAAAAAAGTACCTCGGAGGTTTTAGGGACTTCGTCGCAGAAGATTTCGCACTTGATATCACCTAGGTTTGTGTGCAGAGTAACCGACTGAAAACGAAAAATCAAAGAAAAAGATTAAGTAAAACATGAGAGAAGAGAGTGATGCAGACAAGAGTGTTGGCAGTTACCATTGAATTTGATTGAGAGCAGAGTGCGAAATTGACTAGTGAAACGAGTAGTGAGAGATGTGTGCATGTGAAATTGAAGCTTTCTGCTTGATTCTTCCCAACAAAAAGATGCAGGGTTTGATTTTGAGATATTTGGGTCCGGGGGTATAATAAGAAATTCAGAATGATAAATCTCAACAACAACAAAATTTCAAATATAGTAATTAGTCTTTTTAAAATTTTATAATTTCGTGACTGCCTTTATTATTACACACTAAATACTAAATGTCGAGCACCTTGTTCAAATAATATTATGAAAAAAAACATGTCTAAAATAATTTTATACTCTCAACCACAAACAATAATGTTAAGTTAAATTTAAAAATAATTTAATAATTTATTAATATTTTATTAGATGATAATGTAAATTTAATTTATATTGTCTAATGCATATCCATTGCACTCTTATATATTATTTAAATAAATTCGTTTTTGAGAAATGTGACTGTCCAAAGCATAATGATAATGTTCACATTTCCATTGCCACAATTTTCTAATTCTTTTAAATTGGTTGAAAGTACAGTGATGATGTTCATATTTCCATCACTCTAATAATTTTCTAACTTTTTTAAATTAGTTTTGTATAACTACATTTATAATCCATGTTGATTGAAATGTGATTATAGTTTATAGATGTATATGATTAACCAGCCATAAACATCTTTAATTATTTTTTTAGTGGAATCGAGATGACTGAGATGTTTGTTTGAGAAGATGTTTTATGTGAAAAAAATTGATTTATTTTGCCTTGATCTACAGTATCTCAACTATTTGAAAATACAATAATGAAAATCATTACAACCACAATGTAAGGTGCAGTGGCAGAAAAAATACAGAAATATTAAATGGAGTGAAATTTGTACTCAATAATGCAACAGTACAAATACAATTTAAGAAACCAATGGAAATGGCTAAGCCAATTGTAGTAATGAATACATGGAATTAAAAGAAGGATCTAGAAAAGCTTAAAGCTTCAGGAAAAGAAGGGAGTCAGGTTTCCACCAATTAATTCCACACCCAATCATTGGTGATTCCTCCACTATTTAACAAAGTCACCCACATACTTTCTGTTAGGAATTTTGGCTCTCATTCCACGTCCTTGCTCCTGGAATTTAGGATCGTGTGTCAAGTGTCCCTCCTCATCACAAGAATTAGTTACTGAAATGACTGATTTGCCCTTGTTCATAACATTACTCCCCTCATTAAGAATAACCTTGTCCTCAAGGTTGAAATTGGGATAGCATTGTGTAAACTCACTGCTGACTTCCCATGTAGCTTCAGACATAGGAAGATTGGACCATTTGATTAAAACCTGAGGTATCTCTTTGCCATTTTGCAACAAAACTCTAGAATCCAACATTGCTTCTGGTTGCAATATTGGGCCAACATCAGTGGTCAGCAGTGGTAAAGGCATATATTGCTCCTTGTGATCTCCCTTGCACAACTTTAAATTCACAATATGAAAGACAGGATGGATTCGAGCAGAGGGAGGCAGTAGTAATTTATAAGCTACAGACCCAATCTTTTGAATGACAGGAAATGGTCCAAAGTATCTCATACCTAACTTCTGATTTTGATGTAAAGATATGGAGTGTTGTCGATATGGCTGAAGCTTAACCAAAACCATATCCCCAATTTGTAACTCAGCAAACTTCCTCTTGGCATCAGCATATTTCTTCATAATTTGTTGTGCTCGATTGAGATTAGTCTTGAGAAGTTGGAGAGTAGTATCCCTTTCAGTCAATAATGCTTGCAGAGAGGGTGGATCATTGGATGTTGTATCATACTTGAGTAGTATAGGAGGATCTCTACCATAAACAACTTTGAATGGGGTCATGCCAATGCTGCATTGATAAGAAGAGTTGTACCAAAACTCTGCCCAATCTAACAATTTAGACCATCGCTGAGGCATTTGTCCTGCAAAACACCTGAGATACATTTCCACACTTTTATTAACTACTTCCGTTTAGCCATCAGATTGTGGATGATAGGCTGAACTCATTGCCAATGTAGTTCCGCTAGCTTTGAAAAGATGCTTCCAAAAAGCACTTGTAAAGACTTTATCGCGGTCAGACACTAAGCTTTTGGGAAACCCATGCAGCTTGATCACAGTGTGTAAGAAGGCCTCAGCAACCTTAACACTAGTGAAATCAGATCGTAAGGAAGTGAAATGGGCATACTTTGAAAGTCTATCTACCACGACCATTATCACCGTAAAACCATTGGAAGGAGGAAGTCCCGTGATAAAATCCATCGAAACATCTTCCCATATTTGCGAGGGAATAGGTAGGGGCTGCAGTAGGCCACTAGGAGCTGTAGTGGCAGACTTAGCTTGCTGACAGACTAAGCATTTGGAGACAAACAGACGGACATCACGCGATAAAGAAGGCCATGTGAATTGAGAAGCAATACGCGCTTTGGTACGGGCAATACCCGCATGACCTCCCAACATGGAAGAGTGAAATTCCTGCAAAATGGATTGAACAAGTTCAGCCTTAGGAGGGACTACAATCTTATGCTTCCAATATAGAATGTCTTGTCTCACTTGGTACAAAGGGTCTGTATTAGTACCCTGCATACATTGGGCTTTGATCACTGACAATGACGGATCAACATTGATAGCAGAATTGATAACTGACAATAGCGGATTTACCGGTCCTGAAGATGCCATAAAGAAGGACCGAGATAGAGCATCTGCAGCTATGTTATCCTTGCCCGGCTTGTACTCTATAGTGAAGTCAAAGCCAAGAAATTTATGCAGCCATTTCTGTTGCTCAGGGGTTTGGATTGTCTGATCGGTGAGAGCCTTTAAACTCTGTTGGTCTGTGCGGATAATAAACGTATTGCCCAGTATGTAATGCCTAAATTTGGCCATGGCTTCTGTTACAGCATAGAGCTCTCTGACATATGCTGATTTTGTCTACATAGAGGGATTGAGCTTCTTCGAAAAATAAGCAATAGGGTGCTTATCTTGACTAAGAATGGCACCAATCCCTGTCCCCGACGCATCAGTTTCCAAGATAAGAGGTTTGGAAAAATCCGGTAGTGCTAAAACAGGGGCGACCGTGGCTTCCAATGCAAGGAAGGCATCGATGGCGAAGAGTCCACTCAAAGGCATCCTTCTTCAATAAAGCAGTCAAAGGGCCAGCAATGGTGGCGTATTTTCTGATAAATCTTCTATAATAACCCGACAGCCCCAAAAATCCTCTTAGTTGCTTCAAATTTATTGGAATAGGCCAATCCAGTACAGCCTTTACCTTGTCTTTATCCATATGGACACCTTTATGAGAAATAGTGTGACCCAAGTAATCAATCTCAGTAAAACCGAAACAACATTTGGACCTCTTAGCAAATAAGGAATGCTGACGCAGGAGCTGGAGTACTTCAGATAAGTGAGCTAAATGAGAAGACCAAGAGGGGCTATATACCAAAATATCATCAAAAAACACCAAAACTGTCTTTCTTAGTTGGGCCTGGAACACATGATTCATGAGGCACTGAAATGAGGCAGGAGCGTTTGAGAGTCCAAAAGGCATGACTAGCCATTCATACAAGCCTTGGTGTGTTCTAAAAGCTGTTTTTGGTCTATCTTCTGGTCTTACTAGTATTTGATGGTACCCTGAGCGAAGATCCAACTTTGAAAAATAATGAGCACCATGGAGTTCATCTAATAGTTCATCAACCGTAGGGATGGGAAAACTGTCCTTGACAGTGATAGAGTTGAGAGCGCGATAATCGGTACAAAATTGCCATGAGCCATCTTTTTTTTTTAACTAGCAAAACAGGGGAAGCAAAAGGGCTGTTGCTAGGTTGGATAATACCTTGTGCCAACATGTCTTTAACCATGGTCTCTATTTGTGCTTTCGTGGGGTACCTATAGGTTGGGGTTACTACCTTCCACAAGGGTAATAGCATGATCATGGAACCTAGCTGGTGGTAATGACTTAGGTTCAACAAACACATCATTATAATTGTGTAAAAGTGTTGTAATGTCAGGGTGCAAATCATGATCTAAAGTAGTATCTGCTGGTACAACTTTATCAAATTGCAAGGTAAAAGCTACATCAATAGCATGAGTGTGGTTCAGTCGTTTGATGTGATGGAGCTGGGCTAGGCTTGGACCACTAGGTTTGTCTCCATACAGTGTAACAAAAGTGTCCTTGACATAAAACTTCAAGGATAAAACATTGTAATCCGCAATATGTGGTCCCAAGGTTTTTAACCATGGTACACCCAAGATTAAGTCTGCACCTGAAATAGGCAACAAATAAGCAGGAACATGGAGGGTATTACCCTGAATGGCTACTGGTAAATAAGCTATATAGCCCATAGTAGTCAAAGAATGGCCATTACCAACCAATACTTGAAACTGAGTGTTGGACTGAATTGGTAGTTGTAAGGATTGGGCAATCCTAGGCTGCAAAAAATTATCCGAACTCCCACTGTCTAAGAGAACAGTCACCGCAATGCCTTGTATTTGACCTTGAAAGCGCATGGTTCCCATCCCGTGAGAACCATTTAAAGCGTTCAGAGAGAGGTGATGCGCAGAGTCCCCCAGGGAGGCTGAATCAAGTATGGTGTGCTCAATGGTGTCAGTTGGTGGATCGTTGTCATCATCATCCATTTGAAGAAGAAAATAATGACGGTTGGGGCATTTGTGGGTAATAGAGAATTTCTCATCACAATAATAACAAAGCCCTTTTTCACGGCGGAGTTGCATTTCGGCCTTGGTGATGTTTTTGACGGGGTGGCTTTTCTGCGGTGTTGAAATTGGTTTGGGATTTGGGAGTAATGGTGGTTGTGGGTTAGCTTTTGGGGTGGTGTTTGTGGCTGGGAAATGATAGGGTTTTGAGGATGAAGAATTGGGAATTTTAGTGTTGGGTGATGGTGAGTATTTGTCCTCAAAGAGTCGGGCCAGCGCGTAGGCTCTAGATAAAGAATGTGGAATTTGAGCGATTACATCGCGCTTGATATCTTTCTGAAGACCACTGATGAAACAATCAAGGGTGGCTTCTGGGCTTAATCCTTGAGAACGGTTGGCTAACGCGGTGAATGAGGTGTAGTAATCAGCAACTGAGGAGGTTTGCGTAAGTTTAAACAAAGTGGGCCTGGATGACTCATATGGAGATGGGCCAAATTCCAATTCCAAAGCCCGTGTGAATAGGGTCCAAGATTGAAACGGTTGATTTCTGGAAACCATCTGAAACCACGGTACCACATCCTTTTCCATATGGACGGCGGTGATGATGAGATGCTGATTATCGGGGTGTACCATAATAATCGAAAAACTGTTCCGCCTTGAAAATCCAATTAAGCACGTCGGAACCGTCAAAGCGAGGGAAATCTAGTTTGATATTACGCACCTGAAAGGGTTGAGCAACCGGTGATGACGACGTTGATGAGCCCTTGCGCGGAGAGTTAGATGAAGGTTGCTGAGTTGAGATTCAACACGCTCAAATCTCGCTTGATCCAGATGACGGTGGTGGGTATACTCGTCGTGACGACGATCTGCATCTTCCAGGAACTTTTGTAGCATTTTGTTCATCTCAGTAAGTGAGTTCTCCATGCACTTCATACGTGTGTTGTCAGCCATGGTGCAACTCAATGAAAGCACCAAATGTAAGGTGCAGTGGCAGAAAAAATACATAAATATTAAATGGAGTGAAATTTGTACTCAACAATGCAACAGTACAAATACAATTTAAGAAACCAATGGAAATGGCTAAGCCAATTGTAGTAATGAATACATGAAATTAAAAGAAGGATCTAGAAAAGCTTAAAGCTTCAGGAAAAGAAAGGAGTCAGGTTTCCACCAATTAATTCCACACCCAATCATTGGTGATTCCTCCACTATTTAACAAAGTAACCCACATACTTTCTGTTAGGAATTTTGGCTCTCATTCCACGTCCTTGCTCCTGGAATTTAGGATCGTGTGCCAAGTGTCCCTCCTCATCACAAGAATTAGTTACTGAAATGACTGATTTGCCCTTGTTCATAACACACAATATATATTTGAATGAGACTATTGTTGATAGACAAATGAATAGTTGATAATGGTAATCCAACCTAAAATGGTGTAGATCTAGAGAAATAGGTTTAATGGGGAATAATTTATTAATTGATATGAGAACAGACGTACCAGTGGTCATGATTCATGAAGCAAGTAGAGGTTGAGGTCATAAAATTAAAAGTTAATTTTTTAATCCCCGTATTTTTTTAGTACCACGTGAAATCCTGTATTTTTTAATACCACGTGAAATTTCAAAAACATTTTTAAAAATTGAAAATATATTTTTGATGCACGTCATTTTTAAATTACATTTATAAACAATTGAAAATGTATTTTTGGTATAAATCAGAAATGTATTTTCGATTTCTAATATAAACAATTTTGTTGCCATAGCAACAAAAAGTAGCATGAGCCACTTGGGAGTATATATGTTTTCTTTGTTGAATGCCAAAAACGTGTTTCTGATTTATATCGAAAACGTATTTTCGATTCTATTTTTGTTTTTTTAAAGATGTATCTCAAAACGAATGAATTATAAGTGGTAAGGTCTAAACCAAAAATATATTTCTAATGTTCTAAAGATATTTTTGGAATTGAATAGGGTGTTTTTCACTCCTATAGAATGGAATAAGAAATTCTTAAATTAAAAACTCTTATGAGAACAATATTCTATCTAACGTGGAATATTTAACTACATGAGTACTCTTTATATACTCACATTTATGAATATGGGTGGGACCGCTTCCATGATATCTCATACATGAATTCCTAGAACATTCATTAAAAATTAGTGACCATGCAATGAAAACACCCAAAATAGGGGAGACCACAAATAACACCACTCTCTCCGTTGAGTTAGATTTACACTTTTTGTCCAATAAGGGAATATATCAGTTATTTTTTAAAGACAAATTAATATATATGTATAATAACATTGGAATAAAAAATCTCGGTACAATATATATGAGATCTGAAAGCATAAGATGTACTAAACTGAACTCACTAATACAAAGACAACACCATATATGCAATGAAAACACCCAAAAAGCTTAAAAGCCACAACAAAACAGCACCCTAGAGTAAACCCAAGCAGTTAAAAACACCACCCTTTAAAGGGAAATAGGCTAGATCTAACACCACCTGAACCACCCTCAACAGAACCTAGACTCCCAATTCCAGAATTAAGAGAAAACTCTCGATCCACTATAGATTAAAATCGAGGATAGGATTCTAAAGTCAATCAGAGAAAGAGAGAGAGAATATATCAAGGCTAGTACTAGTCCCAACATGTTCACTCATCACTACAAACTGCATAGAGAACTTTTACTCAAGTTTATGCAAGGTCTCATAACAAGACTAAAAAGTGGTTGAACATTGATGCACCCTTCCAAAAATAAAGGAAAAAGAAAACATGGAAATTAGATAAGATTCAAATTACTTGCAGTTATTAACTCATGAACTACATTAGATGTATGTGTATCTACAAACAAGGGTGGAAGGCTTCTGGATTCTGTTATTAACACCTCAAATAAACAAAGGCACTCAATACTTATAGAGATTATATAGGAACTTGAAATATGCTGGAAGCTTTCATTAGGAGACATGTTCAAATTGTAATTAGTACTCTAGTATGGCCATGACGGATTGCAGTTGCAGAGTTTTTGACAACTATGGCGGATTGTGAAGAATGGTGGCTAAAAGTGGCTTTCTGTGATCTGCCATAGATAACATTGGTTCACTTACACTGTGACTCTGATAATTAGCCATGGCTTTCTTACCCTTTTGATCTAGCTAACTCGATTTTTTTAAAGAAATAGACAAACACACATTACTGAAAACAACTACTACATCTCTTCGAAAAGGGAATTTTGGAAAACAGGTAGTGAGAAGTAGTTGGCAAGAACAGGGGAAACTAGCCATGAACTCACACGAATCAACCATGAACTCAAACAAACAACAAAAATACATTTAAAAATTGCAACATATTTGAACGATTCAAAGCAGAAACACAGACAAAATACCTGAATGGAATGATTCAAAGCAGATAGATAGACCAGATTCAGCAAATAATGAAGACAGAAGAAATTCAAAAAGACAGAACAGAAAAATACCTAAATAATTCAAAGCGGATAGATAAACCAGATTCGGCAATAATGAAGACGGGGAAATAGAAAAGACAGAATGAAAAAAATACCTGAATCAAAGGAATTCACAAATGTCTGTGGTGAGGAAACAAATTCACAAACCTAAATACTCTGTGATCAGGAGAGTTAAAGAGAGGATAGAGAGTGGGGGGAAAGTTGGGATTTACAACTATGATATGAATTGCAAAATTGTAACTTTGGCAGTTGAATAAACTGAGGGAAACTCCAAAATGCAAAAGAAAAGAGCTTAGAAGGAATTCTTTAAACAAAGTCATCATCCCTTTTTCCCCTCCTTATATAAAACTCCCAAACTCGGTATAGAATTTAGCGAGTTTAACACAAGCATCGTCCCAGTAATGGTCACAATTTTTTGTAATGAGATTGTAAGCATTTCTTCTGCACTCAGCAGCAAGTTCTTCATCACACCTACTTCACCAACTCCCTTATCTGTTTTTCCAATCAAAATTGTCTCTGTAAATCCAAACCCTTCACATCTCTTAGGTAATCCTTCAAATATTCCCAGTGATGAATACCCGTGTGCTCCATAAGCATACTCAAGACCATAGTCTGAAAAACAAAAGCTTAAAAATAAAAAACATATAAAATTCCACAAACTCATTACAAATCAACCATGAACAAACAAAAATTAGCAAATAATTCAAAGCAGAAAGACAAACAAGAGACCTGAATGAAATGATTCAAAAAGACAGAATGAAGAAATACCTGAACCAAAGCTTGCTATTAACAAATATTTTGCTGATGGAAAAAAAATATGCAACTCGAGAGAGGAAAAGGCAGGGCAGAGAGTGGGGAAAGATGTTGGGGTGTACAACACTGAACTAAATTGCAAAATTGCAACTTTGGCGGGTGAATGAAATGAGGCTACACAACCATAGTAACCCCCCTCAAATTGGGGAAAACTCCAAAACGTAAAAGATAAGAGTTCTGAAGGAATTCTTTCAATAAAGTCCCCATCCCCTTTTCCATACTCTCTTTTGAATGGAGCACACATTAGTTTCTTTTGAATGAGCACAATCAAGTAATCTATCCATGACTCATTTGTTCAAACTCTCGATACCAATCACCTTCCTTCACTGTACTCTGTTTTGAAAATATCATTTGCAATCCCAAAAACTCTGCCATTCTACAAATAGTCTCAGACTCTGGGTGTGACTTATCCCCAGATGAGAAACCGTGCAAATGCAAGGAATCAACATTAGCAACATCCACCCAACTAAATCCCACTTCCTTCTTTACTCCCCTCCCCCTCATCCCTTTTCGCACTTCAGCAACTTTCTCCCACTTTCCTTTCTCAGCATATAAGTTTGCCATCAAAACATAGGGACCGGAACTTGCAGGGTCCATTAGTATCAAACTATCAACAACTCTCTCTGCCATCTCCACATTCCCATGTAATCTACAAGACCCAAGCAAGCTTTGCAACACTGACAGTCCAGGTCCTCCCGGAATCTGATGCATCAACTCTTCCGCCTCATCTAGCCGTCCCACACGGCCCAACATGTCCACCATAATTGAATAATGCTCAGGGGTTGGTTCAAGTGAATGTTTTATCACCATAGAGTCAAATATTCTATTGCCTACATCAACCATTCCCTTTCTACAACATGCAGCCAAAACAGAAAGGAAGGTGATGGAGTCAGGATTGCTTCCTTCCCTTTCCATCTCTTCAAATAAATTCATTACTGACTCATAGTCTCCATGGCGGGCATATGCAGATATCATCCCTGTCCAAGAAAACTGGGTTTTTTCGCGTGTCTCATCGAATACTCTTTGAGACTCACTAATGTTCCCGCGCTTGCCATACATATCAAGCAGAGCCCCTGCAACAAATGGGTCAGTGTTTAACCCAAGTTTGATCAAGTGAGAATGACATCGTTGCCCATGTTTCAATGATATATCCTCAGCTGCGGCAATGGCATTTAACACACTACCAAATGTATATTGGTTGGGCTTAATCTCCTTTATTGCAGACAAAAAAGTAAGGAAGGTTTCTTTACACAAGCCATTTTGAGCATACCCTGAAATTAATGCATTCCATGATATTGTTCCTTGATAGTTAAGCTCCTCAAAAATCTTCTTTGATTCTTGAATGGATTCAAACTTAGCATACATGGTAATAAGGCTATTGGAGACATTTTGTTCTGATGAAAACAGCTTTTATGCATAACCCATGAACCATTAGGCCTTCTATCACCATATTCCTGGTTGTTATACCATGCAATAATCCTATAAACGTAACATCATTTGGATACACGTCATCAACTCTCATAGCATTAAAGTGAGACACCACATTCTCTTCATCCATAGAAATCATCGTCGTCCAAGACACTACATTTCGATTATTCATCCCCTGAAAAACTCCCTTAGCATCTCTAAGAACCTTACATTTCGAATAAGTCGAAATCAAAACATTGCAAACTGCAACATGTGTTCCATAACCTAATTTTTGAGCCAAACCATGAATCTGCTTTCCTAACTCCAAGTTTCTAATATAACCACAAGCGGAAACCGCACCCGTAAGCGAAACATGGTCAAGCAACATCCCTTGTCTCACCATGTTGACAAACAACAAAACAGCTTCCAGCCCATAGCACCCTCCCTCTTGAGCATACCCAGAAAGCATCGCATTCCAAGAAACCAAATCTCTTATAGGCATTTCATCAAAAACTCTCCCAGCCCCATCTAATTTCCCCCACCTTGAATACATTGTCACAAGCGCATTGCCAATAAAAACTTCACAACCAAATCCACATTTAACCACAAGAGAATGCAACTGCAACCCAAATAAAAACCCATGACCATCCTGATTCCTATCCCAACAAAACGAAAGCACAGTAGTGTACGTCACAGGATCAAAAACTATCCCATTTAAACGCATAAAAGCTGCAAAATTCAAAGCTTCAACACTCTTCTCAAACCCAGAAAGAATAGTATTCCAAGAAACAATATCAGGACAACTAAAATTCTCGAAAACACGCAAAGCAAGTTCAAATTTCCTAGCTTTGCAGTACATTTTCATCAGTGAATTAGACACAGTGACATAGGAAACAAACCCGGTGGATACCGCCAATCCATGAATTTGGGAACCCAAATTAAACTCTCCCCGACAAGCCTTGAATGAGAGTGCAAATGTTACCTCATCGACATTTTGAAGAAAATGAAACTGGGAGTGTTTCTTGAATATGGAAAGAGCTTGGAAGGGAAGACTGTTGTGCAAGAGGTTAAACATGGAACGGTTAACTGAAGAAGCATTTGGGTGGGGAGTTTCGTCGAACAGGTTGTGCTCATGTTGTTTGAGTGTGTGGAATAGTTTGAAACATGTTTTGAATGATCTTTTTAACTGTGTTTCGTGGAGATTGAGGATTTTTGAAGATAGTACTGGTGAGTATAACATAACATGAGAAACAGTGATGTTCTTCTTGAGAAATTGGTTTGGGTCAAGATATAATTCAGTTACAGTTTTTCTTTTACAAAATCAATTTTTTGTTTTTTTCTTTTACAAAACTGTGCGATTTTGTTTTATTAAAATAGTTTATTATTTTTAGATATATATATATTTTTAAAATAAAAACCAAATTATTTTACAAAAAAATATTATATTTCAAAAAAATTCATATATTATCTTAAAAAATATTTTATCTTAAATTAAAAATAATTTCAAAATAAAAATATTTGATACATAAATAAATAAAAAACAACACATTTTTCTCGTGTTTTGGTTAATACATTATTTTTTCTTTTATTTTCTTTAAGATGTTTTACCGTGTGCCTCATACGGGTACTATAGTGCTATACATGTCTTTGTTTTTAAAATGTAGTAAAAATATAAATAAAAAAAACAAAATTGTTTTACCGAAAAAACTTATTATTTAAAAAACAAGATATATTTTTATTTATATTTGTAGCATAAATATAGTTATTCCATATATATACAAAAATTTGGATCAATCTAAATATTAAATTTGTTTTGACATTATTTATTAAAATACTTATACAATCATTTAATTTCATACATTATTTAAAATGTATTTACTTTTATTTTTTTTAATTCTAAAAAAAAAAATAGTAATTGTTATAAACAATAAAATGTATATTTTGCTAATTATAACTCATTTAATATATATAAATTTTAAATTTAGACTTCACCCATATACTAATTGATCGCGACTTTATACGTCTTAAGAATATAGACTGCAAGTATACAGTCCTATCGCGTGTAGCTTTAAAGATCGAATTTCAAGGGATTAAATATCGACCTATCGTTTGAAACCACCCGACTGAACTTCCGATTGATAGGGGTGTATCAATGGAGTCGCCATCGAACGTCTTTTATCTCACGACGGAAAAAGGGAAACATCGAGTAAACCTGAAGGGAGAAATCACGGTCCTGCGATCGAAAGATCGAGAGAATCTAGGTAAGGGAGTTAGTTACGCGAGGGGAAGGGATTAGCACCCTACACGCCCATAGTACTCTATGGTATCCACTTCTATTTTCTAGATAAAGGGTGTGTTATATCTATCTATGCTTAAACGCTACAATGCATGCAAAAGAAAAGAGAAAATAAAGAAACCACGGGGAAAAGAAGAAAGTTTTTACAAAGTTTGCTCGATCGAGCCCCGTGACAAGATGCCTACCTATTCCCGCGTGCAATGGGAAAGTCAGAGCGTCGTAGTTCGGGTCATTTGTTTTGGTGGGTTTTGTGGTTTTTACTTGTGAAAAAGGTTTTAAACACAAATGAAAAGTGCGCACGAATGCGAAAAGAGTTTGTCTTGGTTGGTTGCTTTTACCTTGTGAAAGGAGTTCAAACCATTATTAAGTGTTTTGTTTTCAAAGGAAAAAGAAAGCAAGTTTTAGTTTTATTTACATGCAAAAGATGCAAAGAAACTAGCAAAACAAAAGGGATATTAACTAGTACTAGCCCTAATGTTGTCATGCAAAAATTTGATCTATAGTTGAGGACGTGAGGGAATCTCTACCTATGTTAACATGTCAAGGATGTAAGTCCTAATGTCTAGGCTCGAGAACCTATCCTAACCGAGCAATCCTAAGGGAAATCAAACAAATCAAACACAATCAACAAGTAGAATCGCCCTAAACGGGTCTTTAAATAAACCAGAGGGATTCTTGAACATGCTCCAACTACGGAAGCCCCATCATGCATCTCTATTCCTACTTCTCATGGAAAAAGGAAGCTGTAAATCCATACTTCTCATGATATCTAGGAAAGTTATAAGAGAATGCAATAAACGGTGTAGAAACTACCACACGGATGTCAAATCCGAAGAGCATTGCGAGCTAATGAAATACTTCAAAAAACTTCAAGTACTGCATCCAGGCAATAAGAGTAAACCGGTGAGAATGGTTCAAAGCATCAAAAATAAGCGGAATACGCATTGATACGCATCCGAAGTGATAACGCCTGCAAGAACGAGATTAGACCGAACAAAACTAGGTAGGAGAGATGCACACGTGGGTGTACAAACACGAAACACCTGCAAGAAGGGAGTTAGACTCAAAAGGCAAGTACAAAAATGTATATGTGGGTATACAAACGCAAAACATCGGAGAATTGTGTCGTATGTATATACAACACAAGCCCCTGCATCAAACACATGTCAAACCATGCTCAGGAATGTTAGAACACCTGCTGTTTGTGGTTAAATTTGAGAAATAACAGGAAAAAACTAGTACAGGTCACGCTAAGCCTGCTATACCGCGCTAAGCGCGACCAAAAGTTAGGCCAAAAGTTGATCCATACAGTTAGGCAACAGTTCCATAGCTCATAGATGACTATCAAATGCATGAGCATGCAAGGAAAGCGAATCAAAGTGATAATTCCAAAGTTCATGTGCAAAGACATAATGCATGAACATGCGAGGAATGCGAATCAAAGTGATAATTTCAATGCTCATGTGCAAAGACATAATGCATGAACATGCGAGGAATGTGAATCAAAGCGATAATTCCAATGCTCATGTGCGAAGACATAATGCATGAACATGCAAGGAATGCAAATCAAAGCGGTAATTCCAATGCTCATGGGCATGAACCCGCTCATAATCTCCTTTCGAGACAACATTCGGTACATTTAATTCTTTACGGTAAAAAGTTGTGGCTCCTGTAATAGAAGGCCACTGTCGATCACCATTTCTCTCTTTAATCCACTGTATGTAAGAAGCATAGTCTATAGGATATTTATTGCCAAAATATTGTCCCCCTTCGAAATGAATAATATTCCACACTTGAATAACCCTAATCATTGATCCGATAACATCAGGCATGTCATAGTATAGAGTTTCCCGCAGAAACTCCTCATCGGGAGGTCCCATCAAAGCATATCCCGACTGCCTCAAATCAAGAGTTGGATTATAATTAATACCACCCCTTATGCCCCTGAGAGGTACATTGGAGAAATCTCCGCAACGGATGATAACTTCCTTACTTTCAGTTTTGGACATGTCACGCCTGTACCAACCAATATCTTGGGATGTGAGGCCCATCAGCCTTGGGACCCACCTCATAGTATACTGAGTATCAATAAAATCACCATTATGGGGAAGAAACCCCATGAACCAATAGTATAATAGTGGCGCACAATAGTGAACAACTCCACCTTTCCCCTTAAAACTTCTCGACTATATGGAATGATAAACATCCCCCCAGAAGAGTTGGAATATGATTCTTCTGAATGAATATGGAAATAGCGTTTATATCAACAAACTTAGCCTCATTCGGAAACAAAACCATCCCATAGATGTAACAAGCTGAAATGGCATTGAAACTTTTCCAATTATTCTTGGAAGCTTTGGCATTGGCTTAACTCAATAAGAAACCCAAATGAAAACCTCTTACAGCTACCTTGCTTGCAACGTTGGCTGACACCATAGATTTCTCCATGCAAAGGGCATTGGCGATCTAATCATCGGTCGGTTTCTTCATAGAAGCATGAAAAGGCACTTGATGTAATACATGAATGTCCAAGATATTAGAATAATCTTCCAAAATCGGAATCAACAAGTACTCAAGGAACACAAAACACCTCAATTCATGATCATAGAACTGGAATAGGGCCAGGAGGTCATCCTTCTGATATTCGGTGAGAGGAGACTTCAACCATGTTAGGATTCTTCCGTATTCTTTGGTGAAGATGCTAACATTCTCAAGTGGAGACTTATTAGCCAACATAACAAGATTCTCAAGAGCAGGCATGGGAAATTTGTACACTGGATGACGTCTATGATTGTCCTTCTTTTCAGTATCCATATTCCAAAACAGCCTGAAAACTAGACTCAAAGGCTACAAAATCCTAAAAATAACCAAATATGTATGTTAAGGTATGCAATTAAAAATTTCCATGAATTCAATGCACCAGAATCATATCTCATGTATATTAAACCACTGTTGTACTGATAACAAAACTCTCGGTCGAATGTAACAGAATCAAATGTCCGACCACGAATCGGAACTCCACAGAAAATACCGAAGATCACGGAACCAAGCATCAGTACATGTAGTAATGATTTCCCACCCTACCTCACGGGTAATTCTGAATAGAATGGGGGTCCCTAATGATAAACAAAGTCGACAGTCCTTTATCGAGCACTCTGCTATCTACACAATAGGGTATAGAGCGAAAGCACCGCCAATCGAACCTCGTTTGAGTTTGGTACTTCATGCCTCCTCACACACACCACGGGATGTGGGATTCGACATGAACATCCATTTATCCTATATGTCTATGGCCGGCGTAGGGGGCCTTTTACCTCGTGTAACTCCCACACAAAGTATCACAGCATAACAGCGGCCAATATACCCGATATATGAAAATAAAAGTGAATGCCACATAAAATGCAATGCATATCATACAAAGGATGATGCGGTAAAGCTGATTAAATAAATCAACACCAAATAGACAAGAAAATAAAATCTAGGGTCGACTCCTAGATGGACCAACAAGAGGTCTGGACATCCCCAATGAAGTCGCCATCTAAAACTGCTGATGAAATCATCGGATAGAATACCAATGAAGTCGCCATCGAACATTTTTTATCCCACGAGAGGAAAGGAAAACATAGAGTAAACCTGATGGGGAGAAATCATAGTCTTACGACCAAGAGATCAGTTAAGGGATTTTGTTATGCAAGGGGAAGGTATTAGCACCCCCACACGCCCGTAGTACTCTACGCTATCGACTTCTACTTTCTATATAATGGGTGTGTGTATCTATTTACAACCTATGTCTAAGGTAAAATGAATGAATGCAAAGTGTTATGTACAAAAAGAAAGGTTTTTTTTTGGTGCCTGACGCGGTTGCGAACCTTTATGCCTACGTACCCCATTTGTGCAATTGGGGATCAAAGCACTACGTAGTTCTCCTCAAAAAAATTGATGGGTTGCAATGTTTTTTATGGGAAATTCCATTCCACATCCTCATAATTGCAACTCATGCTTGGCGTTGCAGCTTATCGTAAGTCTTATGCTCGGCCACTCGCACACTTAGCAATTTGCTTGAATTTGAAAAGGAACACCCTTATTGAAAAGGTTTTCATAGAAAAAGGTCTGAAGACAAAAAGATTTGGATTGAGGTGAGTTGTTTTTACCTTTGGAAAAGGGTTTGAGTTTATTAACATGTTTTGAGATTTGATAAAGAAAATGATTTTAGTTTTATTATGCAAAAAGGGGAAGAAAAACATCTAAGGGGAACTAACTAGCTCTATCCCTTATGTTATCATACAAAGTGGCCCTAAGTCAAGGATGAGAAGGAGAAGTCTCTACCTATGTTGACATGCAAAGGATGACAATCCTAATGCCTAAACTCAAAAGCTACCTTATCTGAGCGGTCATAGGGGAAACTATCCTAATATCCACCTCGGTTGACAAACCAAGGGATATAAAGGGAGGAGGCAAGCAAGTGCTTTGGCAGAAGCATACAAACAATGTAATGCACACACAGATGGTACACACATGCGTGGGGAATAAGAAATAAGTTCCATAGCCTCAAAGGTAGTGAATCACCCAAGTCAACTAGGATCCTTCTTTCGGAGGAAAACCATAGCCATAGATGGAAATACCTGTGTCAACCAGGAGTTTCCTATGGAAGAAACGGATCACATCTTGATATGAATTACCAAGTGTGAGGAGAATATGAGTGCGAGTATCAGCGTGTCAACGCGAATCCCCTGAACAAGCATGGAGGGTCAAAATAGGGAACCCTTGCAACTGTATATATGACTCGATAAAGGAAGCATCACGATTCGTATAAGCTGAGATGACACGGAGTGAACTATGCGGGGGTTGGTTTCGAACCCTTTTCGCGTGCCTTTCACCATCATCATCATCATTAGGACTTTATTGGTGGTGCCATATAATGTTTCCTAACCACTCATGACTCTATGCAAGCACAAAAGTAAACACTTACTGAAAATTACCTCCTTGCACGGTAGGATTTTAACCAAACCAAATACAGTTAGCACACAACTTGCAAAATCGCCCTAAACGGGTCTTTAAATAAACTAGAGGGATTCCTGACATGATCCAACAATGGAATCCCCATCATGCATCTCTAATCCTACATCTCATGGAAAGGAAAGCAGTAAACACCCTACTTCTCATGCTCTCTAGAAAAACGGTAAAAGAATGCGATAAAAAGGGTAAGAGAATACCAAACAGATAACAATCCGTAAAAGCTAAAGCAAGCAAAAATACTCCAGAAAACTTTGTGAACTGCTGACAAGAAATAAAGAAATCTGGTGAGCAATAAGTAGAACCATCAATAAGCGTGATCGGAATGTGTGTTGTACACATCCGAATAGCAACATAAAACCTACAAGGGATAACAATCCAGACAATACCAACAAAGAGGCGCATATCGTATGCGATATCAGAATGTGTGTCATACACATCTGAAACAAATAAACCTGCAAAAGGATAACAATCTAGATAATGCAGACAAAGGGGAGTCTATCGTAGGCAATATCAGAATGTGTGTCGTATACATCTGAAACAAAAAAACCTACAAGAAGGTGAAAACCAAGCAATGCAGACAAAGGGATGTCTATCGTAGGCAATATCAGAATGTGTGTCGTACACATCTGAAAATAAAATAAACCTGCAAGAAGGTGAAAACCAAGCAATGAAGACAAAGGGATTCCTATCGTAGGCAATATCAAAATGTGTGTCGTACACATCTGAAACAAATGAACCTGCAAGAAGGTGAAAACCAAGCAATGCTGACAAAGGGATGCCTATCATAGGCACTATCAGAATGTGTGTCATACACATCTGAAACAAATGAACCTGCAAGAACCAAGTAATGCATACAAAGAATGCACACACATGTTCGCAAGATCGGGATATATTTCGTACATATCCAAATCAATTGAATAAACCTGCAAGAAGGTGAAAACCAAGCAATGTAGACAAAGGATGCACACACATGTGTGCAAGACCGGGATATGTGTTGTACATATTCGAATCAATTAAATAAACTTGCAAGAAGGTGAAAACCAAGAAATGCAGACAAAGGATGCACACACATGTGTGCAAGATCAGGATATGTGTCGTACATATCCAAATCAATCAAAGAATAAGCTCAAAGTACCTTGCACAAGTAACAAAGTGTTAGAAATAACAAGGAAAATGTTTATCGGAAGCACAAAGCTCAAAAGTGAATATTCACATGATGATATACTAGCATAAGCATACAAGAAGTGAAATAAAATCTCAAAAATCGGCTTGGGAAAGCACTTATTCAAAATCGAAGCGAAAAAGTCAACTTGTCGGAATTAATTAAAAATCGCATGGTTGCTTGCAAACGTGCCAACGAATTCAAAAATATGATCAGTTTTAATTAATTCTGAGTGGAAATGAAATTTTTTAGACCTTAAAGGAACGGGGAAGTGTCATACCCCAAAATTTGCCCTAATACTTCTCAAGACATTTCATACATCCATGCTCAAGGATTCCTCAAGGGTTGATCAGACAAACCCTCTCCTAGACAATCAACCCAAACTAGGGTTTGGCAATTCTCAGATCCAGATGGACTTCCAACATCTCCAATGGTCATCATGCCTCCTCATATGCTTCAAAGATTCTCCATGTCAAGTTTCAAGCCTCAAAAGTCAAATTTCCTCAGACAATTGCTCAGATGGTTGGAAATCAGTTGTATTGGACAAAAGTCAACTGTGGTCAACATACAGTCAAACTTCTTCATACTTTATCAGAAATTTTTCCACCACCTCTAATTTTGAAGAAAATTCAATTCCCTACAACTTCATGTCTCACAAGAATGTTCAAAAAATGCTTCATTTGGAAGGTATGGATCAAAATATTACAGGTCCTTTTCAAAGTCAACAAAAAGTCAACTTTTTGTTTTGAAGATCTATTGAGCATGGAAACTCCAATTGAGATGAAACAGAAGAGGTTGGTTAGAGGACACTTAGAGATTTCTAAAAAGTCCAAGAACACTCAAAAATGTGGAAAATTGAGCAAAATACATCATTCATAAGTTAGGCATTTTTGAACAATTGCACAAAAGGAGATATTTGTCAAAATCCAATTTTTTCCAAATGGGCCTATAATTTTATGATCCAAACTTGATCATAATATTATTTGTGACCTATTGATGCCTTGCCATGACAATTTTCTATTTTATTGATTTATTTTTGAATTTAAAACCATTTAATTCAAATTTAAATTATATAAAATATGAAAGTAAGATATATTTTCAAAAGGAGTGGATTTTTGTCAAGCTTGAGGTCCAAGATAGCCCACAAAACATACCAATTTCGTGATTGCTTGCACATGGATGAGAAAATCAAATTTTCTCCAAAATTTGATTTTATTTGAAAGAAATTTATTGCACATTCAATATCGAATCTTTTTTCCTTCTTTTTGCTCTCATATTACACTCTATAAATACCAAGCAAGCTGCACAAGACAAGGGACGAAAACCCTAGCCCTTGCAACAACCCTTATTTTGCCAAATTTTTTCTCAAAATTGTCAAAATCGTGTTTGAACTTCCAGCCACTTTCAGCCTCTCTCAATCACTCCATTGCATTCCTAGGGTAAGTTTGAGTAAGTATATATCATTACCAATGATGGAAACAGCCTGAATCGATGCATACATGTTCATACATATTCAAAATTTTCTTGAAATTGCATTTTTATTACCTGCTTGTTTTAATCTATTCTAACCGTTTTAATGTGTTCATGAGGTTCCATATGACTAATCTGGGCCATCGTTGCATAGCTTGAACGTCAGAAAATCAATTTGCCATGTTTAGGGTTTTCGAACTAATGAGCTTCGAACTGGTAGTTACAGGTCGATTCAGCCAAAACCAACACCACCATTGAATTCGGAATGGTCGATTTATGGGGGGTAGGGTCTTCCTTTGTTCTTTATTTGGCTTATTTTGCAGGTTTGAGTTTTTGGGCAATCGGAGAAGACGACCAGAGCTAGGGCTCCAGCGTCGTTGACCGATGTTGAACCAGCGAGGCACGCGTGGCACAATCCAGCTTTCTGATTCGCTCCTTCCATACACCTGGGCCCCATGCGCTGACTGTGCGTTGAAATTCAGAAAACTTGACACGCGTATCACTTATAAACCATTGGTTTTAAAATTCAAACACCAAGTACACTATGGCGTAGTGGTTAAGGCGCTGGCAAGAGAAGATGCTCTCCATGGTCCTGGGTTCGAACCTGGTTAGGACCAAATGTTTTTTTCCTTTTTACAAAACTAACTATTTTCATATTTTCTTATTTATTTTTCTTTTAATATTTTTATTCAATTTAATTTATCTTCTAACATTTTTATCATGCATTTAAAAAACACCAAAAATATTTATTTTTTGCATACACATCAGAAAAATGTTTATTTAATTTTTAAAATTAAAATTATTATTTTTGCATGCATATTTAATTTAATTGCTAATTAATCATTTAAATAGCTTTTAATTGATTTTTAATTATCAAATTAACTCCAAAAATTCCCAAAAAAATTATTTTTATCATATTAATGTCATTATTTGCATAAAAACTTTTTCTCATTCAAAAATGCTTATTTTTACTAACATTTTCCTCTTATGCAATTTTCTTCCGTTTTCCGATTTTACATCTTTTCACAGGTTATACCGTTTCGGACAATTTTTATCGCTTTCTTTTTTCCAATTATGTAATTGCCTATGGGATGTAATAGTTTAATTAGGACTTTTATTTTCCGCACTTTCGATTATGTATCTGCCCCAAAGCCTTGTAATAGCGTAGGATTTATCTTTCCGCACTTTACTTTCCGCAATTTAATTTCCGCACCCTATAAACTGCTAGTAATTAGGCGTGTATGGCAAGATAAAATTGGACATAGAACACTCATAACTCCAAGATAAAATGCATGAAATCAACACACTCTTTCACACATGCACCCCTTAGGGTAATTCTCTCTCGTTGCCTTTACGAATTCAAATGGTCATGTCCCTCGAACGTAGAGGTATTCTAGCACCGTTGCCTTCAAAACAAATCATCATAGTCCCTTTGATACAAAGATCATAAACCCACGATGTCGCCTACGAATACATGATCTTGACCCTCGATTGTCGCCTACGAAAAATGATGATAGTCCCTTCGAATGTGCTAGGATACTTCCTACAAGTTGCTTTCTATGACCATCCGATGTCCCTTCGAATGTCCCTTCTACATCCAACGAATAGAGTTACCTACCAACTAATGGTATGGATAGCACTATTCTAAAGGAACGTAAAACAACACGAAAACGGCCAATTCTGAGTAGGTAATAAGACTTTTAGTTGCTTGCTCTATCAAAATACTTTTTACACCTCACACTTTTGTCAAAGTTCAAACTCTTTTCAAAAACGAAACATTTCCGAACACTTTGTATACATTCCTACGTGAATCATTACAAAGTCAAAGCGAAATGCCTTTTTCAAAACATTTTTGTCAAACACACAGAAAGCACAATTTTTAAAGTGATCTAAGAGCAACTAAGAGCCCGTAGATAACTACGGATGGAAAGGGGTGCTAATACCTTCCCTTTTCATAACCTTCTCCCTTACTCAGAATCTAACGAAGGTCTTGTTCTGTACTTTTTACCTTCCCTTAATTGGATAAAAGAAAATTCGATGGCGACTCTTGCTATCCACACATTTGCGATACAAAAATCTCAAAGTCAGTTCACCGTATTACAGAACAGGCGACTCTGCCGGAGAAACACCCTAAAGAGAGAATACCTTAGGGATTTCTAGATCACTTCTATTGCTTTTTGTTTGACTTGCTTGCTTTATCTTTAAGGGTTGCTTGGGTATTATATTTGTGGGGATCCTACACCCGGATCCTGGTTTCCTTTTAGGTAAGTAGCAATAAATCATCGCGACCGTTAGACGTATATCGAAACGGTCAACATGATGGCTACGTTAGTGTGACACTTTGGATGTCCTGATGCTCTTCATTTCCAAGTTGAGGATAGTATTTGACTTCTGCGTGGTGTCATCAAGCACTAACTAAACTTTTAGAACCTTTATTGACCCATCTTGGCCATTAGAAGGTAGTGAGATGGCCGGCTTCGGTGCAGACTAAGGTTGGCTGATACTCGATGCTACGCTCATTAAGATCAGACTTTTGGGATATTTTTGATCGACCACTTGGTAGTCGTATTGAAATAAACGGCTACGAGAAAGATCAATGATATGAGATTCCTAGAACCCGGTTACTATTATAGGACAGGATGAACCAACTCAAACTTTTGGTGGGGTAATCACCTATACCTCTTGCAAGCCTTAAACCTAGGCTCATTGTGTGAATTGTTTGTGTGTGCTAAACATGACATCATGACATCATCGCATTGCATATCATTTCTAACTATTTCAAGGACCTAGGGATTTATCTTTGCTCTGTTTTGTAGGGATTATGGCTTCTAGAAAGACTATCCGAATCAACTTTATGGGTATACCTTCTCAACTCAAAGAATTGGTTTCAGAGATTCCTGACCATGCTTAGTTCATCAAAAGACATGGTTATCTGATTGACTTGGTTATCTCCGGTTTTGAAGAAGATATGATGCACGTCCTATTCCAGTTCTTTGATCCGAAACACCATTGCTTTACATTCCCAGATTATCAGTTGGTTCCTACCTTGGAAGAGTTCTCTAAGCTACTTGGGATACCTATTCTTGACCAAATGCCATTCACCGGTTTAGAAAAGTTTCCTAGGTATGAAGACATCGCATCCGCCTTACATCTTAAGCGCTTAGACATTGAAGCCAATTGGGAAACAAGAAGCGGAGTTAAGGGTTTACTTGCCAAGTTCTTAATTAAGAAAGCCCGAGAATTCCTCAAAGTTATGAGTTTCCATGCCTTTGAAGATATTGTGGCCTTGCTAATCTATGGTTTGGTTCTATTTCCTAACTCGGATCAATTCATAGATGTCAACGCCATCAAGTTGTTTCTCACCCGTAATCCAGTGCCTACTTTACTTGGAGATATTCTACATTCTCTCCACACTCGTACTACTAAGAGACAAGGAACTCTCATGTGTTGCATACCGTTACTTTCCAGGTGGTTTATTTCGCACCTTCCTCCATCAGTTTTAAAGAACGAGCAAAGATTGAAGTGGTCTCAAAGACTAATGTCACTCTCTCATTCAGATATCCGTTGGTGTCTCTTCTCTCAAAAGGACTTCACATTCATTGAATGTTGTGGAGAATTCCCTAATGTACCACTCCTTGGTATAAGGGGATGTATCACTTACAACCCTTCTTTAGCTCTACGTCAGTTTAGTTTTGCTCGAAGAGATGGTCCACACGATATGCTTCTCCAAGATATTGTGTTCGACTACAACCACGATCTCCAGAATTATCGACGAAGGTTCATACATGCTTGGGGCATGGTAAAGAAGACTGATACCAAGACTTTGGGGCACCAAAACTCCATTCCTTGGGAACCTTACCTCAAATGGGTGCGAGCTCGAGCTCAAAACCTCATGATGCCATTCACGCCTGTTCTACCAGTAATTATGGAACCCTGTTGCTATAGGTGACGTACCCTATACTGTTCTCCATCCTGACATGCCTACTGATTTCCGAAGACTTGAAGAGATCCTGGATTCAACTAAAAGAAGAAAGGGATACATTTGAAGCTCAGTGCTATGCAAGCGAGAAGAAGGTACTAGAGTTGACAAAGCTACTTCACGAGGAGCGAAACATCAACGCCTACCTCGGCACCAAGAGGAAGCGCCCATGGGAGACTTAGAGCTTTAGGATTTATATGTTTTTCTTTTATTGTTTTGAACTATCTTTTGTACTTAAAAAGAAAAAGAATAAAAAGAGAACTAATAAATGTTTGTTCGTGCTTGTCTAACAAATTTAAATCTCTAAGGTCCTTGAAAACATTGCTTTGCATTTGCATAAACATCGCATATCATGGCATAACATCTCATAACAGGTACAATGAAGATTGGTTTTCTCATTTTCTCGCTATTTATTTTAGGAGAAATGGCTCTTGAATAGTCTGTCAAAGATCTCCAGGCTCAGAATGCTCAGTTCTAGGAGATGTTCACCAGCTTGGTCCGAGGCCAAGAAGATCTGAAGAAGCTCATCAACAGAAAGAAGAAGGTTGTTGGTGTTCTCAACCTGGGCAGACATTACAAAGGTGGTCCTAAAGTGGTCAGCCGGATAGAGCTCTCAGAAGGAAGTGTCAAGAATGAGGGGAGTGTCAAGGGTGATGACGAAGGCAGTCAGCGTGAGCCTGAAAAGACTACAGTCATAGCCAGTACTTTGATGAAGATGACAAGTACAAGCAACTTGAAGACCGTCTAAATGCTGTAGAAAACCTGAAGATGTCTGGGTTGAATTTTGATGATCTGAGTCTTGTCCCTGGTGTGGTGATTCCTCCCAAATTCAAAGTTCCTACCTTTGCCAAGTATGATGGCATTTCCTGTCCAAAGCTGCATCTGAAGTCCTATGTTCAGAAGATCAACCCCCACACTGATGACAGAAAGTTGTGGATGCACTATTTTCAAGAGAGTTTGTCCGGAACTCAATTGGAGTGGTATTATCAGCTAGAGAATGACCGTATCCGTACTTGGAGTGACTTAGCAGATGCTTTCTACAGACAGTATGAGTATAATGCTGAATTGACATCCACTCGCATGCAACTACAGAGCATGTCTATGGGTCGCGATGAAAAGTTCAAAGAGTATGCTCAGAAATGGAGAGATCTAGCAGGCAGAGTTCAACCACCCTTGTCCAATAGGGAGTTGGTTGATACGTTTATGGGAACACTGACAGGCCCATTCTTCAATCATATGATTGGAAACTCTTCACCGGATTCACCGTGATATTGACAGGAGGCGTATTGAAGGTATCAAGGCGGAAAGATTCGGTGAAGTCATCTTCAAATGCCGCGAAGAGATCTTTTGGTGGTAAGAAAGAAGCCAATGTTGTGTATGGTCAGAAAAGCCGAGCCAAGACCGACCGTGCTCAATCTGTGGGAGCAGTTGTGATCTCCAATCCTACATCAGCACAACCTCAGCGAGACAACGCGTAACGAGCGCCACGAGGCAGTTCGAAGATCAAGATGCCATTGTCGCAAGCCTTGCAACACATGTTGAAAGCAGAGCTGATTACTTTGAAGGATCTTCCTCAGAGTGTCAACACTTCCTCTCCGAGATACAATCCTAATGCTAAGTGTCCTTACCACTCCAACAGCCCAGGGAACGACACTGACAACTGTTGGGCTCTGAAGAACAAGATTCAAGATATGATTGAAGCTAAGCAGATCGAATTTGACCCTCATGTTGAGACTCCGAATGTGATCAAAGCGCCTATGCCTAACCATGACAAAAGCTCCAATGCTGTTAGTGAAGATACTTATGTTTTCAACATAGATGACTTGACCATTCCTCTGATGACCGTTAAGAAGAATTCGCTGCAAGCCGGTGTCAATCCAGGATGCCCAGAGAATTGCCGTTGGTGCCCATCTGCACCTGATGGTTGTGCTTGGTTGAGAAGACGTGTTTAGTGCATGATGGATAACCGTGAAATACTATTCCTGAAACCACCTGTGGAGAGTCTGTGTGAAGACATGTCTAAGCGAAGATCGAAGATGTGAATGAAACTATACCGTCTGCATGGGATACCTTGGGGCAGCCAAGTGGAAAGTATGATTACATGGTGAAGTATACTGTCCCTGAGAGCTACAAGATTCCTATTGAAGATGTTAAGGCAACCGGATGGGGTGACGATTTCCCAGAAGACTATGCTGATGTTAACACGATAAAGATTTCCTCTGCTGATCCTGTGCCTAGAGTGGAACCTCCCATCATTACTTCTCCCAGACCAGTTCCATATTCCTCCGACAAAGCTATCCCTTGGAATTATGGAGCTGATGTTTACTATCATGGCGTCAAGCAAGACCCTCTGACCATTGAAGATCTTACAGTTGAAGCTACCATTCCTGACATTGACAACATCACTGGATCAAGTAAGGTGACTAGAACCGGAAGAGTTTTCTCTCTAGATATCTCTCCTCCCAAAGACACCGCGACTCCAGCTCGCATTCCAGCTATTCAATCCATTCCCCAAGCTAGAGGAAAGAACCGTGACTCATCCCTCAGCGAAGTACCAAAGGAAGTTCAAGACACCTCAAACAAGAAATGGAGAAAATTCTGAAGATTATCAAGAAGAGTGACTACAATGTTGTGGAACAGTTGGGACAGACTCCGCCCAAAATCTCCATGCTTGCTCTGCTCTTGTGCTCTGAGGCTCATGCTAATGCCTTGGTAGTTTCTGAAGAATGCCCACGTACCGCAAGACACTACTACTGACCAGTTTGAAGTTTGTATTGCTAGCCTGGCTGCCAACAACGGCCTAGGCTTCTCGATCTTGATTTGACTCTAGTGAAACACAACAAAGCCTTGCACATCTCTGTTGAATGCAAGGGCATTACATTGTCTCATGTTTTGGTGGATACCGGTTCTGCTCTGAATATCCTTCCGAAGAATGCTTTTGATCGACTTGATGTTGAAGGGTTGGTCCTGAAACCCAGTGACATAGTTGTGAGAGCTTTTGATGGTTCTAAGTGAACAGTACTTGGAGAGCTCATTCTGCCAGTTAAAGTCGGTTCCCAGATTTTTGATTCCACTTTCTTTGTCATGGACATCCGTCCAGCTTACTCTTGCCTACTTGGGCCCTTGGATACATGGGGCTACCTACCCTTCATCGAAGCTACCACGTGAAAGGAAAATTGTTACGATGTGGTGAAGAAGAATATATGGTCAGTCATCTGCAGTCATTCTGATACCTCGAGGTGGAGGGTGAATTCTTCGAGACTCCCTGTCAAGCTTTTGAAACAATACCCAGAGTCATGCCTACTGACTCTCCTGTCACTCCTGAAATTGCTAAAGTCCCGCCTAGGATGGCCTCGTTGAAGGATGCTCAAGCTGTAGTTGAAGAAGGAGGTAGTACTATTTGGGGCCAGCTCCCTGATCTTCCTTTCAAATCCGACAAGACTGGTTTAGGCTTCACCATCAAGGGTCAGAAGATGATACGCCACGAACGTGCCGGCCAACTTCCTTTCCGCATCAGCCAGAATGGAATCCATGCTATAGCGGACGACGACAACGGCTTCGACATCAGCAAATGGATCTTCCCAACTTCCGACAATGGGCTCAGCAATTGGAAGACTGAAGACGCCATACCAATCTCCTTTAGACAGGAGTAATTGCTCTTGTTTTTTGTTTTGCTTTTCGTATTTTCTATGTTTTGAACAATAAACTCTAAAGCCTAGCGCCTTGCCCGGGGCATCATGGCTCGTTGTGAGGGTTATTATCATTTGCATATTTTATTCAATAAAATCGTTGGACTTTTGCATTCAATTGTTGTTTGTTTTCTTTACTTTATCACCCTTCAAAAAGCTATGTGTTTCTTACATACACCCACGTGATATCTGCAGAATCACTCCGAATCTCGTTGATAACAGCTATTGCTATATGACTAATAATCCGATCTACTAAGCCAAGACGAAGGTGAGGAAGATTGTGAAGAACTTGAGAACCCTCACAGCAAGAAGAGCGAGTTATACCCACACGAAGAGTTTGAGGTTGTGAATTTGGAAAGACGAAAAAAGATCAAGATAGGTCGGGTCGAGAAGTGTCAAGGAAAGATTGATCCAAATGCTACGAGACTATATTGAGGTATTTACTTGGTCATACGAAGACATGCCAGGTCTAGACATTGACATTGTGGTGCACCGATTACCGACAAAAGAAGGTTTTCTCCCAGTGAAACAGAAGGTTCGTCGCATGCGTCCTAAGATGTCAGAGAAAATCAAAGCCGAAGTTATGAAGCAGTTCAACGCCGATTTCTTAGCTGTTACTTCTTATCCACAGTGGGTTGCAAATGTGGTACCCGTTCCTAAGAAGGATGGCAAGGTACGAATGTGTGTGGATTACAGAGATCTGAATAAAGCGAGTCCAAAAGACGATTTTCCACTTCCTCATATTGATGTTCTGGTTGACAACACCGCTCAGCATAAGGTTTTCTCCTTCATGGATGGTTTCTCCGATTACAATCAGATCAAAATGGCTCCGGAAGACATGGAGAAGACAACTTTCGTTACACAGTGGGGCACTTTCTGCTACAAAGTTATGCCGCTCGGACTGAAGAACGCAGGCGCCACTTATCAGCGTGGCATGGTGGCATTATTTCATGACATGATTCATCACGAGATAGAGGTCTACGTCGACGACATGATAGCTCGATCACAGACTGAAGAAGAACATCATGATCATTTGCGGAAACTGTTTGATAGGTTGAAGAAGTACAGACTGAGACTTAATCCCAACAAGTGCACCTTTGGAGTCAGATCCAGAAAACTCCTTGGGTTTGTTGTCAGTGGTACGGGTATTGAAGTTGACCCCGCCAAGGTTAAAGCCATTCAAGAGATGCCAGCGCCCCGCACCGAGAAGGAAGTCAGAGGTTTCTTGGGCTGATTGAACTACATTGCCAGATTCATTGCACACCTAACTGCTACTTGTGAGCCAATCTTCAAGTTACTTAAGAAAGATCAAGTAGTGGATTGGAACGACGATTGACAGATCGCTTTTGACAAAATCAAGGAGTACCTACAGAATCCTCCTATCCCGATGCACGCGAAGGAAGACCTCTTATCATGTACTTGGCGTGTTAGAAAATTCAATGAGGTGTGTGTTGGGGCAACATGACGAGTCAGTCGAAAAGAGTATGCAATATACTACCTTAGCAAAAGTTTACCGATCGTGAAACAAGATACTCCACTCGAGAAAACTTGCACGCTTTAACTTGTCTGCTACTAAGACTAAGATATATATTGACCCACACTACCTTATTGATTTCTAAGATGGATCCGATAAAATACATATTTGAGAAACCGCTCTCTGGAAGAATAGCAAGATGGCGATGATCTTGACCGAATCGACATCCGGTACACTTCTCGAGCGATCAAAGGAAGTAAGTGTAGTAGCCGATCATTTGGCTCATCAAGCCGTAGATGACTATCAGTCTATGCAGTTTGAATTTCCAGACGAAGATGTTTTACTAGTCAATGATTGTGAAGAACCAGGGCTAGACGAAGGACCTGAACAAGGATCCCGATGGACTATGGTGTTTGATGGAGCCTCAAACGCACTTGGCAATGGCATTGGCGCCATCATTACATCTCCAGCAGGCGGACATACACCTTTAACCGCCAGACTTTGTTTCAGCTGCACTAATAACATGGCGAATCTGGCGTGCATCATGGGTATCAAAGCTGCTATTGACTTAAGAATCAAGTTCTTACAAGTGTACGGAGACTCAGCTTTGGTGATTAGTCAGATTAAGTGCGAGTGGGATACGAAGCATCCGAATCTCATTCCATATCGAGAGCATGTTCTGAGTTTGACCCCCTACTTTGAAGAGATCACTTTCGATCATATTCCACGAGAAGAGAATCAGTTGGCAGACGCATTGGCTACTATGGCATCTATGTTCAAGGTCAGATGGGACAACGAGGCTCCCCAGATCATCATTGAGAAGATTGACGAACCAGCGTATTGTTATGAGCTAGATACAGAAGAGAAACCTTGGTACTACGACGTGAAGAGGTATCTTGAGACTCAGGAATATCCCGCATGGGCATCTGTCAATGATAAGAAGTTTTTGAGAAGATTTGCATCCAAATTCTTCCTCATCAACGACATCTTATACAAGCGCAACCGCGACTTGTGCTTACTCCGCTGTGTAGACCGGAAAACAGCGGAACATATCATGGAAGAGTTACACGAAGGCGCATTTGGTACTCACTCCAGTGGACACACAATGGCTAAGAAGATTTTGAGAATAGGTTACTATTGGTCCACCATGGAAGCTGATTGTCACCGCTACGCTCGATCTTGTCACAAATGCCAGATTTACGCAGACAAAGTGCATGTACCTCCAGTACCTTTGAATGTTCTAACAACTCCTTGGCCTTTTGCAATGTGGGGCATTGACATGATTGGAGAAATTAAGCCCACAGCTTCCAACGGACATCGTTTCATCCTTGTGGCAATCGATTGTTTCACCAAGTGGGTAGAGGCAGACCTCGTTCGTCATTACCAAGAATGTTGTGGCTCGATTCATCAAGCATAATCTTATCTGTCGGTATGGCACTCCTGAAAGGATTATCACAGATAACGGCTCTAATCTCAACAACAAAATGATCACCGAACTCTGCACGCAGTTCAAGATCAAGCATCACAACTCTTCTCCTTATCGGCCTAAGATGAATGGCGCAGTGGAAGCCGCCAACAAGAACATTAAGAAGATTATACAGAAGATGATAGTGACTTACAAGGATTGGCATGAGATGTTACCATTTGCTCTTCACGGTTATCGCACTACAATACGAACATCAACAGGGGCAACCCCCTTCTCTCTTGTATGCGGTATGGTAGCATTCCTACCCATCGAAGTTCAGATACCCTCGACCAGAGTCCTCCAGGACGCAGAGTTAGGCGAAGACGATTGGATCCAAACTCGCCTTGATCAGATTAACTTGATTGATGAGAAACGACTCGCATCCATCTGCCATGGACAGATCTATCAGAAACGAATGATCAGAGCATTTAACAAGAAGGTCAAGCACCGAGTCTACCAAGTTGGTGACCTAGTAGTCAAGTGCATCATTCTTCCACAAGGTGATCCCAGGGGCAAATGGACTCCCACCTATGAGGTACCATTTGTAGTCAAGACAGTATTTTCCGGCGGAGCTATGATACTTAGCACCATGGATGGAGAGGACTTCCCACACCGTGAACGACATAGTCAAAAATACTACATAAAGAGACCCGCTAGGTCGAATGACCTAGGAAAAATAAGGGCATCTGGCGAGCCAAAGGGTTCGGGCAAAAGTTAAGGATATATACAAAACATGTACACCGGCAGTCGAAAACAAAAGGCGGCTTGGGCAAAAAGGTATCCCGGCGAAAACCCGAAAGGGCGGTCTAGGCAAAAGTTAGGGATTTAAGCATACGACTATGTCTCGTCCAGATCACCTATCTACAGACTACTTTCAGCATCCAAGATTCAAATGGAGAAAATCAATTCACTCACTTTCTACTGACAACAAGGAGATGAGATATTTGAAATATATGAGTACTAGCATAGTTGGAACTCAACGAGATTGTTTCCGCATAGCTTTTTACTTTTCTTGTGTACAAACTACTTGGCCATACGCCACCTTTCAAAATTAATACAAATTCTTTCTCTTTACAATTTTCACTGTTGTTGTTTGTATAAAGTCCAACGTTTGCTTTGAATGATTATATGCATCTGACAATAAAAATCTATTCACAAACATGCGAAAAGTGAGCATACAAAAGTAATTACTACAGGCTCCAGGAATTGAGATGACGACGGAAGTCACCAAAATATTCCCCATGAGCATGATCCCACAGAGGTGTCACTCACCTCCCCAAAGTATATGTTAGTCCCGCGGTGATTCCACTCGGCTAAATCATGTTACTCTCAAGCAATAACATTTCATCCCGGTGAGGTATTTATCTGACAAAATATCTCTCATGATCATCATTTCCCAAGCAGTATCGGACTTGAAACTTGGTCAGATAGTGCATCGGAGGAAACCTACACCTTTTATTCCTCAGCCAGAGATTACAACGGGCTCCAGATTCTTCTAACCCGGTCTCCCAGTAACTATCAAATACTCTTCATCAAGATCTACACGCAAGATCCCCAGTAGAGTACCTCTTAATTTCTCCCCAGCAGGGTCTATGTGCAAGATCCTCAACAGCGCATCTCTCAATCTCTAACATCCTCAACAATATCTAGGCCCAAGACTTGGTCAGATAGTGCATCGGAGGAATCAAAGTTATATTTCTTCTCAGGGTTTCCAATCAGTTTCATCCCAAGCGAGTAAGAAATCTCCAAGCAGAGCATCCACATCTTCTTCAAGATGGATATGTTTTGAAATACCACAACATCTATCATTCATACATTACTCATAAAAGTCATAATTTGAGCATATGTCATTCATATACATTGTCATGCATCATATTTTGCATAAGACGAACAATATTCTATCAAAGTTTCTCTTGTTTTTTCCAAATCAGGTGAAAATCACGAAACAAAGGTCGGGATTAATGCCCGAAGCCAGACGGGAAAACTATCTGAACGACCGCCCTAGTTGTCCTTCGACAACTGGTCCAGGATTAATACCCGAAGCCAGACGGGAAAACTATCTGAACGACCGCCCTATTTGTCCTCTGACAACTGGTCCAGGATTAATACCCGCGACGGAAAACTATCGACGATCACAAGTTATCCTCCGATAACAGGCATTGGATCAATACCCGAAGCACAACAGGGAAGATATCCACATTTTGCCAACTATTATCTCCTCAGAGTAATCAGCACGAAGGTGTATTCTGACTCTCTCTTATTATCAACAGCAACTACAGAGTCTAGCATACGACTCGGTTGCCCTGGATGGCATCTTAAGCCCATCTCCGATTACTTATCGACATTTCTCCGCTTTCAGAATGCTGCATATTTGGTTAAAAAACCAATACAAACCAATAACTTCATTCGAAGATGAGCACGAAGTCTAACGTACGACTCCCTCCGGATGGCATCTTAAGCCCATCTCCATGCTCCTTTCATTTTCAGAAACGTCTACAGAGCCTAGCGTACGGCTCACTCCCCAGCCTCGATCTTTCCAGATGGCATCTTAAGCCCATCTCGGCGATTCTCTGTTCGACAACAATCTCGAGTCTAGCGTCGACTCATTCCCCACCAAGTCTCAACTTCTCCAAATGGCATCTGTAAGCCCATTCCGCATCATCACCAACAACGGTGCAAATTTTGGTGTACTCGGTGTTCAATCATCTTCACCCGGTCACGAAAGCAAGCACGCCAATCTAACCCTTCGGTACAAGAAGATTGAGCAGGGGCAGGTATCATACCCAAAATTTTCCCTCCTACTTCTCAAGACATTTCATACATCCATGCTCAGTTCCTCGAGGTTGATCGGACAAACCCTCTCCTAGACAATCAACCCAAACTAGGGTTTGGCAATTCTCAGATCCAGATGGACTTCCAACATCTACAATGGTCATCATGCCTCCTCATATGCTTCAAATATTCTCCATGTTAAGTTTCAAGCCTCACAAGTCAAATTTCCTCATACAATTGCTCAGATGGTTAGAAATCAGTTGTATTGGACAAAAGTCAATGGTCAACATCTGATCAAACTTCATGATTTTTGGTCAACATCCTCATTTTGAAGTTACATTCATCATTTGATCAAGGGTTGATCATGATTCATCAAGAAAACTCAAGATTTTATCAAAAGTCAAACTTTCCAAATTAGGGTTTTTTAGTGAAAAATCAACTGAACTTTGACTGAGCATAACTTCTTCATACTTTATCAGAAATTTTTCCACCACCTCTCATTTTGAAGGAAACTCAATTCCCTACAACTTCATGTATCACAAGAATATTCAAAAAATGCTTCATTTGGAAGGTATGGATCAAAATATTACAGGTCCTTTTCAAAGTCAACAAAAAGTCAACCTTTTGTTTTGAAGATTTATTGAGCATGGAAACTCCAATTGAGATGAAACCAAAGAGGTTGGTTAGAGGACACTGAGAGATTTCTAAAAAGTCCAAGAACACTCAAAAATGTGGAAAATTGAGCAAAATACATCATTCATAAGTTAGGCATTTTTGAACAATTGCACAAAAGGAGATATTTGTCAAAATCCAATTTTTTCCAAATGGGCCTATAATTTTATGATCCAAACTTGATCATAATATTATTTGTGACCTATTGATGCCTTGCCATGAAAAGTTTCTATTTTATTGATTTATTTTTGAATTTAAAACCATTTAATTCAAATTTAAATTATATAAAATATGAAAGTAAGATATATTTTCAAAAGGAGTGGATTTTTGTCAAGCTTGAGGTCCAAGAGAGCCCACAAAACATACCAATTTCGTGATTGCTTGCACATGGATGAGAAAATCAAATTTTCTCCAAAATTTGATTTTATTTGAAAGAAATTTATTGCACATTCAATATCGAATCTTTTTTCCTTCTTTTTGCTCTCATATTACACTCTATAAATACCAAGCAAGCTGCACAAGACAAGGGACGAAAACCCTAGCCCTTGCAACAACCCTTATTTTGCCAAATTTTTTCTCAAAATTGTCAAAATCGTGTTTGAACTTCCAGCCACTTTCAGCCTCTCTCAATCACTCCATTGCATTCCTAGGGTAAGTTTGAGTAAGTATATATCATTACCAATGATGGAAACAGCCTGAATCGATGCATACATGTTCATACATATTCAAAATTTTCTTGAAATTGCATTTTTATTACCTGCTTGTTTTAATCGATTCTAACCGTTTTAATGTGTTCATGAGGTTCCATATGACTGATCTGGGCCATCGTTGCATAGCTTGAACGTCAGAAAATCAATTTGCCATGTTTAGGGTTTTCGAACTGATGAGCTTCGAACTGGTAGTTACAGGTCGATTCAGCCAAAACCAACACCACCATTGAATTCGGAATGGTCGATTTATGGGGGGTAGGGTCTTCCTTTGTTCTTTATTTGGCTTATTTTGCAGGTTTGAGTTTTTGGGCAATCGGAGAAGACGACCAGAGCTAGGGCTCCAGCGTCGTTGACCGATGTTGAACCGGCGAGGCACGCGTGGCACAATCCAGCTTTCTGATTCGCTCCTTCCATACACCTGGGCCCCATGCGCTGACTGTGCGTTGAAATTCAGAAAACTTGACACGCGTATCACTTATAAACCATTGGTTTTAAAATTTAAACACCAAGTACACTATGGCGTAGTGGTTAAGGCGCTGGCAAGAGAAGATGCTCTCCATGGTGTCATACCCCAAAATTTGCCCTCCATCTTCTCAAGGCATTTCATACATCTATACTCAAGGATTCCTCAAGGGTTGATCAGACAAGCCCTCTCCTAGACAATCAACCCAAACTAGGGTTTGGCAATTCTCAGCTCCAGATGGACTTCCAACATCTCCAATGTTCATCATGCCTCCTCATATGCTTCAAATGTCCTCCATGTCAAGTTTCAAGCCTCACAAGTGAAGTTTCCTCAGACAATTGCTCAGATGGTTGAAAATCAGTTGTATTGGACAAAAAGTCAACTATGGTCAACATACAGTCAAACTTCATGATTTTTGGTCAACATCCTCATTTTGAAGTTACATTCATCATTTGATCAAGGGTTGATCATGATTCATCAAGAAAACTCAAGATTTGCTCAAAAGTCAAACTTTCTAAATTAGGGTTTCTCTGAGAAAAGTCAATTGAACTTTGACTGAGCATAACTTCTTCATACTTTCTCGAAAATTTTCCACCACCTCTTGTTTTGAAGGAAATTCAATTCTCTACAACTTCATGTCTCACAAGAATGTTCAAAAAATGCTTCATTTAAGAGGTATGGATCAAAACATTACAGGTCCTTTTCAAAGTCAACAAAAAGTCAACTTTTTGTTTTGAAGATATATTGAGCATGGAAACTCCAATTGAGATGATACCAAAAGGTTGGTTAGAGGACTCTTAGAGATTTCCAAAAGTCCAAGAACACTCAAAATGTGGAAAATTGAGCAAGATACACTATTGAAGTTGGGCAATTTTGGACAATTGCAAAAGGACATTTTGGTCAAAATGCAAAATTTCCAAATGGGCCTATAATCTTTTGATCAAACTTGTTCATGACATTATTTGTGACCCATAAATGCTTGCCATGGCAATTTTCTATTTTATTGATTTATTTTGGATTTTAAACCATTTAATTCAAAATTAAATTATATAAAATGTGAAAATAAGATATTTTTTAAGGAGAATGATTTTATATCATGCTTGAGGTCCAAGATAGCCCATGATTCTTACCAATTTCGTGCTAGCCTTTACATTGATGAAAAAATCAAATTTTTTCCAATATTTGGTTTTATTTGAAAATTATTCAATGCACATTCATGATCCAGTCTTTTTTCCTTGTTTTTCCTCTCTCAAATCCCTCTATAAATACCAAGCAAGATGCACAGCAAAAGAACGAAACCCTAGCCCTATACACAGCCCTCACTTTGCCAATATTTTTTCTCAAAAGTTGGAAAAATCGAATTTCAAATTGCAGCAAGTTTTAAGGCAAACAAGCCATCCAATCTTGTTCCTTGACCTCCCAGGAGTCCAAAGCAATCCTTACTCGAAGCCAAATCGCCCAGAATTGTCCCCTACACCTTGCTCCGATTTGGTACATTTGTGAAATTCGAATTTCATTTATCATGCATTGTTAACTGTTTTCATGTGTTTATTTGTGTTCAGGAGGTTCATTAGGACGCATTAGATGCATTACATGCAAGCATATACGTAGAAATCGATAGCTGCCATTGCTAGGGCAGTTTGGTTTCTTTTCTTCGAAGCTCATTACACAGGCCGATTCAATGCAAATGGATGCCACCGTTGAATTCGCAGGGGTCGAATTAGGGGGGTAGGGTTCTCTTTATGCTCTGATTTTTGCTATTTCGCAGGTTTCTGAAAATCAACCCGCCGGAGAAGATGACCGGCGTTAGGGTTCCGGTGGCTGACTCCGGCGCTGACCCATTGACTGCATGCGTGACACGATCTCTCTTTCTGATTCGCTCATTTGAATTGCCCGGGGCCCGCACGCTGACTGTGTTTGATTTCAAATATTAGTGACACGTTTACAAATATATTCTATTGTTTTCAGTTTTCTAAACACAAAATGACACTTGGCCTAGTGGTTAAAGCGCTGCCTGTGCAAAGATCCCCCTCATGGTCGTGGGTTCGAACCATGCCAAGACCAGATTTGTTTTCTCCTTTACAAACTTCAAACTTTTTTTTCATATTTTCATATTATTTAATATTTTTGCATTCATTTTAATTTATTTCTACAATTTTTATCATGCATTTTAAAATACCAAAAAATATTCTTCTTTTTGCAATTTTTTTCATAAAATGTTTATTTAATTTATAAAATTAAAAAATATTATTTTGCATGCATATTTAATTTTATTCATAATTTACCATTTAAATCACTTTTAATTATTAAATCTTTTCCAAAAAATCCCAAAAAATTATTTTAGCATATTTATGTTATTTCCAGCATGAAATATTTTTCTCATTCAAAAATTTGCATTTTTACTAACATTTTTCTCTTATTTGATTTCATCGTATTTTCCGATTTCTTATCTTTTCACAGGTTATCTTATTTCAGACGATTCTTTTACTATTTTTTTTCTTTTTCCAATAATGTAACTGCTTATGGGATGTAATAGTTTTAATTAGGGCTTTTATTTTCCGCAAGTTTAAATTAGGTATCTGCCCCAAAGCCATGTAATAGCGTAGGATTTATCTTTCCGCACCTTTATATTTCCGCATTTTAATTTCCGCACCCTATAAACTGCTAGTAATTAGGCGTGTATGGCAAGATAAAATTGAACATAGCCCACTAATTTTCAAGATAACATATCTGAAATCAACACACTCTTTCACACATACACCCCTTAGGGTAATTCTCCCTCGTTGCCTTACGAATTCAAATGGTCAAGTCCCTCGAACGTAGAGGTATTCTAGCACCGTTGCCTTCAAAACAAATCATCATAGTCCCTTCGATACAAAGATCATAAGACCCACGATGTCGCCTCCGAATACATGATCTTGACCCTCGATTGTCGCCTACGAAAAATGATGATAGTCCCTTCGAATGTGCTAGGATACTTCCTACAAGTTGCTTTCTATGACCATCCGATGTCCCTTCGAATGTCCCGCTTACATCCAACAAATAGAGTTACCTACCAACTAATGGTATGGATAGCGCTATTCTAAAGGAACGTAAAATAATGAACGAAAACGACCAATTCTGAGTAGGTAATAAGACTTTTAGATGCTTGCTCTATCAAAATACTTTTCACACCTCACACTTTTAGATGCTTGAGAGATACCAAACCCTAGCTTGGGTTGATTGTCTAGGAGAGAGTTTGTCTGATCAACTCTTGAGGAATCCTTGAGCATAGATGTATGAAATCTTTTGAGAAGATGGAGGGCAAATTTTGGGGTATGACAACCGGTTCTGCTCTGAATATCCTACCGAAGACTGCTTTTGATCGGCTTGATGTCGAAGGGTTGGTTCTGAGACCCAGTGACATTATCGTGAGAGCTTTTGATGGTTCTAAGCGCACAGTACTTGGAGAGCTCACTCTGCCTGTTAAAGTCGGTTTCCAGACTTTTGATTCCACTTTCTTTGTCATGGACATCCGTCCGACTTATTCTTGCCTACTTGGGCCCCTTGGATACATGGGGCGACCTCTACCCTACATCGTGAAGTACCGGTGAAAGGGAAAGTTGTTACAGTATGTGGTGAAGAAGAGTATATGGTCAGTCATCTACAATCTTTCCGATATCTCGAGATGGAAGGAGAATTCTTTGAGACTCCCTGTCAAGCTTTTGAAACAATACCCAGTCATGCTGTTGGCTCTCCACATCCTCTGAAGTTACAAAGCTCCGCCTAGGATGGCCTCTGAAAGATGCTCAAGCTGCTGTTGAACAAGGAGGTAGTACTATTTGGGGACAGCTCACGATCTTCCTTTCAAATCGACAAGGCGGTTTAGGCTTCACCATCAAGGTCGGAAGATGATCGCCCGACGTGCGGCCAACCTCCTTTTCACATCAGCCGGTGGAATCCATGCTATAGAAGCGGCGACAAAGACTTGACATCGCAAGTGGATCTTCGAACTCGGACAATGGGCGGCAATTGGAAGGCGAAGGCGTCACACCAATCTCCTTTAGGCAGGAGTAATTGCTTTTATTTTGTTTTGCTTTTCATATTTCTTTATGTTTTGAACAATAAACTTTGAAAGCCTAGTGCCTTACCGGGGCATCATGGCTCGTTTGTGAGGTTATTATCATCATTTGCATATTTTCATTCAATAAAATCGTTGGACTTTTGCATCCATTGTTTGTTTTCTTTTACTTTATCACCTTCAAAAGCTATGTGTTTCTTACACACACGTGATACACTGCATAATCACTTGAATCTAGTTGATATGACTATGCTATTGCTAAATATGACTTGATAATCCGATCTACCAAGCCGAAGGCGAAAGTGAGGAAGATTGTGAAGTGCCGGAGAACTTGTGCTACTGCAAGAAGAAGCGAGTTATCTGAGACACACGAAGAACAAGTTGAGGTTGTGAATTTGGAGTGCTTGATGAAGGCAGAAAAGAGATCAAGATAGGAGCGGATCTTGAGAGCGATGTTAAAGAAAGGTTGGTTCAAATGCTACGAGACTATATTGAGGTTTTGCTTGGTCATACGAAGACATGCGAGGTTGGACATTGATATTGTGGTACACCATTGCCGACAAAGAAGGTTTTCTCGATAAAGCAGAAGGTTCGTCGCATGCGTCACGAGATGTCGAGAAAATCAAAGCCGAAGTTATAAACAGTTCAGCGGCTTCTTAGCGATTACTTCCTATCCACAATGGGTTGCTAATGTGGTTCTGTGCCTAAGAAGGATGACAAAGTACGGATGTGTGTGGATTATAGAGATTTAAACAAAGCGAGTCCAGAAAGGCGATTTCCACTTCCTCGTATTGATGTTCGGTTGACAACACCGCTCAACATAAGGTTTTCTCCTTCATGGATGGTTTCTCGGTTACAATCAAATCAAAATGGCTCCACGAAGACATGGAAAAACTACTTTTTACGGTGGGGCACTACATTACAAGGTTATCCGTTCGGATTTGAAACGGGCGCCACTTATCGATGCTATGGTGACATTATTTCATGACATGATTCATCACGAGAAGAGTCTACATCGGCGACATGATAGCTCGATCCGGGTGAAGAAGAACATCTTGATCATTTGTAGAAGCTGTTTGATAGGTTGAAGAAATACTGGACTAAGACTTAATCCTAACAAGTGCACCTTTGGAGTCATATCAGGAAACTCCTAGGGTTTGTTGTCGATGGTAAAGGTATTGAAGTCGATCCGCCAAGGTTAAAGCTATTCAAGAAATGCCAACTCCCCGAGAAGGAAGTCGGAGGTTTCTTGGGCGATTGAACTACATTGCGATTCATTGCACATCTAGCGCTACTTGTGAGCCAATCTTCAAGTTCTTGAAGAAAGATCAAGTGGTAGAATGGAGCAGCGATTTCTAGATCGCTTTTGAAAAAATCAAGGAGTACCTCTGAGTCCTCCTATCCACGATGCCTTCTTTGAAGGAAGACCTCTCATCATGTACTTGGCGGTGTTAGACAACTCAATGGGGTGTGTGTTGGGGCAACATGGCGAGTGCAGTCGAAAAGAGCATGCAATATACTACCTTAGCAAAAGTTTACTTGTGAAACAAGATACTCACAGCTCGAGAAAACTTGCAGCTTTAATTTTCGCCGACTAAGGCGTATATGTTGACTCACTACCTTGTTGATTTCAAGATGGATCGATAAAATACATATTTGAGAAACCGACTCTCTCGGAAGAATTGCAAGATGGCGAGATGATCTTGACCGAATCGATATCGATACACTTCTCGAGCGATCAAAGGAAGTGTAGTGGCCGATCATTTGGCTCATCAAGCCGTAGATGACTATCGATCTATGCGGTTAATTTCAGGCGAAGATGTTTTACTAATTCTTGATTGTGAAGAACCGGGCCGGACGAAGGACACGAACAAGGATCCCGATGGACCATGGTTTTGATGGAGCCTCAAACGCTTGGCAATGGCATTGGCGCCATCATTACATCCCATGGCGGGCATACTCCTTTCACCGCGATTATGTTTGATTGCACTAACAACATGGCGAATCTGAGCGTGCATCATGGGTATCAAAGTGCTATTGACTTAAGAATCAAGTTCTTGCAAGTGTATGGAGACTCGACTTTGGTGATCGGTCAGATTAAGGCGAGTGGGATCTGAAGCACCGAATCTTATTCGTATCGAGGCATGTTACGAGTTTGATCCCTACTTGAAGAGATCACTTTCAATCACATTCCACGAGTGAATCGGTTGGCGGACGCATTAGCTACTATGTCATCTATGTTCAAAGTCGGATGGGACAAAGGCTCCCGGATCATCATTGAGAAGTTTGGCGAACGGCGTATTGCTATGAGCTTGATATAGAAGAGAAACCTTGGTACTATGGCGTGAAAAGGTATCTTGAGACTCGGGATTATCCGCGGGGGCATCATCAATGATAAGAAGTTCATGAGAAGATTTTCATCCAAATTCTTCCTCAACGGCATCTTATACAAGCGCAACCACGACTTGTGCTTACTCATTATGTAGACGAGAAAGCGACAATACGTATCATTGAAGAGTTACGAAGCGCATTTGGTACTCATTCCGATTGGACATCGATGGCTAAGAAGATTTTGAGAGGTTACTATTGGTCCACCATGGAAGCGATTGTCACCGCTACTTCGATCTTGTCACAAATGCCAAATTTATGAGACAAAGTACACGTACCTCCAGTACCTCTGAATGTCCTAACAACTCCTTGGCCTTTTGCAATGTGGGGCATTGACATGATCGGAGAAATCAAGCCCACCGCTTCCAACGGACATCGTTTCATTCTTGTGGCAATTGATTACTTCACCAAATGGGTAGAAAGCCTCGTTCGCATCTGTTACCAAGAATGTGGTGGCCGATTCATCAAGCATAATCTTATCATCGGTATGGCACTCCGAAAGGATTATCACGGACAACGGCTCTAATCTCAACAACAAGATGATCAGAACTACGCGGTTCAAGATCAAGCATCACAACTCTTCTCCTTATCGGCCTAAGATGAATGGCGCGATGGAAGCCGCCAACAAGAACATTAAGAAGATTATCTGAGAAGATGACTGACTTACAAAGATTGGCATGAGATGTTACCATTTTCTCTTCATGGTTCTTGCACTACTGACCGAACCTCAGCGAGGGCCCCCTTCTCTCGTATCGGTATAGAAGGCGTCTTACCCAAGTTCGAATCGTCCTCCGGGCCGAGCTAAGTGAAGGCGATTGGATCGAGACCGCCTTGACCAGTTAATTTGATTGATGAGAAGCGACTCGCGTCCATACGCCACGGACGGATCTATCGAGCGAATGATCGAGCATTTAACAAGAAGGTCAAGCACCGAGTCTACCAAGTCGGTGATCTAGTAGTCAAGCGCATCATTCTTCCACAAGGTGATCGAGGGCAAATGGACTCCCACCTCGAGGGACCGTTTGTAGTCAAGGCAGTATTTTCCGGCGAGCTATGATACTTAGCACCATGGATGGCGAAGACTTCCACACCACGTGAACAGACATAGTCAAAAATACTACATAAAATAGACTCGCTAGGTCGGTGACCTAGGCAAAAATAAGGGCATCTGGCGAACCAAAGGGTTCGGGCAAAAGTTAAGGATATATACAAAACATGTACACCGGCAAGTCGAAAACACGAAAGGAGGCTTGGGCAAAAAGGTATCCGTTGGGCGAAAACCGAAAGGCGGTCTAGGCAAAAGTTAGGGATTTAAGCGTCGACTATGTCTCGTCGGATCACCCATCTGAGACTACTATCAACATTCAAGATTCAAATGGCGAAGATCGATTCACTCACTTTCTCTTGACAGGGGATGAGATAGTTGAAATATATGAGTACTAGAATAGTTGGAACTTAACGAGATTGTTTCCATAGCTTTTACCTTTCTTGTGTACAAACTACTTGGCCATCATACATTTCAAATTAATACAAGTTCTTTCTCTTTGCAATTTTTCTTTGTTGTTGTTTGCATAAAGTCCAACGTTTGCTTTGAATGATTATATGCATTTGACAATAAAAATGTATACAAACATGCGAATAGTGAACATACAAAAGTAATTACTAGGACTCCGAGAATCGAGATGACGAAACGTCACCAAAACACTCCCTACAGCTTTGATCCCCACGGAGATGTTGCTCACCAAAACCTTCCCTAGTGGAGTACGCGTCGGTCCCCAAGCAATGATTCCACTCAACTTAACCGCATTACGCCTGTCTTCGAGCAATAATATTTCATCCCCAGCTAAGATATTTATCCCCAGCGGATGTCTCTCAACAATTCCCCTTTTCTCCGTGTCCAGACCCGAACTTGGTCGGATAGTGCATCGGAGGAAACTTACATCTTTCTTATTCCCCAGTCAGAGATTCCAACGGGCTCCAGGCTCTTCTAACCCGTTCTCCTGACAACTACCATTGCTCTCCAGCAAGATTTACACAAAAATCCCCAGTATAGTACCTCCAAGATTCTCCCCAACAGGGTCTACACACAAGATCCTCGACAGCGTACCTCTACCGTCCTCAACAATATCTAGGTCTGAAACTTGGTCAGATAGTGCACCGGAGGAATCAAAGCTATCTTTCTTCTCAGGATCTTCATCCTTAAGCGAAAGAAATCTCAAGCGAGAACTTCGCATCTTCTTCAAGATGGATATGTTTTAAAATACCACAATAACTATCATTCATACATTACTCATAAAAGTCATAATTTATGCATATGTCATTCATACGCATTGTCATGCATCATACTTTGCATAAGACTAACAAATATTCTATCAAAATTTCTCTTGTTTTCTCCAAAGCAGGTGAAAGTCACCAGCAAAGCAGGTCCGGGATTAAGACCGAATCCAGACGGAAAACTATCGAAAGACCGCCCTAGTTGTCCTCGACAAGCTGGTCCGGATTAAGACCGAATCCAGACGGAAAACTATCGAGCGACCACCCTTGTTGTCCTCGAAACGGATCCGAGATTAATACGAAGCTAGGCGGAAACCTTATCCGACGATCACAAGTTATCCTCCGATAACATGGGTGGATCAACACCGATGCTGCAGGGAAGATATCCACATTTGCCAACTACTACCTCCCTCGGCGTAGTCGACGCGAAGGACTATTCTAACTCATTCTTATTATCAACAACTACTGTCGATGTCGACTCGGTTGCCTTGGATGACATCTTAAGCCCATCTCCGACTACTTGTCAACATTCCTCCACTTTGAGAATCTGCATATTTGGTTAAAAACCAATACAAACCAATAAATTCATTCAAATATGATCACGAAGTCTAGCGTCGACTCCTCGGATGGCATCTTAAGCCCATCTCCATGCTCCTTTTAGTTCGAAGCGTCAATAGAGCCTAGCGCGCGGCTCACTCCCGGCATCGATCTTTCGGATGGCATCTTAAGCCCATCCCATCGATTTTCCTATTCGAGACGACATTCTCGAGTCTAGCATCGACTAATCCCTCGTGAAATCTCGCTTCTCCAATGGCATCTATAAGCCCATTCCGCATCATCGACCAGCGGTAGTGCAAATTTTCGGTGTACTCGGTGTTCAATCATCTTCTCCTCCAGTCACGAAAGCGAACATGCCAATCTAACCCTTCGGTACAAGAAGATTGAGCAGGGCATCATACCCAAAATTTGCCCTCCGTCTTCTCGGCATTTCATACATCTATACTCAAGGTTCCTCGAGGGTTGATCGACAAGCCCTCTAGACAATCAACCCAAACTAGGGTTTGGCAATTCTCGACTCAGATGGACTTCCAACATCTCAATGTTCATCATGCCTCCTCATATGCTTCAAATGTCCTCCATGTCAAGTTTCAAGCCTCACAAGTGAAGTTTCCTCAGACAATTGCTCAGATGGTTGAAAATCAGTTGTATTGGACAAAAAGTCAACTATGGTCAACATACAGTCAAACTTCATGATTTTTGGTCAACATCCTCATTTTGAAGTTACATTCATCATTTGATCAAGGGTTGATCATGATTCATCAAGAAAACTCAAGATTTGCTCAAAAGTCAAACTTTCTAAATTAGGGTTTCTCTGAGAAAAGTCAATTGAACTTTGACTGAGCATAACTTCTTCATACTTTATCAGAAATTTTTCCACCACCTCTTGTTTTGAAGGAAATTCAATTCTCTACAACTTCATGTCTCACGAGAATGTTCAAAAATGCTTCATTTAAGGTATGGATCAAAACATTCTGGTCCTTTTCAAAGTCAACAAAAGTCAACTTTTGTTTTGAAGATATATTGAGCATGGAAACTCCAATTGAGATGATACCAAAAAGGTTGGTTAGAGGACTCTTAGAGATTTCCAAAAAGTCCAAGAACACTCAAAAATGTGGAAAATTGAGCAAGATACACTATTCAGAAGTTGGGCAATTTTGGACAATTGCACAAAAGGACATTTGGTCAAAATGCAAAAATTTCCAAATGGGCCTATAATCTTTTGATCCAAACTTGTTCATGACATTATTTGTGACCCATAAATGCTTGGCCATGGCAATTTTCTATTTTATTGATTTATTTTTGGATTTTAAACCATTTAATTCAAAATTAAATTATATAAAATGTGAAAATAAGATATTTTTTAAGGAGAATGATTTTATATCATGCTTGAGGTCCAAGATAGCCCATGATTCTTACCAATTTCGTGCTAGCCTTTACATTGATGAAAAATCAAATTTTTCCAATATTTGGTTTTATTTGAAAATTATTCAATGCACATTCATGATCCGATCTTTTTCCTTGTTTTCCTCTCTCAATCCCTCTATAAATACCAAGCAAGATGCCAGCAAAGAACGAAACCCTAGCCCTATACACCCTCACTTTGCCAATATTTTTCTCAAAAGTTGGAAAAATCAATTTCAAATTCACAAGTTTTAAGGCAAACAAGCCATCCAATCTTGTTCCTTGACCTCCGAGTCCAAGCAATCCTTACTCGAAGCCAAATCGCCCAGAATTGTCCCCTACACCTTGCTCCGATTTGGTACATTTGTGAAATTCGAATTTCATTTATCATGCATTGTTAACTGTTTTCACGTGTTTATTTGTGTTCAGGAGGTTCATTAGGATGCATTAGACACCTTACATGCAAGCATATACGTAAAAATCAGTAGTTGCCATTGCTAGGGCAGTCCGGGTTCTTTTCTTCGAAACTCATCACACAGGCCGATTCAATGCAAATGGATGCCACCGTTGAATTCGCAGGGGTCGAATTAGGGGGGGTAGGGTTCTCTTTATGCTCTGATTTTTACTATTTCACAGGTTTCTGAAAATCAACCCGCCGGAGAAGATGACCGGCGTTAGGGTTCGATGGTGACTCGTGACCATTATTGCATCGTGACACGATCTCTCTTCGATTCGCTCATTTGAATTGCGTTTGATTTCAAATATTAGTGACACGTTTACAAATATATTCTATTGTTTTCAGTTTTCTAAACACAAAATGACACTTGGCCTAGTGGTTAAAGCGCTGCCTGTGCAAAGATCCCCCTCATGGTCGTGGGTTCGAACCATGCCAAGACCAGATTTGTTTTCTCCTTTACAAACTTCAAACTTTTTTTTCATATTTTCATATTATTTAATATTTTTGCATTCATTTTAATTTATTTCTACAATTTTTATCATGCATTTTAAAATACCAAAAAATATTCTTCTTTTTGCAATTTTTTTCATAAAATGTTTATTTAATTTATAAAATTAAAAAATATTATTTTGCATGCATATTTAATTTTATTCATAATTTACCATTTAAATCACTTTTAATTAGTTTTTAATTATTAAATCTTTTCCAAAAAATCCCAAAAAATTATTTTAGCATATTTATGTTATTTCCATGAAATATTTTTCTCATTCAAAATTTGCATTTTTACTAACATTTTTCTCTTATTTGATTTCATCGTATTTTCCGATTTCTTATCTTTTCACAGGTTATCTTGTTTCAGACGATTCTTTTACTATTTTTTTCTTTTTCCAATAATGTAACTGCTTATGGGATGTAATAGTTTTAATTAGGGCTTTTATTTTCCGCAAGTTTAAATTATGTATCTGCCCCAAAGCCATGTAATAGCGTAGGATTTATCTTTCCACACCTTTACATTTCCGCATTTTAATTTCCGCACCCTATAAACTGCTAGTAATTAGGCGTGTATGGCAAGATAAAATTGGACATAGAGCACTCATAACTCCAAGATAAAATACATGAAATCAACACACTCTTTCACACATACCCTTAGGATAATTCTCTCTCGTTGCCTTCTGAATTCAAATGGTCATGTCCCTCGAGCGTAGAGGTATTCTAGCACGTTGCCTTCAAAACAAATCATCATAGTCCCTTTGATACAAGATCATAAACCCACGATGCGCCTCGAATACATGATCTTGACCCTCGATTGTCGCCTCGAAAAATGATGATAGTCCCTGAATGTGCTAGGATACTTCCTACAAGTTGCTTTCTATGACCATCCGATGTCCCGAATGTCCGCTTACATCCAACAAATAGAGTTACCTACCAACTAATGGTATGGATAGCGCTATTCTAAAGGGCGTAAAATAATGCGCAACGACCAATTACGAGTAGGTAATAAGACTTTTAGTTGCTTGCTCTATCAAAATACTTTTCACACCTCACACTTTTGTCAAAGTTCAAAACAAAACATTTCCGAACACGTTGTATACATTCCTACATGAATCATTACAAAGTCAAAGCGAAATGCCTTTTTCAAAACATTTTTGCCAAACACACAGAAAGCACAATTTTTAAAGTGATCTAAGAGCAACTAAGAGCCCGTAGATAACTACGGATGGAAAGGGGTGCTAATACCTTCCCTTTTCATAACCTTCTCCCTTACTCAAAATCTAACGAAGGTCTTTTTCGTACTTTTTACCTTCCCTTAATTGGATAAAAGAAAAGTCGGTGGCGACTCTTGCTATCCGCACATTTGCGATACAAAATCCTACAAAGTTCAGTTCACCATATTACACATGGTCCTGGATTCGAACCTGGTTAGGACCAAATGTTTTTTTTCCTTTTTACAAAACTAACTATTTTCATATTTTCTTATTTATTTTTCTTTTAATATTTTCATTCAATTTAATTTATCTTCTAACATTTTTATCATGCATTTAAAAAACACCAAAAATATTTATTTTTTGCATACACATCAGAAAAATATTTATTTAATTTTAAAATTAAAATTATTATTTTTGCATGCATATTTAATTTAATTGCTAATTAATCATTTAAATAGCTTTTAATTGATTTTAATTATCAAATTAACTCAAAAGTTCCCAAAAATTATTTTATCATATTAATGTCATTATTTGCATAAAAACTTTTCTCATTCAAAAATGCTTATTTTTACTAACATTTTCCTCTTATGCAATTTTCTTCCGTTTTAGATTTTGCATCTTTTCACAGTTATACCGTTTGGACAATTTTATCGCTTTCTTTTTCCAATTATGTAATTGCCTATGGGATGTAATAGTTTAATTAGGACTTTTATTTTCCGCACTTTCGGTTATGTATACGCAAAGCCTTGTAATAGCGTAGGATTTATCTTTCCGCACTTTACTTTCCAATTTAATTTCCGCACCCTATAAGCGCTAGTAATTAGGCGTGTATGGCAAGATAAAATTGGACATAGATCACTCATAACTCAAGATAAAATACATGAAATCAACACACTCTTTCACACATACCCTTAGGGTAATTCTCTCTCGTTGCCTTCACAATTCAAATGGTCATGTCCCTCGAGCGTAGAGGTATTCTAGTACCGTTGCCTTCAAAACAAATCATCATAGTCCCTTGATACAAAGATCATAGACCCGATGTAGCCTCGAATACATGATCTTGACCCTCGATTGTCGCCTCGAAAATGATGATAGTCCCTTGAATGTGCTAGGATACTTCCTACAGTTTCTTTCTATGACCATCGGATGTCCCTTGAATGTCTCTTCTATATCCAACGAATAGAGTTACCTACCATATAATGGTATGGATGGCACTATTCTAAAGGAACATAAAACAACACGAAAGCGACCAATTACGAGTAGGTAATAAGACTTTTAGTTGCTTGCTCTATCAAAATACTTTTTACACCTCACACTTTTGTCAAAGTTCAAACTCTTTTCAAAAACGAAACATTTCCGAACACTTTGTATACATTCCTACGTGAATCATTACAAAGTCAAAACGAAATGCCTTTTTCAAAACATTTTTGTCAAACACACAGAAAACACAATTTTTAAAGTGATCTAAGAGCAACTAAGAGCTCGTAGATAACTACGGATGGAAAGGGGTGTTAATACCTTCCCTTTTCATAACCTTCTCCCTTACTCAGAATCTAACGAAGGTCTTTTTCTGTACTTTTTACCTTTCCTTAATTGGATAAAAGAAAAGTCGGTGGCGACTCTTGCTATCCGCACATTTGCGATACAAAAATCTCAAAGTCAGTTCACCGTATTACAGGAAGCAACTATGTTTTAGGCGTGTTGCACTTGAAATTTGGTTCCGAAACCATCGAAATTGGTTTTAAACATGCCAAAATGTTGGGGACAAGTATTGTTACCTTGAACCTTTGAGGAAAAATCGATTTCAATTCACAAAAATGAATGAAAATGCTTATGGAATGTGAAAATCATGAACAGATTTAATTTCCAATTCTCACTTGTTTTGTTTTGAAATGAAGTGGAGAATTAGATTTTAAATCCATTACATTTTGCAAATAGTTATATATGATTGAATTTACAATTGACATGCAAAAATTGAAGTTGTTTGAATTGAAATGAATGCATAAACATGCATACTTATTCATGTAATAATGCTTTTATGAATGGACTTCACATGGACTATTAAACACATGCAAGCAAACAAATGATCAACCAATACCACACCTTGCCATAAACTTGAATGTGAATTAAAATCAAACCAAAAGTCAAGGAATGATCATGTTTAAATGCACCAATTCAATTCATCAAGAATACACAATTTAACTCGTGAAATGTGCATAAAACATACACCTTGACACACTTTCAAGTTCATAAAACGAAGCCATAACATGCAGTTTTGATTCAATTATTCAACACAAGCATAGACTAATACATGAACATGAAAATTACAATCCAAACACTAACAAGTGCTTTATGTACAAAGAAATCAACTCATGCAAGTGTATGTTCAAAAATTCTACATCTCGACACAATCGAGTTCAAGAATCAAGCCTTAATCAAACAATTAATCAAGATCTCAATTAAACAATGCATGTACAACAATTCCTCAATTCAAATCCAAGAATAAGCAATTTCGAAAAATCACTTAAAATAAGTGATTATTTGAATAATCACTTACTTGAATTTGAAGAATCAATGGAGAATCGAAGAAAATTGATGAGGAAGCTTGGAAGATCTTGATTCAAGAAGAAGAAAGAGTAGGCCAAGCAAGGGAAAATGTCTGACGGTTGCTAGGGAGGAAGAGCTAGGAAAGGCGGTGAGGAAGAGGAGATGGTCGACCGGTTGGCTTGGCTGGAAGGAGAAACGTCGGGGAAGGGCGAGCGGAAGAAGAAGGAGGAGCTGCTCGGCACGAAGGTCGGGGAGTAGGCGAAAAGGATAAGGCAGAGGGATCGCTAGGCGACAAGGGAAAAGGAGAAATAGGAAGGCTGGTACGCGGTTGGCGGAAACTAAGGAGGTCGGACTGGAGGTAGTTGGCCGGAGGCTGGAGGAAACCGGTGAGGCAGGGCGGCTGATGGTGGTGCTCGGTGGAGGAAGAGGGAAGACTTGGGTTGGAGGGAAAGAAATTCCAACTTTCTTGACTTTTGTTCTTGAGAATTTGAGAGAAAAAGTGATAGAAAAAGAGTTTTTGGAGTGTGAAATTTAACAAATGATTCTTCCTTGATTTGTGAGTGTGAATTTTTATTTATAGGTGGATATTTTGGGCTTTGGAGTGCCTTAGATCTAAGATTAGGCCATAATTGCCTTTATCCGGTAAAATTTCGTGTATAGCCCCAAATCTCGAGAACCGTTCCGAATTTGAAATCGGACGCAACACGAAAAATGTCCGGAACGAAAAATTCCTTGCGTGAGACAAAATTTTGACTTAATCGGAAGAACGGTTCATGAGATATGAATTTTGAAGTTTCGACTCACTTTTGGGCGTCGATGTAACACCCAAATCTACCAATCGAATATTATTCAAATTAGTATCAATATAAAATATCGGTCATAAGACCTATAATTAACATTTTCCATATCGAGACAATTCACTTACTCGGTACATACTGATCGACATTTTAAACAGTTTCAACAAAATGAAATAAGAACTCACCTACTACTTAATCTTAATTACCTCGTCAATTTTCAACTAATTCCGGTTAAACAATTTTACCACTAAATTCTAGTAATTCAACTAAACGAGATTGTTTTCCCTTTACTGCATTACTACCAACTCCCACTACTATTATTAAATTTAGTCATCTGCTACTGATTCATTTTCCTGCTATTAAATCCAACTATTATCAAATTAGAATCATTTTTGCTACAATACTTGCACTGCTATTACTGATCCTGCTAAAATGCCAATGGACTGAAATACACTGTTACTGGAAATTCGTATGTGTTCATCTACTAGTCTATTACTATTATTATTATTATTTCACATTAATAATTATTCACTATTATACTACATGCCAAAACCAAAAGACAATTTACAGCGAAATGCACACAGGAAGAGGAAAAACAAACAGTAATAAAGCAAACAACTGGTGGGGCATCCGCCACCCTTGACTCACTAACAGGCGCCCGCCCTTCAGCCATCCACACCATGGGGTGCCCCCCACCCCATGTGGCCCCCGCCTCCAAAATTTTCTTTTCTTCCTTCATCGTATCCTGCATCGAACAGTTTTCTAGGGTATTCTTTTGCACAACAACGACAATCACACCGTTTTAAATAATTCAACCCAACACTTTATTCCCATAATCACTTTATGTCTGATGGAGAAGCCGACTTTGAGATTTGTTTTGCTTTTTATCGCAAATGTTGCGGATAGCAAGAGTCGCCATCGACTTTTCTTTTATCCAATTAAGGGAAGGTGAAAAGAACAGAAAAAGACCTTCGTTAGATTCTGAGTAAGGGAGAAGGTTATGAAAAGGGAAGGTATTAGCACCCCTTTCCATCCGTAGTTTTCTACGGGCTCTTAGTTGCTTTTAGCTCATTTTAAAAATTGCTTTCTGTGTGTGTGCTTGAAAAAAATGTTTCGAAAAGGCATTTCGCTTTGACTTTGTAATAATTCACGTTGGAATGTATACAAAGTGTTCAGAAATGTTTTGTTTTGAAAAGAGTTTGAACTTTGACAAAAGTGTGAGGTGTGAAAAGTATTTTGATAGAGCAAGCAACTAAAAGTCTTATTACCTACTCAGAATGGTCGTTTTCGTGTTATTTTATGTTCCTTTAGAATAGTTCTATCCATACCATTAGTTGGTAGGTAACCCTATTCGTTGGATGTAGAAGGGACATTCGAAGGGACATCGGATGGTCATAGAAGGCAACTTGTAGTATCCTAGCACATTCGAAGGGTCATCACAAAAGCGAGATCATGTATTCATAAGCGACATGGGACTATGATCTTTGTATCGAAGATGATATAAGGCAGGATGCCTCTCTTCGAGGACTTGACCATTTGTTCGAAAGGCAGAGAATTACCTAAGGGTGCATGTGTGAAAAGAGTGTGTTGAATTCGGATATCTTATCTTGTGATTAGAGGTGATCTACATTCGTTTTATCTTGCCATACGCCTAATTACTATTTATAGGGCAATAAATTATGGAAAGTAAAGGTCCTACGCATGGCTTTGGGAAGTTACATAATAGGAGGGAAAGCTGTAAATCATTTATTAAAAATAACAATAAAAAAGTAGATCTTAAAAAAGTATATTACAATATTCTTATCTTACGTAATCTACATTATTTATCTTACCGCCACCCCTAATGCCGGTACCGTGTCAATACCAAAAGTCAAAATCCCTACTCGCCAATTGCCATCCAAAATTTCGATAAAGCTCAACACCTCACAATCAACCTCTCAAGTCAAGATGGTTCCAACATCTCCAATGGTCTTCATGCCTCCTCATATGCTTCAATTCTCCTTTCAAGTCACCGGACCTCGGATGCATGGTTGAAAATCAACATACAGTCAAAACTTCGATTTTTGGTCAACATCCTCATTTTGAAGTAACATTCATCATTTGATCAAGGGTTGATCATGATTCATCAAGAAAACTCAAGATTTGCTCAAAAGTCAAACTTTCTAAATTAGGGTTTCTAGATGAAAAGTCAATGAACTTTGTTGATCATAACTTTCTCATACTTTCTCGAAATTTTCCCACAAATCTCATTTTGAAGGAAATTCAATTCTCTACAACTTCATGTCTCACAAGAATGTCCAAAAATGCTTCATTTGAGAGGTATAGCTCAAAACATTCTGGTCATTTTCAAAGTCAACAAAAGTCAACTTTTGATTTGAAGATATATTGAGCATGGTAACTCAATTGAGATGAGACCAAAGACATTGTTTAGAGGACTCTTAGAGCTTTCCAAAAGTCCAAGAACACTCAAAAATGTGGAAAATTGAGCAAGATACACCATTCACAAGTTGGCGATTTTGGAAGAATGCACAAGAGAGATGCTTCAAAAATCAAATCTTTTGCAAATGGGCCTACTTTTTCTTCATCCTAACTTGTTCCTCATGCAATTAGGAATGTCCAAGCCCAATGCCACGAATTTTTGATTTATTTTTCTATTTAATTTGTAATTTATTCATTTAAATGCAAATTAAATCTTAAAATAAATAATAAAATCATAATTAATTGGAAGATTGATTTTTATTGCTTTCTTGTGATCAATCAACCCATAAATGCCGACAATTTGAAATTAGATCAAATTTGGCAAGATTGGATTGAAATTGGACAAAGTTTGAAAATTTGATTTCATGAGAATATCAAATTTGATTTCCATTGAATATTGATTAATTCTTTCCAAATTCAATCTCAAATCCATCCAGCATATATATTTGATGCATACCTATCAAGAAAAAACCGGAAAAATTGCTCTACAAATCCTATTCCAAAGTTCAAAAATCCGTGTGTTTGAAGCAACTGGTAACCCTAGTTTTGCTTCGATTCAACCCATTCCAAGCCGTCCATTACATTCCTTGAGGTCTTTAGAGTCGATTCGGACTCTTACATCGTTCAAAACCATCAAGAATCAAGCAATCGATTTCGGTTTGTTCTTATTTTTCCAAATTCGATTATCAATATTCATGCATTATTAACTTGTTTTGATTGCTTGTTTGTGTTTAGAATCGAGTTTGCAAACTTTCTGGGCAAGCCAATTGGATTTCTATGAGTGGAATCGTGTTTCACCATGATTAGGGTTTGTGTGACCGATTTAGGGTTTCATGAAATACATAAAATTGGACCACGAGACCTTGCCCATCGTGTTGAATGATGCAGGAATTAAACCATGTCTTTAGAACTCATTTATATTATATATCTGCGTTTTCCATTTTGCGGGGCCTTTAGCGTCGAAGAAAAGCCGCATGCTTTTGAAAATTCAAAGCGAAAGAGATGAAGTCTGGCGAAGGAGGAGGCAATGGCGAAGCAGCGTGTATTCCACTTACTCCAATTTCCAAGCGTGGCGTGTTGGCTCGGTTGGTCGGTGTTGGTTTTGAGTTTGAGGCCAATGACTCGATTCGATCCACAGCCATGACATTCTTTTACAAGTTTGCAAACTTGTATTTTCTTTATTATTTTCATATTTTTCAATTTCTAATATTTTTGCATATTATTTTAATTGTTTTCATGATTTTTATTACATTAAAATTACCAAAAACATTTTTCTTTTACATTATTTTCATAAAAATGTTTATTTAATTTAATAAATTTAAAAATAATTTTGCATGCATATTTATTTTATTTATATTTTGCATTTAATTCACTTTTAATTGCATTTTAATTATTAAAATTTTAAAAATCCCAAAAATTATTTTAACTTATTTATCTTATTTCCAGCATGTAGTAATTTTCTCATATTAAAACTTGCATTTTTTCTAACTTTTTCTCTTATTTCGATTTCATCATATTTTCCGATCTCTTATTCTTTCACAGGTTGCTCCGATTCGGACGTTTTCTTTTTATCATTCTATTTTTTCCAATAATGTAATTGTTCATGGGTTGTAATAGTTTAATCTAGGGTTTTATTTTCCGCATTTTAAATTATGTATCTGCCCCAAAGCCATGTAATAGCGTAGGTTTATCTTTCCGCACCTTTACATTCCCGCTTTACATTCCGCATTTTACTTTCCGCACCCTTATCAATTGCTAGTAACTAGGCGTGTATGGCAAGATAATAATTGGACATAGCTCACACTAATCTTCAAGATAACATATTTTGAATTCAACACACTTCTATCACACACGCACCCCTTAGGGTAATTCTCTCTCGTTGCCTTACGAATACAAATGGTCATGTCCCTCGAACGTAGAGGTATTCTAGCACCGTTGCCTTCCAAACAAATCATCATAGTCCCTTGATACAAAGATCATAAGACCCACGATGTCGCCTCCGAATACATGATCTTGACCCTCGATTGTCGCCTCACGAAAATGATGATAGTCCCCGAATGTGCTAGGATACTTCCTACAAGTTGCCTCGATGACCATCCGATGTCCCCGAATGTCCCTTACATCCAGCGATGGAGCTACCTACTAACTAATGGTATGGCTAGCGCTATTCAAAGGCGATAGAAGTACAAAAGCGACCAATTCGAGTGGGTAAATAAGTCTTTTAGTTGCTTGCTCTATCAAATGCTTTTCACACCACACTTTTTCAAAATTCAAACTTTCTTTTCAAAAGCGAAACATTTCGAACACTTTGTATACACTCCTACATGAGTCATTACAAAGTCAAAGCGAAATGCCTTTTTCAAAACATTTTGTCAAACACGGAAAGCAATTTTAAAAGTTATCTAAGAGCAACTAAGAGCCGTAGAATAAGCTGCGGATGGAAAGGGGTGCTAATACCTTCCCTTTTCATAACCATTCTCCCGAACTCGAATCTAACGAAGGTCTTTTACATTACTTTTACCTTCCCTTAATTGGATAAAAATAAAAGTCGGTGGCGACTCTTGCTATCCGCACATTTGGATACAAAAATCCTACAAAGTCAGTTCACCGTATTACACCTACCAACTAATGTATGGATAAAACTATTCTAAAGGAAAGTAAAACAACACGAAAACGACCATTCTGAGTAGGTAATAAGACTTTTAGTTGCTTGCTCTATCAAAATACTTTTCACACCTCACACTTTTGTCAAAGTTCAAACACTTTTCAAAAACAAAACATTTCCGAACACTTTGTATACATTCCAACGTGAATCATTACAAAGTCAAAGTGAAATGCCTTTTCAAAACATTTTTTTGCCAAACACACAGAAAGTAATTTTTAAAAGACTAGAAGCAACTAAGCGCCCGTAGATAACTACGGATGGAAAGGGGTGCTAATACCTTCCCTTTTCATAACCTTCTCCCTTACTCAGAATTTAATGAAGGTCATTTTCTGTTCTTTTCACCTTCCCTTAATTGGATAAAAGAAAAGTCGATGACGACTCTTGCTATCCGCAACATTTGCGATAAAAAGCAAAACAATCTCAAAGTCAGTTCTCCCACCATATTACAGAACTGGTGACTCTGCCGGGGAGACACCCTAAAGAGAGAATACCTTAGGGATTTCTAGATCATTTCTTTGCTTTTGACTTGCTTGCTTTACTTTTAAGGGTTGCTTGGGTATTATACTTGTGGGGGATCCTACACCCGGATCCAAGTTTCCTTAGGTAAGTAGCAATAGATCGTCACGACCGTTAGGCGTATACCAAAATGGTCAACATGATGGCTACAAAGTCAGTTCACCGTATTACAGAACTGGCGACTCTGTGAGAATACACCCTAAAGAGAATTGCCTTAGGGATTTCTAGATAACTTTTATCGCTTTTTGTTTGACTTGTATGCTTTATCTTTAAGGGTTGCTTGGGTTATTATATTGTTGGGGATCCTACACGGATCCGGGTTTCCTTTTAGGTAAGTAGCATTAGATCATCGCGACCGTTAGGCGTATAACTCTGCGGTCAACATGATGGCTCGTTAGCGTGACACTTTGGTTGTCCGATACTCTTCATTCCCAAGTTGAAGATAGTATTTGGCCTGCGTGGTGTCATCAAGCGCTAACTAAACTTTTAGAACCTTAATTGACCCATTTGGCCATTAGAAGGTAGTGAGATGGCGGCTTTGGTGTGAACCGAGGTTGGTTGATACTCGATGCTACGCTCATTGAGATTAGACTTTTGGGACATTTTCGATCGACCACTTGGTCGTCGTATTAAAATAAGCGCCTCGAGAAAGATCGTGATGTGAGATTCCTAGAACCGGTTACTATTATAGGACGGGATGAACCAACTCAAACTTTTGGTGGGGTAATCACCTATACCTCATACAAGCCTTAACCTAGGCTCATTGTGTGAATTGTTTGTGTGTGCTAAACATGACATCATGACATCATTTGCATTGCATATCATTTCTAACTATTTCAAGGACCTAGGTTTATCTTTGCTCTGTTTTGTAGGGATTATGGCTTCTAGAAAGACTATCCGAATCAACTTCATGGGTATCCTTCTCAACTCAAAAATTGGTTTGAGAAATTCCGACCATGCTCGGTTCATCAAAAGACATGGTTATCTACTTGATTTGGTTATCTCGGTTTTGAAGAAGATATGATGCATGTCCTATTCCGGTTCTTTGATCGAAACACCATTGCTTTACATTTCAGTTATCGGTTGGTTCCTACCTTAGAAGAGTTCTCTAAGCTACTTGGGATACCTATTCTTGATCAAATGCCATTCACGGTTTAGAAAAGGTTCCTAAATGCGAAGACATTGCATCGACCTTACATCTTAAGCGTTCGGATATGAGGCCAATTGGGAAACTAGAAGTGGAGTTAAGGGTTTACTTTCCAGTTCTTAATCAAAGCAGAAATTCCTCAAAGTTATGAGTTTCCATGCATTTGAAAACATTGTGGCCTTGCTAATTTATGGTTTGGTTCTATTCCCTAACTCGGATCAATTCATAGATGTCAATGCCATCAAGTTGTTTCTTACCCGTAATCCAGTGCCTACTTTACTTGGAGACATCCTGCATTCTCTCCACACTCGTACTAATAAGCGACAAGGAACTCTCATGTGTTGTGTCCCGTTACTTTCAAGGTGGTTTATTTCGCACCTTCCTCCATCAGTTTTGAAGAATGAACAAAGGTTGAGATGGTCTCAAAGATTGATGTCACTCTCTCATTCAGATATCCGTTGGAATCTTTTCTCTCAAAAGGACTTCACCTTCATTGAGCATTGTGGAGAATTCCCTAATGTACCACTCCTTGGTATAAGGGAGGTATTACTTACCCTTCTCTAGCTCTCGTCGGTTTGGTTTTGCGAAAAGATGGTCCACATGATATGCTTCTCCAAGATGTTGTGTTCGACTACAATCACGATCTCGAATTCAGCGAAGGTTTATACATGCTTGGGGCATGGTAAAGAAGGCGATACCAAGACTTTGGGGCACCGAACTCCATTCCTTGGGAACCTTACCTCAAATGGGTGCGAGCTCGAGCTCAAAACCTCATGATTCCATTCACTTTGTTTTACGAATTATGGAACTGTTGCTATAGGTACCCTATCTTTATTCTCCATCGACATGCCTACGATTTTGAAGACTTGAAGAGATCTGGATTCACTCAAGGAAGAAAGGATACCTTTGAAGCTCGATGTTACATGGCGAGAAGAAAGTGTTAGAGTTGACAAAGCTACTTCATGAGGAGCGAAACATCAACGCTTACATCGGCACCAAGAGGAAGCGCCCATGGGAGACTTAGAGCTTTAGGATGTTTATGTTTTCTTTTATTATTTGGTATCTCTTGTACTTAAAAGAAAAGAATAATAAAAAGTACTAATAAATGTTTGTTCATTGCTTGTTTAACAAATTTAAATCTCTAAGGTCCTTGAAAACATTGCATTGCATTCGCATAAACATCGCATAGCATAGCATAACATTGCATCACAGGTACATTGGAGATTGGTTTTCTCATTTGCTCGCTATTTATTTTAGCAGAAATGGCTCTTGAGCAGATCAAAGATCTCAAGCTCGAATGCTCGGTTTAATGATGTTCACCAACTTGGTCCAAGGCCAAGAAGATTTGAAGAAGCTCATCAACAAGAAGAAGGTTGTTGGTCTCCTCAACATGGGTAGGCGTTTCAAAGGGGTCCTAAGGTGGTCGGCCGTATTGAGCTCTCTGAAGAAGTGTCCATCTGGGAGTACCAAGGGTGATGAAGGTGGCGCGTGAGCCAAAGAAAGGAGGAGGACCACTCGATTATAGCCAACATTCGATGAAGATGACAAGTACAAACAACTTGAAGGCAGTCGAATCTTTGTGGAAAACTTGAAAATGTCAGGGCTGAACTTTGATGATCTAAGTCTTGTCCACAGTGTTGTGATTCCTCAAGTTCAAAGTTCTACTTTTGCTAATTATGGTGGCATGTCTTGCCCAAAGCTGCATTTGAAGTCCTATGTCCAGAAGATCAATCCCACATGAAAAGTTGTGGATGCACTATTTTCAAGAGTTTGTCGGAACCAGTTGGAATGGTACTATCGACTAGAGAATGGCCGTATCCGTACTTGGGTGATTTGGCGATGCTTTCTAGACAGTATGAGTACAATCTGAATTGACACCCACTCGCATGCAACTACAAAGCATGTCTATGGGTCATGACGAGAAGTTCAAGGAGTATGCTCGAAGTGGAGAGATCTAGCGGTGAGTTCAACCACCCTTGTCCAATAGGGAGTTGGTTGATATGTTTATGGGAACAACAGCAGGCCGTTCTTCAATCATCGATTGGAAATTCTTCATCCGGATTCACCGAGTGATATTGACGTATTGAAGTGGTATCAAGTGGGAAGATTCATGTAGAGACATCTTGAACTGCGAAGAAATCTTTTGGTGGTAAGAAAAGCCAATCTTGTATGGTCGAAAAGCGAGCCAAGACCGACCGTGCTCAATCGTAGGCGGTTGTGATCTCGATCCTACATCACAACCTCGGTGAGACAGCGCGTAGCGAGCGCCACGAGGCAGTTCTGAAGATCAACATGCCTTTGTGCATAAGCCTTGCAACACATGTTGAATGCGGTGATAACCTTGAGGATCCTCCTCGAATGTCAACACTTCCTCTCAAAATACAATCCTAATGCTAAGTGTGCTTACCATTCCAATAGCCGAGACACGACAACAATTGTTGGGCTCACGAAGAACAAGATTCAAGATATGATTGAATCTAAGCATTAATTTGATCCTCTGTTGAGACCCGAGCGTGATCAACGCTCCCATGCCTAACCATGACAAGAGTTCCAATCTTTGTTGGTGGCGATACTTATGTTTCAACATAGATGACTTGACCATTTCTCGATGGTATTAAGAAGAATTTGTTGCAAGCGGTGTCAATCCGGGATGCCCGAAAGATTGTCGTTGGTGCCGTCCGCTTTGATGGTTGTGCTTGGTTGAGAAGGCGTGTTCGATGTATGATGGACAACCGTGAGATACTATTTCGAAACCACTGTGTGTGTGAAGAAATGTCTAAGTTGAAGATCGACAATGCGAATGTTGTATCATCATGTGGGATACCTTGGGGCGCCAAGTGGAAAGTATGATTACATGGTGAAGTACCTTTCACGAGGCTACAAGATTCCTATTGAAGATGTTAAGGCGACGGATGGGGTGACGATTTCCCGAAGACTATCTTGATGTTACAAAGGATTTCCTCTGCTGACCCTATGCCTGGGGTGGCACCTCTCATCATCACTTCTCCAAGACCAGTTCCATATTCCTTTGACAAGGCTATCCCTTGGAATTATGGGTGATGTTTACTATCATGGCGTCAAGCAAGACCCTCGACCATTGAAGATCTTACTGCTGAAGTTTCTATTCGACATTGACAACATCACGGATCAAGTAAGGTGACGAGAAGGAAGGTATTCTCTCCGAGATCTCTCCTCCAAAACACTGCGACTCCAGCTCGCATTCCAGCTACTCAATCAATATCCCGGCTAGAGGAAAGAACCGTTGACTCATCACCTGCTCAACGAAGTACCAAAGGAAGTTCTTGAAGACACCTCAAACAAGAAATGGAGGAAGTTAAGATCATCAAGAAGAGTGATTACAATGTTGTGGAGCAGTTAGGATGAGACTCCGTCCAAGATTTCCATGCTCGCTCTGCTCTTGTGCTCGAGGCTCATACTAATGCCTTGGTGAAGTTTCGAAGAATGCTCATGTCCGCAACACTACCATCGATTCGAGTTTGTATTGCTAGCACTGCCAACAATGGCCTAGGCTTCTCGATCTTGATTTGACTCCTTAGGAAAGAACACAACAAAGCCTTGCACCTCTGTTGAATGCAAAACTACACTATCTCATGTTTTGGTACCGGTGTAATAATGAATGACTTTGTAGGATTTTGTATCAAATGTGCGGATAGCGTCGCCACCGACTTTTATTTTATCCAATTAAGGGAAGGTAAAAGTGAGAAAAAGACCTTCGTTAGATTACGAGTTCGGAGAATGGTTATGAAAAGGGAAGGTATTAGCACCCTTTCCATCCATGATTTATTCTCGGGCTCTTAGTTGCTCTTAGATAACTTTTTAAAATTTGCTTTACGTGTGTTTGACAAAGATGTTTTGAAAAAGGCATTCGCTTTGACTTTGTAATGACTCATGTAGGAGTGTATACAAAGTGTTCGGAAATGTTTTTGTTTTGAAAAGAATTTTGAACTTTGAAAAAGTGTGTGGTGTGAAAAGCATTTGATAGAGCAAGCAACTAAGAGACTTATTTACCCACTCGAATTGGTTGTTGTACTACATTCCTTTTAGAATAGCGCTAGCCATACCATTAGTTAGTAGGTAGCTCCATTCGTTGGATGTAAGCGGGACATTCGAAGGGACATCGGATGGTCGTTGAAGGCAACTTGTAGGAAGAGTCCTAGCACATTCGAAGGACTATCATCATTTTCGTGCGCGACAATCGAGTCAAGATCATGTATTCGGCGACATCGTGGGTCTTATGATCTTTGTATCGAAGGGACTATGATGATTTGTTTGGAAAAGCGGTGCTAGAATACCTCGTTCGAGGACATGACCATTTTGAATCGAAAGGCATCGAGAGAGAATTACCCTAAGGGGTGCGTGTGTGATAGAAGTGTGTTGAATTCAGAATATATTATCTTGAAAATTAGTGGGCTAAGTTAATTTTAGTCTTGCCATACACGCCTAATTACTAGCAATTGATAAAGGTGCGGAAAGTAAAATGCGGAATGTAAAGTGCGGAAAGATAAACCTACGCTATTACATGGCTTTGGGGCAGATACATAATTTAAACTTGCGGAAAATAAAACCCTAGATTAAACTATTACAACCCATGAACAATTACATTATTGGAAAAAATAAATAAAAGAAAAAAAACGTCCGAATCGAACAACTTTGTGAAAGAATAAGAAAATCGGAAATATGATGAAATCGAAATAAGAAAAATGTTAGAAAAATGCAATTTTAATATGAGAAAATTAATGCATGCTGGAAATAAGATAAATAAGTTAAAATATTTTTTTGGGATTTTTTGGAAAAGATTTAATGATTAAAATGCAATTAATAGTGATTTAAATGCAAAAATAAAAATAAAATAAATATGCATGCAAAATTATATTTTTAATTTTATTAAATTAAATAAAGGTTTTGTGAAAATAATGCAAAAGAAAAATGTTTTGGTAATTTTTATAATGCAGAAATAAAATATGTAAGTTAATTAAAATGAATGAAAATATTGAAAAACATGAAAATATGGAAAATATTGAGTTTTGGAAAAGTGTAAAGGGATTATACGAACCGAGAATCGAATGGAGACATCCTTTCAAATATAAAACCACATGCTTGACCGAAATTTGGCGTGTTAAAGCATTTGGCGAGCAGGTGGGCTAAGACACGCGTCGTCCCAGGCTTCTTCCGTTCTCGCGTGATCGTCTTCTCGATTCAAATATTTGAAAATCCGGCATCGGCTTTTCTTGACGCTATGTCACGGCTAATATCAAAATACACATAATATAAATACATTCTAAAGCCATGGTTCGATTGGAAACATCATTCGAATGCAATGGTACTAGTCTCGAGGTCCAATTTTCCTATTTAGTAAAACCCTAAAGCACACGAAACCCTAATCATGGCATAACACGATTCAGGCCATGGAAATTCAATTAAAGCACCCAGAAAGTTTGCAAATACATCACTGATCACAAAAACAAACACAAAACATGTTAATAATGCATGAATGATAGAAATCGAATTTTGAAATTTCAAGAACAAACCAAATTCGGTTTTCGTGATTCTTGATGGTTTTTGGCAAAGTGAAGGTCTGAATCGACTCTGGAGATGTCAAGCAATGTGTTGGACACCTCAAAAACGATTGAAAATGGCTGGAAGTAGGGTTCCCACTTGCTTGTGCACCACGGTTTTTTGAGCTTTGGAATAGGGTTTGTAAAGCAATTTTCCCCCCCTTTCTTGATAGGTATGCATCATATATTTATACTGGATGGATTTGGAATGGTTTTTGGAAAGAATTGATCAACATTCAATGGAAATCAAATTTTGATATTCTCATGAAATCAAATTTTCAAATTTTGTCAATTTCAATCCAATCTTGCCAAATTTGATCAATTTCGAAATTCTGGCATTTATGGGTTGATTGGATCACAAAAGCAATAAAAATCAATCTTCCAATTAATTTTGATTTTATAATTTATTTTAAGATTTAATTTGTATTTAAATAAATAAATTACAAATTAAATAGAAAAATAAATCAAAAATTCGTGGCATTGGGCTTGGCATTCCTAATTGCATGAGGAACAAGTTAGGATGAAGAAAAATAGGCCCATTTGCAAAATTTGATTTTGAAGCATCTCTCTTTGTGCATTCTTCCAAAATTGCCCAACTTGTGAATGGTGTAACTTGCTCAATTTTCCACATTTTGAGTGTTCTTGGACTTTTGGAAAGCTCTAAGAGTCCTCTAAACAATGTCTTTGGTCTCATCTCAATTGGAGTTACCATGCTCAAAATATCTTCAAAACAAAAGTTGACTTTTGTTGACTTTGAAAATGACTGTAATGTTTTGAGCTATACCTCTCAAATGAAGCATTTTTGGACATTCTTGTGAGACATGAAGTTGTAGAGAATTGAATTTCCTTCAAAACAAGAGGTGGTGGAAAAATTTACGAGAAAGTATGAGAAAGTTATGACCGTCAAAGTTGATTGACTTTTCACCTAGAAACCTAATTTAGAAAGTTTGACTTTTGGGCAAATCTTGAGTTTTCTTGATGAATCATGATCAACCCTTGATCAAATGATGAATGTTACTTCAAAATGAGGATGTTGACCAAAATCGAAGTTTTGATTATGTTGACCACGATTGACTTTTGTCAATACACGATTTTCAACCATCTAAGCAATTATGCGAGGAAACTTGACTTGTGAAGCTTGAAATTTGACATGGAGAATCTTTGAAGCACATGAGGAGGCATGGAGGCCTTTGGAGATGTTGGAAATCCATCTTGACTTGAGAGATACCAAACCTAGCTTGGGTTGATTGTCAGGAGAGTTTGTCGATCGACTCTTGAGAATCCTTGAGCATAGATGTATGAAATCTTTGAGAAGATGGAGGGCAAATTTTGGGGTATGACAACCGGTTGCTACGAATATCCTACGAAGCTGCTTTTGATCGGCTTGATGTCGAAGGGTTGGTTACGAGACCAGTGACATTATCGTGAGAGCTTTTGATGGTTAGCGCCGATGCTTGGAAGCTCACTCTTGCTGTTAAAGTCGGTTCCGGACTTTTGATTCCACTTTCTTTGTCATGGACATCCGTCCGCTTATTCTTACCTACTTGGGCGCTTGGATACATGGGGCGTTACCTACCTTGCATCGGCGAAATACCCGGTAAAGGGAGGTTGTTCACGGTATGTGGTAAAGAGTATATGGTCGGTCATCTTGATCGTTCCGTTATCTTGAGATGGAAGCGAATTCTTGAGACTCCTGTCAAGCTTTTGAAACAAAACCAGTCATACAGTGACTCTCCTGTCCTCTGAAGTTGCTCAAGCTCCACCTAGGATGGCCTCATTGAAAGATGCTTAAGCTCTTTCTTTGAACAAGGAGGTAGCACTATTTGGGGTCAGCTCACAGATCTTCCTTTCAAATCAAACAAGGCTGGTTTAGGCTTCACCATCAAGGTCGAAGATGATACGCCCGAGCGTGCCGACCAACTTCCTTTCCGCATCGGCAGTGGAATCCATGCTATAGAAGGCGGCGACAGCGGCTTCAACATCGACAAGTGGATCTTCGACTCGGATCAAGGGCTCGACAATTGGAAGGCGAAGGCGTCATACCAATCTCCTTTAGTCGGGAGTAATTGCTTTTGTTTTGTTTTGCTTTTCGTATTTCTTTATGTTTTGAACAATAAACTTTGAAAGCCTAGTGCCTTGCAGGGGCATCATGGCTCGTTCGAGGTTATTATCTGTCGATTACGTATTATCATTTAATAAATCGTTGGACTTTTGCATTCAATAGTTTGTTTTCTTTCTTTTACTTTATCACCCTTCAAAAGCTATGTGTTCTTACACACCCGTGATACAACTGCGAATCACTCGAATCTAGTTAATAGACTATGCTAGTGCTAAATATGACTTGATAATCCGATCTACCAAGCCGAAGGCGAAAGTGAGGAAGATTGTGAAGTGCCGGAGAACTTGCCGGTACAACAAGAAGGCGAGTTATACAGCCACCACGAAGAGCAAATTGAGGTTGTGAATTTGAGTGCTTGTGAAGCAGAAAAGAGATCAAGATAGGAGCGGGTCTTGAGCAGTGTTAAAGAAAGGTTGGTTCGGATGCTCGAGACTATATTGAGGTTTTGCTTGGTCATATGAAGACATGCAGGTTTAGACATTGACATTGTGGTACACGATTGCCGACAAAGAGGTTTTCTCGGTGAAATAGAAAGTTAAATCGCATGCGTCTGAGATGTCGAGAGAAGATCAAAGCCGAGTTATGAAGCGGTTCAATGCGGGTTTCTTAGCGTTACTTCCTATCCCATGGGTTGCTAATGTGGTACCCGTGCCTAAGAAGGATGGTAAAATGCGAATGTGTGTGGATTACAGAGATCGAACAAAGCAAGTCCGAAGGCGATTTTCCACTTCCTCATATTGATGTTACGGTTGACAACACCGCTCGGCATAAGGTTTTCTCCTTCATGGATGGTTTCTCGGTTACAATCGGATCAAAATGGCTCCGAAGACATGGAAAAGACTACTTTTGTTACGGTGGGGCACTTTCTGCTACAAGGTTACGCCGTTTGGTGAAAAGCGCCACTTATCGTGCTATGGTAACATTGTTTCATGACATGATTCATCACGAGATAGAGGTCTATGTTGGCGACATGATAGCTCGATCACGGTGAAGAAGAACACCTTGATCATTTCGAAGCTTTTTGATAGGTTGAAGAAATCTGATGAGACTTAATCTAACAAGTGCACTTTTGGAGTCGGATCCGGAAAACTCCTAGGGTTTGTCGTCGATGGTAGAGGTATTGAAGTTGATCCGCCAAGGTTAAAGCTATTCAAGAGATGCGGTTCCCTTGAGAAAAAGTCGGAGGTTTCTTGGGCGATTAAATTACATTGCAGATTCATTGCACACTAGCGCTACTTGTGAGCCAATCTTCAAGTTACTTAAGAAAGATCAAGTAGTGGAGTGGAATGGCGATTGCCGATCGCTTTTGACAAAATCAAGGTACCTTCAAAATCCTCTATCTGATGCCGCTGCCGAAGAAGACCTCTTATCATGTACTGACGGTGTTGGAGAACTCAATGGGGTGTGTGTTGGGGCAACATGGCGAGTCAGTCGAAAAGAGCATGCAATATACTACCTTAGCAAAAGTTTACCGATTGTGAAACAAGATACTCACGACTTGAGAAAACTTGCAGCGCTTTGGCTTGGTGCTTTCGCGACTAAGGCGTATATGTTGACTCACTACCTTGTTGATTTCCATGATGGATCGATAAAATACATCTTTGAAACCAGCTCTCTCCGGAAGAATAGCAAGATGGCAAATGATCTTGACCGAATATGACATCGGTACACTTCTCGAAAGCGATCAAAGGAAGTGTAGTAGCGATCATTTGGCTCATCAAGCCGTAGATGACTATCGATCTATGCGTTCAATTTCAGACGAAGATGTTTTACTAGTTACAGATTAGAAGAACCGGGCCCAGACGAAGGACTGAACAAGGATCCCGATGGACTATGGTCTTTGATGGAGCCTCAAATGCACTTGCAATGGCATTGGCGCCATCATTACATCCCTACGTGGACATACTCCTTTCACTTGATTATGTTTCAATTGCACGAACAACATGGTGATCTGAGCGTGCATCATGGGTCTTAAAATTGTTATTGACTTAAGAATCAAGTTCTTACAAGTGTATGGAGACTCGACTTTGGTGATCGATCGAGTAAGGCGAGTGGGATCTGAAGCATCCGAATCTCATTCCGTATCGAGCATGTTACGAGTTTGATCCCTACTTGAAGAGATTACTTTTGATCATATTCCACGAGAAGAGAATCAGTTGGCGGACGCATTAGCTACTATGTCATCTATGTTCAAGGTCGATGGGACAACGAGGCTCCCGGATCATCATTGAGAAGTTTGATGAACCAGCGTATTGTTATGAGCTCGAAGAAGAGACCTTGGTACTATGCGTGAAGGTATCTTGAGACTCGGGAATATCCAGCAGGGCATCATTAATGATAAAGTTCATGAGAAGATTTGCTTCAAATTCTTTCTCAACAGCATCTTATACAAAGCGCACGACTTGTGCTTACTCCATGTAGACGAAAACAACAATGCATATCATGGAAGAGTTACGAAGGCGCATTTGGTACCCACTCCGATGGACACACCATGGCTAAGAAGATTTTGAGAACAGTTACTATTGGTCTACCATGGGCGATTGTCACCGCTATGCTCGATCTTGTCACAAGTGCGGTTATGCCGACAAAGTACACGTACCTCGGTACCTCTGAATGTTTTAACTTCTCCTTGGCCTTTTGCAATGTGGGGCATTGACATGATTGGAGAGATTAAGCCCACAACTTCCAATGGACATCGTTTCATCCTTGTGGCAATTGATTACTTTACCATGTGGGTAGAAGCAGCCTCGTATGCATCTTTACCAAGAATGTTGTGGCTCGATTCATCAAACATAATCTTATCATCGGTATGCACACCGAAAGGATTATCACAGATAACGGCTCTAATCTCAACAATAAGATGATCACCGAGCTCTGCACGCAGTTCAAGATCAAGCATCACAATTCTTCTCCATATCGGCCTAAGATGAATGGCGCAGTGGAAGCCGCCAACAAGAACATTAAGAAGATTATCTGAAAGATGACGGTGACTTACAAAGATTGGCATGAGATGTTACCATTTGCTCTTCATGGTTATCGCACTGACCACGAACATCCACAGGCAACCCTTTCTCTCTCGTATACGGAAGCCGTCTTACCCATCGAGGTTCGGATACCCTCGACGAGTCCTCCGGGAGGCGAGTTAGGTGAAGGCGATTGGGTTCGAACACGCTTGACCAGATCAACTTGATCGATGAGAAGCGACTCGCGTCCATACGCCATGGACGGTTTATCGAGAAACATTTAACAAGAAGGTCAAACACAAGTCTACCAAGTCGGTGATCTAGTAGTCAGCGCATCATTCTTCCACAAGGTGATCCGGGGCAAATGGACTCCCACTTATGAGGGACCGTTTGTAGTCAAGGCAGTATTCTCGGTGGAGCTATGATACTTAGCACCATGGATGGTGAAGACTTCCCACACAGCGAGACATAGTCAAAAATACTACATAAAGAGACCCGCTAGGTCGGTGGCCTAAACAAAAATAAGGGCATCTGGTGAACCAAAGGTTCGGGCAAAAATTAAGGATATATACAAACATGTACACCGGCAAGTCGAAAACACGAAAAGCGGCTTGGGCAAAAAGGTATCGGTGGTGAAAACCGAAAGGCGGTCTAGGCAAAAGTTAGGGATTCAAGCGTCGACTATGTCTCTTCGGATCACACTTCCAGGACTACTATCGGCATTCAAGATTCAAATGCGAAGATCAACCTACTCACTTTCTCTTGACAAGGAGATGAGATAGTCGAAATATATGAGTACTAGCATAGTTGGAACTTAACGAGATTGTTTCGCATAGCTTTTACCTTTCTTGTGTACAAACTACTTGGCCATACATACCTTTCAAATAAATACAAGTTCTTTCTCTTTACAATTTTTGTTGTTGTCGTTTGCAATAAGTCAACGTTTGTTTTGAATAACTATACGCATTTGACAATAAGAATCTAATCGCAAACATCGAAAGTGAACATTCAAAGTACTTACTAGGTTCCGGAATGGGATGGCAGAAAGTCACCAAATAGTTCCCCTGAGCATAAAGGTGTCACTCACAACACACCATCCCAGGGTATATGTTAATCCGAGCAATGATTCCACTCAATCGAGCAATGTTACATCGGTCTCAGCGGTAACACCTCATCCCAGTCAAAGTATTCATCCCAGTAGACGTGTCTCAATCCTCCCCTTCTCCGGTATCCGGACTGAAACTTGGTGAGATAGTGCATCGGAGAAACTACACCTTTATTCCCGGAGATTACGGACTCAGGACTCTTCTAGCCGGTCTCTCGGCAACCATCAAATGCTCTCCATGAGATCTACACTCGGAATCCCGGTAGAGTGTCTCCTAAATTTCCTCGGCGGATCTACATACAAGGTCCCCACGGATCGCCTCCCAGACTCTCCTCAGCAGGGTCTATGAGATCTCCAACAACGAGCTTCTCAAATCTCTACCTTCCTCAGCAATGTCTAGGCCCAAGACTTGGTCAGATAGTGCATCGGAGGAATCCAGGATATCTTTCTTCTCCTTCAAAAGCGGGGTTCTCACCTACACAATTCCCCAGCGAGTCGAAATCTTCAAACAGAATATCCGCATCTTCTTCAAGATGGATATGTTTTGAAATATCACAACATTCATCATCCATACATTTCTCATAAAATCATACTTCATGCATATGTCATTCATATACACTGTCATGCATCATACTTTGCATAAGACTAACAAATATTCTATCAAAGTTCCTCTTGTTTTCTCCAAAGCAGTGTGATCATTTCGACACAAATAGGTCAGATTAAGCCCGAATCGCGGAAAACTATACGAAGACCACCCTTGGTTGTCTTCCGACAACAGGTCCAGGATTAAGCCCCGAATCGACGGGAAAACTATCTGAAAGACCGCCCTTGGTTGTCCTCCGACAACAGGTCCAGGATTAAGCCCCAAACCGACGGGAAAACTATCCGAAAGACCACCTCTGGTTATCCTCCGATAACAGGCAATGGATCAACACCCGAGCCAACGGAAGCTATCCACATTCACGCCATTACAATCTCCCTCAGAGTAATCAGCACGAAGATTTATTCTGATTCCTTATTATCAACAGCAACTACAGAGACTAGCGTACGACTCAGTTGCTTTGGATGGCATCTTAAGCCCATCTCCGACTACTTATCAACATTTCTTCACTTTCAGAATGCTGCATATATGGTTAAAAATCAATACAGACCAATAACTTCATTTAAAGTGAACACGAAGTCTAACGTACGACTCCCTTTGGATGGCATCTTAAGCCCGTCTCCTCTCCGTTCGAGGAACATCTGAGAGTCTAACATCGACTCACTCCCCGCATCGACCTTTCTAGATGGCATCTTAAGCCCATCTCGTCGCTCTCCTATTAACAACCTCGAGTCTAGCGTCGACTCGTTCCCGTAAGTCTCAACTTCTCGAATGGCATCTAAGCCCATTCCGCATCGTCGACCAATAGCGAGTGCAAATTTTCGGTGTACTCGGTGTTCAATCATCTTCTACCTCTAGGTCACGAAAGACAAGCGTGTCAATCTAACCCTCCAGTATAAGAAGATGGAACAGGGGCAGCTGTCATACCCCAAAATTTGCCCTCCATCTACTCGAGATTTCATACATATATGCTCAAGGATTCTTGAGAGTTGATCGGACAAACTCTCTCTAGACAATCAACCCAAACTATGGTTTGGTATCTCTCAAGTCAAGATGGATTCCAACATCTCCAATGGTCTTCATGCCTCCTCATATGCTTCAAGGATTCTCCTTGTCAAGTTTCAAGCCTCACAGTCAAGTTTCCTCGACAATTGCTCGGATGGTTGAAAATCGGTTGTATTGGACAAAAGTCAACTGTGGACAACATACAGTCAAAACTTCGATTTTTGGTCAACATCCTCATTTGAAGTAACATTCATCATTTGATCAAGGGTTGATCATGATTCATCAAGAAAACTCAAGATTTGCTCAAAGTCAAACTTTCTAAATTAGGGTTTCTAGATGAAAAGTCAACTGAACTTTGTTGATCATAACTTTCTCATACTTTCTCGAAAATTTTCCACAAATCTCATTTTGAAGGAAATTCAATTCTCTACAACTTCATGTCTCACAAGAATGTCCAAAAATGCTTCATTTGAGAGGTATAGCTCAAAACATTCTGGTCATTTTCAAAGTCAACAAAAGTCAACTTTTGATTTGAAGATATATTGAGCATGGTAACTCAATTGAGATGAGACCAAAGACATTGTTTAGAGGACTCTTAGAGCTTTCCAAAAGTCCAAGAACACTCAAAATGTGGAAAATTGAGCAAGATACACCATTCACAAGTTGGGCAATTTTGGAAGAATGCACAAAGAGATGCTTCAAAAATCAAATCTTTTGCAAATGGGCCTACTTTTCTTCATCCTAACTTGTTCCTCATGCAATTAGGAATGTCCAAGCCCAATGCCACGAATTTTTGATTTATTTTTCTATTTAATTTGTAATTTATTCATTTAAATGCAAATTAAATCTTAAAATAAATAATAAAATCATAATTAATTGGAAGATTGATTTTTTATTGCTTTCTTGTGATCCAATCAACCCATAAATGCCAGCAATTTCGAAATTAGATCAAATTTGGCAAGATTGGATTGAAATTGGACAAAGTTTGAAAATTTGATTTCATGAGAATATCAAATTTGATTTCCATTGAATATTGATTAATTCTTTCCAAATTCAATCTCAAATCCATCCAGCATATATATTTGATGCATACCTATCAAGAAAAAACCGAAAAAATTGCTCTACAAATCCTATTCCAAAGTTCAAAAATCCGTGTGTTTGAAGCAACTGGTAACCCTAGTTTTGCTTGATTCAACCCATTCAAGCCGTCCATTACATTCCTTGAGGTCTTTAGAGTCGATTCAAGACTCTTACATCGTTCAAAACCATCAAGAATCAAGCAATCCCAGTTTCGGTTTGTTCTTATTTTCCAAATTCGATTATCAATATTCATGCATTATTAACTTGTTTTGATTGCTTGTTTGTGTTTAGAATCGAGTTTGCAAACTTTCTGGGCAAGCCAATTGGATTTCTATGACTGGAATCGTGTTTCACCATGATTAGGGTTTGTGTGACCGATTTAGGGTTTCATGAAATACATAAAATTGGACCACGAGACCTTGCCCATCGTGTTCGAATGATGCAGGAATTAAACCATGTCTTTAGAACTCATTTATATTATATATCTGCGTTTTCCATTTTGCGGGGCCTTTAGCGTCGAAGAAAAGCCGTAAGCTTTTGAAAATTCAAAGCGAAAGAGATGAAGTCTGCGAAGGAGGCAATGGCGAACGCAATATTCCACCTCGATTTCAAAGATGGCAGCGTGTTGGCTCGGTTAGTCGTGTTGGTTTTCGAGTTTGAGGCCAATGACTCGATTCGATCCTAGCCATGACATTCTTTTACAAGTTTGCAAACTTGTATTTTCTAACATTATTTTCATATTTTTCAATTTCTAATATTTTTGCATATTATTTTAATTGTTTTCATGATTTTTATTACGCATTAAAAATTACCAAAAACATTTTTTTTTACATTATTTTCATAAAAATGTTTATTTAATTTAATAAATTTAAAAATAATTTTTGCATGCATATTTATTTTATTTATATTTTGCATTTAATTCACTTTTAATTGCATTTTAATTATTAAAATTTTGCCAAAAAATCCCAAAAAATTATTTTAACTTATTTATCTTATTTCCAGCATGTAGTAATTTTCTCATATTAAAACTTGCATTTTTTCTAACTTTTTCTCTTATTTCGATTTCATCATATTTTAGATCTCTTATTCTTTCACGGGTTGCTCCGATTCGGACGTTTTCTTTTTATCATTCTATTTTTTCCAATAATGTAATTGTTCATGGGTTGTAATAGTTTAATCTAGGGTTTTATTTTCCGCATTTTAAATTATGTATCTGCCCCAAAGCCATGTAATAGCGTAGGTTTATCTTTCCGCCTTTACATTCCGCTTTACATTCCGCATTTTACTTTCCTTATCAATTGCTAGTAACTAGGCGTGTATGGCAAGATAATAATTGGACATAGCTCACACTAATCTTCAAGATAACATATTTTGAATTCAACACGCACTTCTAATTCTCTCCGCATGTCCCTCGAGCGTGAGGTATTCTAGCACCGTTGCCTTCCAAACAAATCATCATAGTCCCTTCGATACAAAGATCATAAGACCCACGATGTCGCCTCCGAATACATGATCTTGACCCTCGATTGTCGCCTCGAAAATGATGATAGTCCTTGAATGTGCTAGGATACTTCCTACTGAGTTGCCTCGATGACCATCCGATGTCCCCGAATGTCCGCTTACATCCAGCGAATGGAGCTACCTACTAACTAATGGTATGGCTAGCGCTATTCCAAAGGCGTAGAAGTACAAAAGCGACCAATTAAAGTGGGTAAATAAGTCTTTTAGTTGCTTGCTCTATCAAATGCTTTTCACACCACACACTTTTTTCAAAATTCAAACTTTCTTTTCAAAAGCGAAACATTTCCGAGCACTTTGTATACACTCCTACATGAGTCATTACAAAGTCAAAGCGAAATGCCTTTTTCAAAACATTTTTGTCAAACACAGAGAAAGCAATTTTAAAAGTTATCTAAGAGCAACTAAGAGCCGTAGAATAATGCGGATGGAAAGGGTGCTAATACCTTCCCTTTTCATAACCATTCTCCCGAACTCGAGAATCTAACGAAGGTCTTTTGTTACTTTTACCTTCCCTTAATTGGATAAAAATAAAAGTCGGTGGCGACTCTTGCTATCCGCACATTTGGATACAAAAATCCTACAAAGTCAGTTCACCGTATTACACCTACCAACTAATGTATGGATAAAACTATTCTAAAGGAAAGTAAAACAACACGAAAACGGCCATTCTGAGTAGGTAATAAGACTTTTAGTTGCTTGCTCTATCAAAATACTTTTCACACCTCACACTTTTGTCAAAGTTCAAACACTTTTCAAAAACAAAACATTTCCGAACACTTTGTATACATTCCAACGTGAATCATTACAAAGTCAAAGTGAAATGCCTTTTCAAAACATTTTTTTGCCAAACACACAGAAAGTAATTTTTAAAAGACTAGAAGCAACTAAGCGCCGTAGATAACTACGGATGGAAAGGGTGCTAATACCTTCCTTTTCATAACCTTCTCCCTTACTCGAATTTAATGAAGGTCATTTTTCTTTTCACCTTCCCTTAATTGGATAAAGAAAAGTCGATGACGACTCTTGCTATCCGCAACATTTATAAAAAGCAAAACAATCTCAAAGTCAGTTCTCCCACCATATTACAGAACTGGTGACTCTGCCGGGGAGACACCCTAAAGAGAGAATACCTTAGGGATTTCTAGATCATTTTACTGCTTTCTGTTTGACTTGCTTGCTTTACTTTTAAGGGTTGCTTGGGTATTATACTTGTGGGGGATCCTACACCCGGATCCAAGTTTCCTTAGGTAAGTAGCAATAGATCGTCGCGACCGTTAGGCGTATACCAAAATGGTCAACATGATGGCTACAAAGTCAGTTCACCGTATTACAGAACTGGCGACTCTGCTGGGGAATACACCCTAAAAGAGAGAATTGCCTTAGGGATTTCTAGATAACTTTTATCGCTTTTTGTTTGACTTGTATGCTTTATCTTTAAGGGTTGCTTGGGTTATTATATTGTTGGGGGATCCTACACCCGGATCCGGGTTTCCTTTTAGGTAAGTAGCATTAGATCATCGCGACCGTTAGACGTATAACTACGCGGTCAACATGATGGCTACGTTAGCGTGACACTTTGGTTGTCCCGATACTCTTCATTCCCAAGTTGAAGATAGTATTTGGCTTCTGCGTGGTGTCATCAAGCGCTAACTAAACTTTTAGAACCTTAATTGACCCATCTTGGCCATTAGAAGGTAGTGAGATGGCGGCTTTGGTGTAGACCGAGGTTGGTTGATACTCGATGCTACGCTCATTGAGATTGACTTTTGGGACATTTCGATCGACCACTTGGTCGTCGTATTAAAATAAGCGCCTACGAGAAGATCGTGATGTGAGATTCCTAGAACCGGTTACTATTATAGGAGGGATGAACCAACTCAAACTTTTGGTGGGGTAATCACCTATACCTCATACAAGCCTTAACCCTAGGCTCATTGTGTGAATTGTTTGTGTGTGCTAAACATGACATCATTTGCATTGCATATCATTTCTAACTATTTCAAGGACCTAGGGATTTATCTTTGCTCTTTTTGTAGGGATTATGGCTTCTAGAAAGACTATCAGAATCAACTTCATGGGTATCCTTCTCAACTCAAAGAATTGGTTTGAAATTCCGACCATGCTCAGTTCATCAAAGACATGGTTATCTACTTGATTTGGTTATCTCGGTTTGAAGAAGATATGATGCATGTCTATTCCGGTTCTTTGATCGAAACACCATTGCTTTACATTTCAGTTATCGGTTGGTTCCTACCTTAGAAGAGTTCTCTAAGCTACTTGGGATACCTATTCTTGATCAAATGCCATTCACCGGTTTAGAAAAGGTTCCTAAGTGCGAAGACATTGCATCGACTTACATCTTAAGCGTTCGGATATGAGGCCAATTGGGAAACTAGAAGTGGAGTTAAGGGTTTACTTTCAAGTTCTTAATCAAGAAAGCCGAGAATTCCTCAAAGTTATGAGTTTCCATGCATTTGAAAACATTGTGGCCTTGCTAATTTATGGTTTGGTTCTATTCCTAACTCGGATCAATTCATAGATGTCAATGCCATCAAGTTGTTTCTTACCGTAATCCGATTGCCTACTTTACTTGGAGACATCCTACATTCTCTCCACACTCGTACTAATAGCGACAAGGAACTCTCATGTGTTGTGTCCGTTACTTTCAAGGTGGTTTATTTAGCACCTTCCTCCATCAGTTTGAAGAATGAACAAAGGTTGAGATGGTCTCAAAGATTGATGTCACTCTCTCATTCGGATATCCGTTGGAATCTTTTCTCTCAAAGGACTTCACCTTCATTGGCGTTGTGGAGAATTCCCTAATGTACCACTCCTTGGTATAAGGGAGGTATTACTTAACCCTTCTCTAGCTCTCGTCAGTTTGGTTTTGCAAAAGATGGTCCACATGATATGCTTCTCCAAGATGTTGTGTTCGACTACAATCACGATCTCGAATTCAGCGAAGGTTTATACATGCTTGGGGCATGGTAAAGAAGGCGATACCAAGACTTTGGGGCACCGAACTCCATTCCTTGGGAACCTTACCTCAAATGGGTGCGAGCTCGAGCTCAAAACCTCATGATTCCATTCACGCTTTTTTACGGTAATTATGGAACTGTTGCTATAGGTGGCGTACCCTATCTTATTCTCCATCGACATGCCTCTGATTTTGAAGACTTGAAGAGATCTGGATTCACTCAAGGAAGAAAGGGATACCTTTGAAGCTCGTGTTATGGCGAGAAGAAAGTGTTAGAGTTGACAAAGCTACTTCATGAGGAGCGAAACATCAGCAACATCGGCACAAGAGCGCCCATGGGAGACTTAGAGCTTTAGGATGTTTATGTTTTCTTTTATTATTTGAACTATCTCTTGTACTTAAAAGAAAAAGAATAATAAAAGAGTACTAATAAATGTTTGTTCATTGCTTGTTTAACAAATTTAAATCTCTAAGGTCCTTGAAAACATTGCATTGCATTCGCATAAACATCGCATAGCATAGCATAACATTGCATCACAGGTACATTGGAGATTGGTTTTCTCATTTGCTCGCTATTTATTTTAGCAGAAATGGCTCTTGAGCAGATCAAAGATCTCCAAGCTCGAGAATGCTCGGTTTCGTGGATGTTCACCAACTTGGTCCAAGGCCAAGAAGATTTGAAGAAGCTCATCAACAAGAAGAAGAAGGTTGTTGGTCTCCTCAACATGGGTAGACGTTTCAAAGGGGGTCCTAAGGTGGTCAGCCGTATTGAGCTCTCTGAAGGAAGTGTCCATACCGAGGGGAGTACCAAGGGTGATGAAGGTGAGCAGCGTGAGCCAAAGAAAGGAGGAGAGGACCACTCTGATTATAGCCAACATTCTGATGAAGATGACAAGTACAAACAACTTGAAGACAGTCTGAATGCTGTGGAAAACTTGAAAATGTCCGGGCTGAACTTTGATGATCTAAGTCTTGTCCCTGGTGTTGTGATTCCTCAAGTTCAAAGTTCCTACTTTTGCTAATTATGGTGGCATGTCTTGCCCAAAGCTGCATTTGAAGTCCTATGTCCAGAAGATCAATCCCCACACTGATGACAGAAAGTTGTGGATGCACTATTTTCAAGAGAGTTTGTCCGGAACCCAGTTGGAATGGTACTATCGCTGAGAATGACCGTATCCGTACTTGGGTGATTTGGCTGATGCTTTCTCTGACGATATGAGTACAATCTTTGACACCCACTCGCATGCAACTACAAAGCATGTCTATGGGTCGTGACGAGAAGTTCAAGGAGTATGCTCGAGTGGAGAGATCTAGAGAGTTCAACCACCCTTGTCCAATAGGGAGTTGGTTGATATGTTTATGGGAACACTGCAGGCCGTTCTTCAATCATCGATTGGAAATTCTTCATCCGGATTCACCGAGTGATATTGACATGAGCGTGGAAGGTATCAAAGTGGGAAGATTCATGTAGAGACATCTTCAAGCCTGCGAAAAATCTTTGGTGGTAAGAAAGAAGCCAATCTGTGTATGGTCAGAAAAGCGAGCCAAGACCGACCGTGCTCAATCTGTAGGGCGGTTGTGATCTCAATCCTACATCGGCACAACCTCGGTGAGACAACGCGTGCGAGCCAGCGAAGATTCTGAAGATCAACATGCCTTTGTCGAGCCTTGCAACACATGTTGAATCACGGATAACCTTGAGGATCCTCCTCGAATGTCAACACTTCCTCTCGAAATACAATCCTAATGCTAAGTGTGCTTACCATTCCAATAGCCAGGGCACGACACGACAATTGTTGGGCTCAAAGAACAAGATTCAAGATATGATTGAATCTAAGATTAATTTGATCCTCTGTTGAGACCCGACGTGATCAACGCTCCCATGCCTAACCATGACAAGAGTTCCAATGTTGTTGGTGGCGATACTTATGTTTTCAACATAGATGACTTGACCATTTCTCGATGACTATTAAGAAGAATTTGTTGCAAGCGGTGTCAATCCGGATGCCCGGAAGATTGTCGTTGGTGCCCGTCCGCTTTGATGGTTGTGCTTGGTTGAGAAGGCGTGTTCGATGTATGATGGACAACCGTGAGATACTATTTACGAAACCACATGCGTAAGTGTGAAGAAATGTCTAAGTTGAAGATCGACAATGCGAATGAAGCTTATCATCTGTATGGATACCTTGGGGCAGCCAAGTGGAAAGTATGATTACATGGTGAAGTACCATCCACGAGAGCTACAAGATTCCTATTGAAGATGTTAAAGGCGACCGGATGGGGTGGCGATATCCCGAAGACTATGATGATGTTACAATAAGGTTTCCTCTGCTGACCCTATGCCTAGGTGGCACCTCTCATCATCACTTCTCAAGACCAGTTCATATTCCTTTGACAAGGCTATCCCTTGGAATTATGGGTGATGTTTACTATCATGGCGTCAAGCAAGACCTCGACCATTGAAGATCTTCTGCTGAAGTTTCTATTCGACATTGACAACATCACCGGATCAAGTAAGGTGACAAGAACCGGAAGGTATTCTCTCCGAGATCTCTCCTCCAAAGACACTGCGACTCCACTCGCATTCCAACTCAATCAATATCCCCTAGAGGAAGAACCATTGACTCGTCCCTCAACCGAAAGTACCAAAAGTTCTTGAAGACACCTCCAAACAAGAAATGGAGGAAGTTCAAGATCATCAAGAAGAGTGATTACAATGTTGTGGAAGAGTTAGAGCAGACTCATCCATTTTCCATGCTCGCTCTGCTCTTGTGCTCCGAGGCTCACTAATGCCTTGGTGAAGTTTCGAAGAATGCTCATGTGCAAAAACACTACCAGCGGTTCAAGTTTGTATTGCTAGCTGGCTGCCAACAATGGCCTAGGCTTCTCGATCTTGATTTGACTCCTTAAAGAAACACACAAACCTTGCACCTCTCTGTTGAATAAAGGCACTACATCTCATGTTTTGGTGGATCCGTGTATCTGATGGCTGACTTTGTAGGATTTTGTATCCAATATGCGGATAGCAAGATACCGACTTTTATTTTTATCAATTAAGGGAAGGTAAAAGTAAGAAAAAGACCTTCGTTAGATTCTGGTTCGGGAGAATGGTTATGAAAAGGGAAGGTATTAGCACCCCCCATCCATGATTTATTCTACGGGCTCTTAGTTGCTCTTAGATAACTTTTAAAATTTGCTTTACGTGTGTTTGACAAAGATGTTTTGAAAAGGCATTTCGCTTTGACTTTGTAATGACTCATGTAGGAGTATACAAAGTGTTCGGAAATATTTTGTTTTGAAAAAAATTTTGAACTTTGAAAAAGTGTGTGTGAAAAACATTTGATAGAGCAAGCAACTAAGAGACTTATTTACCCACTCAAATTGGTCGTTTTGTTGTACTTCTACATTCCTTTTAGAATAGCCATACCATTAGTTAGTAGGTAGCTCCATTCAATTGGATGTAAGCGGGACATTCGAAGGGACATCGGATGGTCGTTGAAGGCAACTTGTAGGAAGAGTCCTAGCACATTCGAAGGAGACTATCATCATTTTAAGTGGCGAATCGAGACATATAGGCGACATCTTATGATCTTTGTATCGAAGGGACTATGATGATTTGTTTGGAAGGCAACGGTGCTAGAATACCTCTACGTTCGAGGGACATGACCATTTTGAATCGAAAGGCATCGAGAGAATTACCCTAAGGGGTGCGTGTGTATGTGTTGAATATATTATCTTGAAAATTAGTGGGCTATTAATTTTAGTCTTGCCATACCGCCTAATTACTACAATTGATAAAGGTCAAAGTAAAATGCGGAATGTAAAGTGCGGAAAGATAAACCTACGCTATTACACTGGCGAAAATAATTTAAACATAAACCTATTAAACTAACAATACATTATTGGAAAAAAAAAAAAGAAAAAAAAAACCGTCCAAATCAACACCTGTGAAAGAATAAGAAAATCGGGAAATATGATGAAATCGAAATAAGAGAAAATGTTAGAAAAAATGCAATTTTTAATATGAGAAAATTAATGCATGCTGGAAATAAGATAAATAAGTTAAAATATTTTTTTGGGATTTTTTGGAAAAGATTTAATGAATTAAAATGCAATTAATAGTGATTTAAATGCAAAAATTAAAATAAAATAAATATGCATGCAAAAATTATATTTTTAATTTTATTAAATTAAATAAAGGTTTTTGTGAAAATAATGCAAAAAGAAAAAATGTTTTTGGTAATTTTTATAATGCAGAAATAAAATATGTAAGTTAATTAAAATGAATGAAAATATTGAAAAACATGAAAATATGGAAAATATTGAGTTTTGGAAAAGTGTAAAGGGATTATGCGAACCGAATCGAGCGGAGACATCCCTTTCAAACCTTGAAACCACATGCCGACCAATTGATTTAGGCGGCAAAGTGGGCTAAGACACGCGTGTCCCAGCTTCTTCATTCGCCAACGATCGTCTTCTCGATTCAAATATTTGAAAATCCGCATCGCTTTTCTTCGACTATGTCCCGGCTAATATCAAAATAAACACACAATATAAATACATTCTAAAGCCATGGTTCGATTGGAAACATCATTCCGAATGCAATGGTACTAGTCTCGAGGTCAGAACCCTAAACCCTAATCGCATAACACGATTCAAGCCATGGAAATTCAATTAAAGCACCCGAAAGTTTGCAAATACATCACGATCACAAAAACAAACACAAAACATGTTAATAATGCATGAATGATAGAAATCAATTTTGAAATTTCAAGAACAAACCAAATTCGGTTTTCGTGATTCTTGATGGTTTTGGCAAAGTAAGGTCAATCGACTCGGAGATGTCAAGCAATGTGTTGGACACTCAAAACGATTGAAAACGGCCGAAGTAGGGTTCCCTTGCTTGTGCACCACGGTTTTGAGCTTTGGAATAGGGTTTGTAAAGCAATTTCCCCCTTTCTTGATAGGCATCATATATTTATACGGATGGATTTGGAATGGTTTTGAAAGAATTGATCAACATTCAATGGAAATCAAATTTTGATATTCTCATGAAATCAAATTTTCAAATTTTGTCCAATTTCAATCCAATCTTGCCAAATTTGATCCAATTTCAAATTGCATTTATGGGTTGATTGGATCACAAGAAAGCAATAAAAATCAATCTTCCAATTAATTTTGATTTTATAATTTATTTTAAGATTTAATTTGTATTTAAATAAATAAATTACAAATTAAATAGAAAAATAAATCAAAAATTGTGGCATTGGGCTTGGCATTCCTAATTGCACGAGGAACAAGTTAGGATGAAGAAAAATAGGCCCATTTGCAAAAGATTTGATTTTTGAAGCATCTCTCTTTTGCATTCTTCCAAAATTGCCCAACTTGTGAATGGTGTAACTTGCTCAATTTTCCACATTTTGAGTGTTCTTGGACTTTTGGAAAGCTCTAAGAGTCCTCTAAACAATGTCTTTGGTCTCATCTCAATTGAGTTACCATGCTCAAAATATCTTCAAAACAAAAGTTGACTTTTTGTTGACTTTGAAAATGACCGTAATGTTTTGAGCTATACCTCTCAAATGAAGCATTTTTGGACATTCTTGTGAGACATGAAGTTGTAGAGAATTGAATTTCCTTCAAAACAAGAGGTGGTGGAAAATTTCGAGAAAGTATGAGAAAGTTATGACCATCAAAGTTCGGACTTTTCACCTAGAAACCCTAATTTAGAAAGTTTGACTTTTGGGCAAATCTTGAGTTTTCTTGATGAATCATGATCAACCCTTGATCAAATGATGAATGTTACTTCAAAATGAGGATGTTGACCAAAAATCAAGTTTTGACTGTATGTTGACCACGCTTGACTTTTTGTCCAATACACCGATTTTCAACCATCTAAGCAATTATGAGGAAACTTGACTGTGAAGCTTGAAATTTGACATGGAGAATCTTTGAAGCACATGAGGAGGCATGGAGGCCTTTGGAGATGTTGGAAATCCATCTTGACTTGAGATACCAAACCCTAGCTTGGGTTGATTGTCTACAGGAGAGTTTGTCCGATCAACTCTTGAGGAACCTTGAGCATAGATATATGAAATCTTTGAGAAGATGGAGGGCAAATTTTGGGGTATGACAACCGTTCACTCTGAATATCCTACAAGACCTGCTTTTGTCAACGATGTCGAAGGGTTGGTTCGAGACCCATGACATTATCGTGAGAGCTTTTGATGGTTCTAAGCGCATACATTGGAGAGCTCACTCTCTGTTAAAGTCGGTTCCAGGACTTTTGATTCCACTTTCTTTGTCATGGACATCCGTCCAGCTTATTCTTGCCTACTTGGACGCCCTTGGATACATGGGGCCGAAATTACCCTTACCCTACTTACCAAATACCCAGAAAAAGGAAGGTTGTTACTGATGTGGTAAAGAAGAGTATATAGTCGGTCATCTTCATCGTTCCGTTATCTTGAGATGGGCGAATTCTTCGAGACTCGTCAAGCTTTTGAAACAAAACCCAGTCATGCCTGTGACTCTCTGTCCTGGTTGCTCAAGCTCCACCTAGGATGGCCTCGAAAGATGCTTAAGCCATCTTGAACAAGGAGGTAGCACTATTTGGGTCACTCCCGATCTTCCTTTCAACCGACAAGACGGTTTAGGCTTCACCATCAAGGGTCAAGATGATACTGCGAACGTGCCGACCAACTTCCTTTCGCACATCACCGAGTGGAATCCATGCTATAGAAGCGACGACAACGGCTTCAACATCGCAAGTGGATCTTCCAACTCGAATCAAGGGCTCAAGAATTGGAAGATCAAGACGCCATACCAATCTCCTTTAGTCGAGTAATTGCTTTTGTTTTGTTTTGCTTTTCGTATTTCTTTATATTTTGAACAATAAACTTTGAAAGCCTAGTGCCTTGCCGGGCATCATGGCTCGTTTGCGAGGGTTATTATCATCGATCACGTATTATCATTTAATAAATCGTTGGACTTTTGCATTCAATAGTTTGTTTTCTTTCTTTACTTTATCACCCCTTCAAAAGCTGTTCTTACACACCCACGTGATAATGCAAATCACTCAAATCTCGTTAATATGACTATGCTAGTGCTAAATATGACTTCGATAATCCGATCTACCAAGTCAAGACGAAAGTGAGGAAGATTGTGAAGTGCCAGGAGAACTTGCGATCGCTACAACAAGAAGAGCGAGTTATCAGACCACATAAGAGCAAATTGAGGTTGTGAATTGGGTACGCGAAAGAGTAAAAGAGATCAAGATAGAACGGTCTTGAGAACGATGTTAAAGAAAGGTTGGTTCAGATACTACGAGACTATATTGAGGTTTTGCTTGGTCATATGAAGACATGCCTGTTTAGACATTGACATTGTGGTACACCGATTGACCAAACAAAGGGTTTCTCCCGTGAAATAGAAAGTTCGTCGATGCGTCCGAGATGTCGAGAAGATCAAAGCCAGTTATGAGAAGCGCTCAATGCAGGTTTCTTAGCCGTTACTTCCTATCCCCAATGGGTTGCTAATGTGGTACCCGTACCTAAGAAGGATGGTAAAATGAATGTGTGTGGATTACGAGATCTGAACAAAGCAAGTCCGAAGACGATTTTCCACTTCCTCATATTGATGTTGGGGACAACACCGCTCAGATAAGGTTTTCTCCTTCATGGATGGTTTCTCGGTTACAATCGATCAAAATGGCTCTCAAGACATGGAAAAGACTACTTTACACGGTGGGGCACTACGCTACAAGGTTACGCCTGTTTGATCTAAGAACGCAGCGCCACTTATCATGCTATGGTAACATTGTTTCATGACATGATTCATCACGAGATAGAGGTCTATGTTGACGACATGATAGCTCGATCACGACAAGAAGAACACCTTGATCATTTGTGTAAATGCATTGAAGAAATATGGATCGAGACTTAATCCTAACAAGTGCACTTTTGAGTCGATCCGAAAACTCCTAGGGTTTGTCGTCATGGTAGAGGTATTGAAGTTGATCCCGCCAAGGTTAAAGCTATTCAAGAGATGCCAGCCCCGCACCGAGAAAGAAGTCGAGGTTTCTTGGGCCGATTAAATTACATTGCCGATTTCATTGCACACCTAATCGCTACTTGTGCCAATCTTCAAGTTACTTAAGAAAGATCAAGTAAGTGAGTGGAATGACGATTGCCGAACGCTTTTGACAAAATCAAGGAGTACCTTCAAAATCCTCCTATCCATGTCACCGAACAAAAACCTCTTATCATGTACCGACGGTGTTGGAGAACTCAATGGGGTGTGTGTTGGGCAACATGACGAGTCAAAAAAGAGCATGCAATATACTACCTTAGCAAAAGTTTACCGATCGGAAACAAGATACTACAGCTTGAGAAAACTTGCAACGCTTTGGCTTACGACTACGCCGACTAAGACTCACTATGGCCCATTTCCAAGATGGATCCGATAAAATACATCTTTGAGAAACCAACTCTCCCAAGAATAGCAAGATGGCAAATGATCTTGACCGAATATGACATCCAACACTTCTCAAGCGATCAAAGGAAGTGTAGTAGCGATCATTTGGCTCATCAAGCCGTAGATGACTATCACCTATGCGTTCAATTTCCGGCGAAGATGTTTTACTAGTTACGATTGTAAGAACCGGCCCAGACGAAGGACCTGAACAAGGATCCCGATGGACTATGGTCTTTGATGGAGCCTCAAATGCACTTGGCAATGGCATTGGCGCCATCATTACATCCCCTACAGGCGGACATACTCCTTTCACCGCCAGATTATGTTTCAATTGCACGAACAACATGGTCGAGTACGAAGCGTGCATCATGGGTCTTAAAGCTGTTATTGACTTAAGAATCAAGTTCTTACAAGTGTATGGAGACTCAGCTTTAGTGATCAGTCAGAGTAAGGGCGAGTGGGATACGAAGCATCCGAATCTCATTCCGTATCGAGAGCATGTTCGAGTTTGATCCTACTCAAGAGATTACTTTGATCATATTCCACGAGAAGATCGGTTATGGACGCATTAGCTACTATGTCATCTATGTTCAAGGTCGATGGGACAACGAGGCTCCCGATCATCATTGAGAAGTTTGATGAACCAGCGATTGTTATGAGCTCGACGGAAGAGAGACCTTGGTACTAGGACGTGAAGAGGTATCTTGAGACTCGTGGAATATCCCGCAGGGCATCATGTAATGATAAAAGTTCATGAGAAGATTTGCTTCAAATTCTTTCGACCGGCATCTTATACAAGCGCAACCACGACTTGTGCCATCTACTGTATGACTAAACGAAGAATGCATATCATGGAAGAGTTACACCTTTTGGTACCCACTCCGTGGACACACCATGGCTAAGAAGATTTTGAGAACAGTTACTATTGGTCTACCATGGAAGGCGATTGTCACCGCCATGCTCGATCTTGTCACAAGTGCCGATTTATGCCGACAAAGTACACGTATCTCACCTACTGAATGTTTTAACTTCTCCTTGGCCTTTTGCAATGTGGGGCATTGACATGATTGGAGAGATTAAGCCCACAACTTCCAATGGACATCGTTTCATCCTTGTGGCAATTGATTACTTTACCATGTGGTGTAGCGTACCGTATGCATCTGTACCAAGAATGTTGTGGCTCGATTCATCAAACATAATCTTATCGTCCGTTGAACACCCCGAAAGGATTATCATGATAACGGCTCTAATCTCAACAATAAGATGATCACCGAAGCTCGCCGCAGCTCAAGATCAAGCATCACAATTCTTCTCCATATCGGCCTAAGATGAATGGCGCAGATGGAAGCCGCCAACAAGAACATTAAGAAGATTATACGAGAGATGCTGACTTACAAAGATTGGCATGAGATGTTACCATTTGCTCTTCATGGTTATCGCACCACAAGAACATCCACGGGCAACCCCTCTCTCAATATCACGGTATGGAAGCCGTCTTACCCATCGAGGTTCGATACCCTCAACCGAGTCCTCCGGGAGGCGAGTTAGGTGAAGACGATTGGGTTGGTTGACCGATCAACTTGATCGATGAGAACGACTCGCGTCCATCCGCCATGGACAGATTTATCAGAAATAAATGATCAGAACATTTAACAAGAAGGTCAAACACCGAGTCTACCAAGTCGGTGATCTAGTAGTCAAGCGCATCATTCTTCCACAAGGTGATCCCATGGGCAAATGGACTCCCACTTATGAGGGACCGTTTGTAGTCAAGGCAGATTCTCGGTGGAGCTATGATACTTAGCACCATGGATGGTGAAGACTTCCCACACCGCGAACGCAGACATAGTCAAAAATACTACGCATAAAGAGACCCGCTAGGTCGGTGGCCTAAGCAAAATAAGGGCATCCTGGTGAACCAAAAGGTTCGGGCAAAAATTAAGGATATATACAAAACATGTACACCGCAAGTCGAAAACCGAAAAGGCGGCTTGGGCAAAAAGGGTATCCCGTAGGGGCGGTCTAGGCAAAAGTTAGGATTCAAGCTACGACTATGTCTCTTCCAATCACCTGCTCAGACTACTATCAGCATTCAAGATTCAAATTGCGAAGATCAACCTACTCACTTTCTACTGACAGCAAGGAGATGAGATAGTCGAAATATATGAGTACTAGCATAGTTGGAACTTAACGAGATTGTTTCCGATAGCTTTTACCTTTCTTGTGTACAAACTACTTGGCCATACGCCACCTTTCAAATAAATACAAGTTCTTTCTCTTTACAATTTTTGTTGTTGTCGTTTGCAATAAGTCCAACGTTTGTTTTGAATAACTATACGCATTTGACAATAAGAATCTAATCGCAAACATACGAAAAGTGAACATTCAAAAGTACTTACCAGGTTCGAGGGTGGGGATGACGACGAAAGTCACCAAATAATTCCCATAGAGCATAAAGGTGTCACCACAACACACCATCCCATCGGTATATTTAATCCACGAGCAATGATTCCACTCAATCGAGCAATGTTACATCGTCTCTCGGTAACACCTCATCCCAGTCAAGGTATTCATCCCCAGTACGTGTCTCAATCCTCCTTCTCCCCAGCAGTATCCGGACTAAAACTTGGTCGATAGTGCATCGGGGAAACATACACCTTTTATTCGGCCCGAGAATTACAACGGACTCCAGACTCTTCTAGCCGGTCTCTAAGCAACCATCAAATGCTCTCGGCAAGATCTACACTCGGAATCGGTAGAGTGTCTCCTAAATTCCTCAGCGAGATCTACATACAAGGTCCCCAACGAATCGCCTCCCAGGCTCTCCTCGGCGGGGTCTGAGATCTCGACAACGAGCTTAAATCTACTGCACCCTCCTCGCAAGTAACAGGCCCAGACTTGGTCGAGATAGTGCATCGGAGGAATCGAGATATCTTTCTTCTCCTTCAAAGCGGGGTTCTCACCTACAATTCCCCAAGCGAGTCAATCTTCAAGCAGGCATCGCATCTTCTTGAAGATGGATATGTTTTGAAATATCACAACATTCATCATCCATACATTTCTCATAAAATCATACTTCATGCATATGTCATTCATATACACTGTCATGCATCATACTTTGCATAAGACTAACAAATATTCTATCAAAGTTCCTCTTGTTTTCTCCAAAACAGGTAACAGTCATTCGACACAAATAGGTCAGATTAAGCCCGATAAAGCGGAAAACTATCGAAGACCACCCTTGGTTGTCTTGAAACAACGAGGTCGAGGATTAAGCCAGATAAGCCGGAAAACTATCGAAAGACCGCCCTTGGTTGTCCTCCGACGAGTCCGGATTAAGCGAACAATGAAAACTATCGAAAGACCACCTCGGTTATCCTCCGATAACGAGGCAATGGATCAACACCGAGACAAGGAAGCTATCCACATTCACGCAATTACAATCTCTCGGAGTAATCAACGAAGATTTATTCGATTCCTTATTATCAACGGCAACTACGAGACTAGCGTCGACTCGATTTGCTTTGGATGGCATCTTAAGCCCATCTCAAACTACTTATCAACATTTCTTCACTTTCGAGAATCTGCATATATGTTTAAAAATCAATACGGACCAATAACTTCATTTAAAGTGAACACGAAGTCTAACGTCGACTCCTGGATGGCATCTTAAGCCCATCTCCTCTCCATTCAGGGAACATCTGATCAACATCGACTCACTCCGATATCGACCTTTCTAGATGGCATCTTAAACCCATCTCATCGACTCTCCTAATAACAACCTCGAGTCTAGCGTACGACTCGTTCCCAATGAAGTCTCCAACTTCTCCAAATGGCATCTGTAAGCCCGTTCCCATCGTCGACAATAGCGAGGTGCAAATTTTCGGTGTACTAAAGGTGTTCGATCATCTTACCTCAAGTCACGAAAGACAAGCGTGTCAATCTAACCCTCCGTATAAGAAGATTGAACAGGGCAGCTATCATACAAAAATTTGCCCTCCATCTACTCAAGAGATTTCATACATATATGCTCAAGGATTCCTCAGAGTTGATCGGACAAACTCTCTCAGACAATCAACCCAAACTAGGGTTTGGTATCTCTCAAGTCAAGATGGATTTCCAACATCTCAATGGTCTTCATGCCTCCTCATGCTTCAAAGATTCTCCATGTCAAGTTTCAAGCCTCACAAGTCAAGTTTCCTCGAACAATTGCTCGATGGTTGAAAATCGAATGTATGGACAAAAGTCAATCGTGGTCAACATACAATCAAAACTTGATTTTTGGTCAACATCCTCATTTTGAAGTAACATTCATCATTTGATCAAGGGTTGATCATGATTCATCAAGAAAACTCAAGATTTGCTCAAAAGTCAAACTTTCTAAATTAGGGTTTAGATGAAAAGTCAATCGAACTTTGACTGATCATAACTTTCTCATACTTTCTCATAAATTTTCCACCAAAGCTCATTTTGAAGGAAATTCAATTCTCTACAACTTCATGTCTCACAAGAATGTCCAAAAATGCTTCATTTGAGAGGTATAGCTCAAACATTCTGAGTCATTTTCAAAGTCAACAAAAGTCAACTTTTGTTTTGAAGATATATTGAGCATGGTAACTCCAATTGAGATGAGACCAAAGACATTGTTTAGAGGACTCTTAGAGCTTTCCAAAAGTCCAAGAACACTCAAAATGTGGAAAATTGAGCAAGTTACACCATTCACAAGTTGGGCATTTTGGAAGAATGCACAAAGAGAGATACTTCAAAAATCAAATCTTTTGCAAATGGGCCTACTTTTTCTTCATCCTAACTTGTTCCTCATGCAATTAGGATGTCCAAGCCAATGCCACGAATTTTTGATTTATTTTTCTATTTAATTTGTAATTTATTCATTTAAATGCAAATTAAATCTTAAAATAAATTATAAAATCAAAATTAATTGGAAGATTGATTTTATTATTGCTTTCTTGTGATCCAATCAACCCATAAATGCCAAGCAATTTCAAAAATTAGATCAAATTTGGCAATTGGATTGAAATTGACAAAATTTGAAAATTTGATTTCATGAGAATATCAAATTTGATTTCCATTGAATATTGATTAATTCTTTCAAATTCATCCCAAATCCATCCAACATATATATTTGATGCATACCTATCAAGAAAAAGCGAAAAATTGCTCTACAAACCTATTCAAAGTTCAAAATCCGTGTTTTGAAGCAACTTGGTAACCTAGTTTTGCTTGATTCACCAATTCAAAGTCCATTACATTCCTTGAGGTCTTTGAGTCGATTCGAGACTCTTACATCATTCAAACCATCAAGAATCAAGCAATCCGATTTCGGTTTGTTCTTATTTTTCAAATTCGATTATCAATATTCATGCATTATTAACTTGTTTTGATTGCTTGTTTGTTTAGAATGAGTTTGCAAGCTTTCTCCAGCTTGATTGGATTTCCATGGTTGAATCGTGTTGCCATGATTAGGGTTTGTGTGACCGATTTAGGGTTTCAGAAATACATAAATTGGACCACGAGACCTTGCCATCGTGTTCGGAATGATGCCGGAATTAAACCATGTCTTTAGAACTCATTTATATTATATATCTGCGTTTTCCATTTTGAGGGCCTTTAGCGTCGAAGAAAAGCGGCAAGCTTTTGAAAATTCAAAGCGAAGAGATGAAGTCTGGCGCGAAGGAGGAGGCAATGGCGAAGCAACAGCGTGTATTCCCTTACTCCAATTTCCAAACGATGGCCAGCGTGTTGGCTCGATTGGTCGGTATGTTGGTTTTAAGTTTGAGGCCAATGACTCGAGTTCGATCCACAGCCATGACATTCTTTTACAAGTTTGCAAACTTGTATTTTCTTATATTTTCATATTTTTCAATTTCTAATATTTTGCATATTATTTTAATTGTTTTCATATTTTTATTCTGCATTAAAAATTACCAAAAACATTTTCTTTTTACATTATTTTCATAAAATGTTTATTTAATTTAATAAATTAAAAAAATAATTTTGCATGCATATTTATTTTATTTATATTTTGCATTTAATTCACTTTTAATTGCATTTTAATTATTAAAATTTTCCAAAAATCCCAAAAATTATTTTAACTTATTTATCTTATTTCAGTATAGTAATTTTCTCATATTAAAACTTGCATTTTTTCTAACTTTTTCTCTTATTTGATTTCATCATATTTTCCGATCTCTTATTCTTTCACGGGTTGCTCCGATTCGGACGTTTTCTTTTTATCATTCTATTTTTCCAATAATGTAATTGTTCATGGGTTGTAATAGTTTAATCTAGGGTTTTATTTTCCGCATTTAAATTATGTATATCGCCCAAAGCCATGTAATAAAGTTTATCTTTCCGCACCTTTACATTCCAGCTTTACATTCCGCATTTTACTTTCCGCACCCAATTGCTAGTAATTAGGCGTGTATGGCAAGATAATAATTGGACATAGCTACACTAATCTTCAAGATAATATATTGCGAATTGACAATTTCACACCGCGCACCCTTAGGGTAATTCTCTCTCGTTGCCTTACGAATACAAATGGTCATGTCCCTCGAAGCGTAGAGGTATTCTAGCACCGTTGCCTTCAAACAAATCATCATAGTCCCTTCGATACAAGATCATAAGACCACGATGTCGCCTCCGAATACATGATCTTGACCCTCGATTGTCGCCTCGAAAATGATGATAGTCCTTCGAATGTGCTAGGATACTTCCTACAAGTTGCCTTGATGACCATCCGATGTCCCTCGAATGTCCCGCTTACATCCAGCGAATGGAGCTACCTACTAACTAATGGTATGGCTAGCGCTATTCAAAGGAGCGATAGAAGTACAAAAGCGACCACCTTAAAGGTGGGTAAATAAGTCTTTTAGTTGCTTGCTCTATCAAATGCTTTTCACACCACACACTTTTTCAAAGTTCAAACTTTCTTTTCAAAACAAAAACATTTCCAGAACACTTTGTATACACTCCTACATGAGTCATTACAAAGTCAAAGCGAAATGCCTTTTCAAAACATTTTGTCAAACACAGAAAGCAATTTTAAAAAGTTATCTAGAGCAACTAAGAGCCGTAGAATAAGCTACGGATGGAAAGGTGCTAATACCTTCCTTTCATAACCATTCTCCCGAACTCGAGAATCTAACGAAGGTCTTTTTATTACTTTCCTTAATTGGATAAAAATAAAAGTCGGTGGCGACTCTTGCTATCCGCACATTTGGATACAAAATCCTACAAAGTCGATTCACCGTATTACCACCTACCAACTAATGTATGGATAAAACTATTCTAAAGGAAAGTAAAACAACACGAAACGACCATTACGGGTAGGTAATAAGACTTTTAGTTGCTTGCTACATCAAAATACTTTTCACACCTGCACTTTTGTCAGTTCAAACACTTTTCAAAAATAAAACATTTCCGAACACTTTGTATACATTCCAACGTGAATCATTACAAAGTCGAAGGTAGAAATGCCTTTTAAAACATTTTTTGCCAAACAGCGAGAAAGTAATTTTTAAAAGACTAGAAAACAGCGCTAGCGCCCACGTAGATAACTACGGATGGAAAGGGGAATTATAATACCCTTGCACCACGCCTTCTCCCTTACTCGAATTTAATGAAGGTCTTTTCTGTTCTTTCACCTTCCCTAATTGGATAAAAGAAAAGTAGGTAGCGACTCTTGCTATCGCAACATTTGTGATAAAAAGCAAAATCTCAAAGTCGGTTCTCCTGTATTCTGAACTGGTGACTCTGCGAGGAGACACCTAAAGAGAGAGAATACCTTAGGATTTCTAGATCATTTTATTGCTTCTGTTTGACTTGCTTTACTTTTTAAGGGTTGCTTGGGGTATTATGCTTGGGGATCCACACCGGATCCAAGTTTCCTTAGGTAAGTAGCAATAGATCGTCGCGACCGTTAAGTATACCAAAATGGTCAACATGATGGCTGCATTAGTGCGATACTTTGGATGTCCTGATGCTCCTCGTTTCCAGAGTTGATAATAGTATTTGGCGTGTGGTGTCATGGCACTAACTACAACTTTTAGAACTCTAATTGACCCATCTTGGCCATTAGAAGGTAGTGAGATGAGCTTTGGTGTAGACCGAGGTTGGTTGATACTCGATGCTACGCTCATTAAGATCCGACTTTTGGGATGTTTTCGGTCGACCACTTGGTAGTCGTATTGAAATAAAGCCTACGAGAAAGATCAATGATATGAGATTCCTAGAACCGGTTACTATTATAGGACAGGATGAGACCCACTCAAGCGTTGGTAGGGTAGACACCTATACCTCATACAAGCCTTAAAACCTAGAGCTTATGTGTGTGATTTGTTTGTGCTTGCTAAACATCACATCATGACATCATAACATTGCATATCATCTCTATTTGAGGACCTAGAGTTTATCTTTGCTCATTTTGTAGGAATTATGGCTTCGGAAAGACTATCTGAATCAATTTCATGGGTGTACCTTCTCAACTCAAAATTGGTTTCGAAATTCCCATCATGCTCGGTTTGTCAAAAGACATGGTTATCTATTGACTTGGTTATCTCGGTTTGAAGAAGAAGATATGATGCGTCTTATTCGGTTCTTTGATCAAAACACCATTGCTTTACATTCCAGTTATCGATTTGGTTCCTACCTTGGAAGAGTTCTCTTCTACTTGAGATACCTATTCTTGATCAGATGCCCTTCAGGTTCGGGAAACGGCTCCTAGATGCGAAGACATCGCATCGACATTACATCTAAAGCGCTCGGACATTGAAGCCAATTGGGAAACAAGAAGTGGAGTTAAGGTTTACTTGCTAAGTTCTTGATAAAAGAAAGCACGAGAATTCCTCAAAGCTATGAGTTTCCATGCATTCGAAGACATTGTGGCCTTGCTAATCTATGGCGGTGTTATTTCCTAATCGGACCAGGTTCATAGATGTGAACGCCATCAAGATATTCCTTACTCGCAATCATGTGCCTACTTTACTTGGAGACATCCTACATTCTCTCCACACACATACTATCAAAAGACAAGGAACTCTCATGTGTTGTATACCGTTACTTTCCAGGTGGTTTATTTCGCACCTTCCTCAATCGGTAATGAAAAGAGCGAGCAAAAGGTTGGGAAATGGTCTCAAAGGCTAATGTCACTCTCTCATTCAGATATCCGTTGGTGTTTTTTCTCTCAAAAGGACTTCACATTCATTGAACGTTATGGAGAATTCCCTAATGTACCACTTCTTGGCATAAGGAGGTATCACTTACAGCCTTCTCTAGCTCTCACGTCAATTTGGTTATGCTCGAAGAGATGGTCCTCATGATATGCTTCTCAAGATATTGTGTTCGACTAACCACGATCTCGAATTACCATTGAAGGTTCATACACGCTTGGGGCATGGTAAAGAGGCGATACCAAGACTTTGGGGCACCAAAAATCCATTCCTTAGAACCTTACCTCAAATGGAGTGCGAGCCTAGAGCTCAAAACCTCATGATGCCATTACACCCATGTTACAGGGTAATTATGGAACTTGTTACTATAGGTGATGTGCCTATACCGTTCTCCGTCGACATGCCTCTTGATTTGAGAAGACTTGAAGAGATCTGGATTCAGCTCAAAGAAGAAAGGGATACATTGAAAGCTCAATGCTATGCAAGCGAGGAAAGAAGGTACTAGAGTTGACAAAGCTACTTCACGAGGAAGCGAAACATGTGACTCACTATCTTGACACAAAGGCATACATGGGAGACTTAGAGCTTTAGGATTTTTGTTATTTTATTTTTCAAACTAGCTCTTTTGTACTTAAAGAAAAAGAAGAAAAAGGAAACAAATAAAAGTTTGTTCGTGCTTGTTTAACAAATTTAAATTCCTAAGGTCCTTGAAACATTGTATTGTGTATTACATAAACATCGTATATCATAGCATAACATTGTATAACGGTACATTGAAGATCGTTTTCTCATTTTTCT
>CM038796.1:58559709-58612533 GCA_021764765.1 Vicia sativa | reverse complement strand
CAACTTCCGACAATGGGCTCAAAGAATTGGAAGATCAAGACGCCATACCAATCTCCTTTAGATGTGAGTAATTGCTCTTGTTTTTTGTTTTGCTTTTCGTATTTCTATGTTTTGAACAATAAACTTCTAAAGCCTAGCGCCTTGCCCGCATCATGGCTCGCTTGTGAGTTATTATCCGTCATTTGCATATTTTATTCAATAAAACGTTGGACTTTGCATTCAATTGTTGTTTGTTTTCTTTACTTTATCACCCTTCAAAAAGCTATGTGTTTCTTACATACACCCACGTGATATAACGGGTAATCACTCCGAATCTCGTTGATAACACTTATGCTATTGCTAAATATGACTTTAATCCGATCTACTGTCAAGACGAAGGTGAGGAAGATTGTGAAGTGCCGTGGAGAACTTGTCAGCACAAAGAAGAAGAGCGAGTTATACGCCCACACCTAAGAGCAGTCGAGGTTGGAATTGGGTAATCGAAGGAAGATTTAAAGAGATCAAGATAGAGCGGGTCTTGAGAACAAAGTGTCAAGGAAAGATTGATCCAAATGCTACGAGACTATATTGAGGTATTTACTTGGTCATACGAAGACATGCTGTGTCTAGACATTGACATTGTGGTGCACCGACATCAACAAAAAGAAGGTTTTCTCCAAAGGAAATGTAAGGTCTGGCCGACGCCGTCCTAAGATGTCGAGAAAATCAAAGCCAAGTTATGGAAGCATTTCAACGATTTTTAGTGTTATTTATCCACAAGGTTGCAAATGGTACCCTCCTAAGAAGGATGGCAAGGTACGAATGTGTGGATTACGTAGATCCGAATAAAGTAGTCCAAAGATATTTTCCACTTCCTCATATTGATGTTCTCGTTGACAACACCGCCAAGATAAGGTTTTCTCCTTCATGGATGGTTTCTCCATTAATCATCGACAAAATGGCTCCGAAGACATGGAGAAGACAACTTTGTTACTGTGGGCACTTTCGCTACAAAGTTATGCCGCTCGGATCGAAGAACGCAGCGCCACTTATCACGGCATGGTGGCATTATTTCATGACATGATTCATCACGAGATAGGTCTACGCCGACGACATGATAGCTCGATCACGCATCAAGAAGAACATCATGATCATTTGGAACTCTTTGATAGGTTGAAGAAGTACATCGAGACTTAATCCCAACAAGTGCACCTTTGGAGTCGATCCAAAACTCCTGGGTTTGTTGTCGGTACGTATTGAAGTTGACTTCGCCAGGTTAAAGCCATTCAAGAGAGATGCCGCCCGCACCGAGAAGGAAGTCGAGGTTTCTTGGGCCGATTGAACTACATTGCGATCTATTGCACACCTAATCGCCATTGTGAGCCAATCTTCGTTACTTAAGAAAGATCAAGTAGGGATTGAAACGATGATGTGATCGCTTTTGACAAAATCAAGGAGTACCCAGTAATCCTCCTATCCCGATGCCGCCTACCAAGGAAGACTCTTTATCATGTACTTGATAGTTAGAAAATTCAATGAGGTGTGTCAGCAACATGACTAGTCTGGTCGAAAGAGTATGCAATATACTACCTTAGCAAAAGTTTACCGATCGTGAAACAAGATACTACATTTGAGAAAACTTGCGCTGGCTTATTTGGGTCACGCTAAGACTAAGAGATATATTGACTCACACTACCTTATTGATTTTTAAGATGGATCCGATAAAATACATATTTGAGAAACCACTGGAAGAATAGCAAGATGTATGATCTTGACATCAATACATCCAAGACACTTCTCGTGAAAGCGATCAAAGGAAGTAAGTGTAGTGCCGATCATTTGGCTCATCGTCAGATGACTATCGCCTATGCGCTTTGAATTTCCAAATAAGATGTTTTACTAGTCAATGATCAGAAGAACCTGGCTAGACGAAGGACCACAAGGATCCCGATGGACTATGGTGTTTGATGGAGCCTCAAACGACTTGGCAATGGCATTACGCCATCATTACATCTCCGCAGCGACATACACCTTTAACCGCTGCATTTTGTTTCATTGCACTAATAATATGGCTAATACGGCGCAGTATCATGGGTATCAAAGCGCTATTGACTTAAGAATCAAGTTCTTACAAGTGTACTGGAGACTCCTTTAGTGATTAGTCGATTATGCGAGGATTTAAGCATCCGAATCTCATTCCATATCGAGAGTATGTTCGAGTTCGATCCCTACTTGAAGAGATCACTTTCGATCATATTCCACGAGAAGAGAATCACAAGGACGATTGGCTACTATGGCATCTATGTTCAAGGTCGATGGGACAACGAGGCTCCCCTGCATCATCATGAGAAGATTGACGAACCAAAGTATTGTTATGAGCTAGATACGTAAGAGAAACCTTGGTACTACGACGTGAAGAGGTATCTTGAGACTCGTGAATATCCCGCATGGGCATCCGTAATGATAAGAAGTTTTGAGAAGATTTGCATCCAAATTCTTCCTCATCAACGACATCTTATACAAAGCAACCACGACTTTGTGCTTACTCTACTGTAGACCGGAAATGCGGAACATATCATGGAAGAGTTACACGAAGTTACATTTGGTACCACCCAAGGGACACACAATGGCTAAGAAGATTTTGAGAATAGGTTACTATTGGTCCACCATGGAAGTCGATTGTCACCATACCGATCTTGTCACAAATGCCACGACGACGCAGACAAAGTGCACGTACTCCAAGACTTTGAATGTTCTAACAACTCCTTGGCCTTTGCAATGTGGGGCATTGACATGATTGAGAAATTAAGCCCACAACCTCCAACCGACATCGCTTCATCCTTGTGGCAATCGATTATTTCACCAAGTGGGTAGGCAGCCTCGTCAGATCTCATACTAAGAATGTCAGGGCTCGATTCATCACATAATCTTATCTCGCTTGCATGGCACTGAAAGGATTATCACGCATAACGGCTCTAATCTCAACAACAAAATGATCACCGAACTCGCGACGCAGTTCAAGATCAAGCATCACAACCTTCTCCTTATCGCCTAAGATGAATGGCGCAAGGAAGCCGCCAACAAGAACATTAAGAAGATTATACGTAAGATGATAGTGACTTACAAGGATTGGCATGAGATGTTACCATTTGCTCTTCATGGTTATCGCGACCACAATACGAACATCAACAGGGCAACCCCTTCTCTTGTACGCGGTATGGAAGCATTCCCACCCATCGAGGTTCGATACCCAACCGTAGTCCTCCAAGACGCAGTTAGGCGAAGACGATCGATCCAAACTCGCCTTGATCGATTAACTTGATCGATGAGAAACGACTCGATCCATCCGCCATGGACAGATCTCATGTAAACGAATGATCGAGCATTTAACAAGAAGGTCAAGCACCGAGTCTACCAAGTCGGTGATCTAGTAGTCAAGCGCATCATTCTTCCACAAGGTGATCCTGTGGGCAAATGGACTCCCACCCACGAGGGACCATTTGTAGTCAAGATGATTTTCCTACGGAGCTATGATACTTAGCACCATGGATGGAGAAGACTTCCCACACCCCGTGAACGCAGACATAGTCAAAAATACTACGACAAAGAGACCCGCTAGGTCGAATGACCTAGGAAAAATAAGGGCATCCCAAGCCAAAAGGGTCGGGCAAAAGTTAAGGATATATACAAAACATGTACACCCTAAGTCGAAAACCCGAAAAGGCGGCTTGGGCAAAAAGGGTATCCCAGACCGAAAACCCAAAGGGCGGTCTAGGCAAAAGTTAGGATTTAAGCATACGATATGTCTCGTCCGCATCACCTATTCCTGCATACTTTCAAGATCCAAGATTCAAATGGAGAAAATCAATTCACTCACTTTCTATCGACAACAAGGAGATGAGATATTTGAAATATATGAGTACTAGCATAGTGGAACTCAACGAGATTGTTTCCGCATAGCTTTTACTTTTCTTGTGTACAAACCACTTGGCCATACCACCTTTCAAAAATAATACAAATTCTTTTCTTTACAATTTCACTGTTGTTGTTTGAAAGTCCAACGCTTGGCTTGAATGATTATATGCATCTCGACAATAAAAATCTATTCACAAACATGCTAAAAAGTGAGCATACAAAGTAATTACTACAGTTCTGAATTGAGATGACGACAAGTCACCAAAATATTCCCCCAGAGCATGATCCCCACAGAGGTCACTAACCCCAAATGTGAGTATATGTTATCCCCGAGCAAGGATTCCACTCTACTAAATCATGTTACATCGCCCAAGCAATAACATTTCATCCCTATTGAGGTATTTATCCCAAAGAAATATCTCACAATCATTTCCTAAGCGCAGTATCCGTGACTTGAAACTTGGTCAGATAGTGCATCGGAGGAAACTACACCTTTATTCCTCAAACAGAGATTACAACGGCTCCAGATTCTTCTAACCCTACCTCCCAGCAAAATCTTTCATCAAGATCTAATGCAAGATCCCCAAGAGAGTACCTCTTAATTCTCCCAAAGCAGGTCTATGCAAGATCCTCACGCGCATCTCTCATTCTAACATCCTCAACAATATCTAGGCCCAAGACTTGGTCGAGTAGTGCATCGAGGAATCAGTTATATTTCTTCCTCGTGGTTTCCAATCGGCCATCCCCGCGTAAGTAAGAATCTCCAAGGTAGCATCCACATCTTCTTCAAGATGGATATGTTTTGAAATACCACAACATCTATCATTCATATTACTCATAAAGTCATAATTGAGCATATGTCATTCATATACATTGTCATGCATCATATTTTGCATAAGACGAACAATATTCTATCAAAGTTTCTTGTTTTTCCAAACAGTGAAAATCACCAAACAAACCGTCCAGATTAATGCCCGCCGACGGAAAACTATCTCGAACGACCGCCCTAGTTGTCTCTTCACAACGGTGATTACCACCCGCTTTACGGAAAACTATTCGAACGATCGCCTCTATTTGTCCTCCGACAACCGTCCAGATTACACCAAGCCGACGGAAAACTATCTCGAATCACAAGTTATCCTCCGATAACAGCAATGATCAATACCAAGCACAACAGTGATATCCACATTTTGCCAACTATTATCTCCTCGCAGCATCAAGGTGTATTCGACTCTCTTATTATCAACAGCAACTACGTAGTCTAGCATACCTCGCGCCTGATGGCATCTTAAGCCCATCTCCATTACTTATCGACATTTCTCCGCTGTATCGTCGCATATTTGGTTAAAACCAATACAAACCAATAACTTCATTCAAGATGAGCACGAAGTCTAACGATTTAATTTCCTCCGGATGGCATCTTAAGCCCATCTCCATGTCCTTTCATTTTCGTAAACGCCTACAGAGCCTCAACAGATTACCACCCCCATCGATCTTGATGGCCTTAAGCCCATCCTGACTTATTCTCCTGCTCAACAACTGAACTAGCTGCGACGACTCATTCCCCATCAAGTCTCCAACTCTCCAAATGGCATCCGAAGCCCATTCCCGCATCATCACCAACAACGAGTGCAAATTTTCGTGTATTTCGAGTGTTCAATCATCTTCTACCCCGGGTCACTTAAAGGCAAGCACGCCAATCTAACCCTTCCAAAGACAAGAAGATTGAATGTGGGCAACATATCCCCAAAATTTCCTCCTACTTCTCAAGACATTTCACATCCATGCTCAAGGATTCTCAAGGGTCGACCGACAAACCTCTCCTAGACAATCAACCCAAACTAGGGTTTGGCAATTCTCGATCCGATGGACTTCCAACATCTACAATGGTCATCATGCCTCCTCATATGCTCTAAATATTCTCCATGTTAAGTTTCAAGCCTCAAGTCAAATTTCCTCATACAATTGCTCGATGGTTAAATCATTGTATTGACAAAAAGTCAACTGTGGTCAATATACAATCAAACTTCATGATTTTGGTCAACATCCTTATTTTGAAGTTACATTCATCATTTGATCAAGGGTTGATCATGATTCATCAAGAAAACTCAAGATTTTATCAAAAGTCAAACTTTCCAAATTAGGGTTTTTAGTGAAAATCAATCAACTTTGATCGAGCATAACTTCTTCATACTTTATCGAAATTTTCCACCACCTCTCATTTTGAAGGAAACTCAATTCTACAACTTCATGTATCACAAGAATATTCAAAAATGCTTCATTTGGAAGGTATGGATCAAAATATTACTGTGTCCTTTTTCAAAGTCAACAAAAGTCAACCTTTGTTTTGAAGATTTATTGAGCATGGAAACTAATTGAGATGAAACCAAAGAGGTTGGTTAGAGGACACCTGAGAGATTTCTAAAAGTCCAAGAACACTCAAAAATGTGGAAAATTGAGCAAAATACATCACTAAGTTAGGCATTTTGAACAATTGCACAAAAGGAGATATTTGTCAAAATCCAATTTTTTCCAAATGGGTTTATAATTTTATGATCCAAACTTGATCATAATATTATTTGTGACCTATTGATGCCTTACATGAAAAGTTTCTATTTTATTGATTTATTTTGAATTTAAACCATTTAATTCAAATTTAAATTATATAAAATATGAAAGTAAGATATATTTCAAAAGGAGTGGATTTTTGTCAAGCTTGAGGTCCAAGAGAGCCCACAAAACATACCAATTTCGTGATTGCTTGCACATGGATGAGAAAATCAAATTTTCTCCAAAATTTGATTTTATTTGAAAGAAATTTATTGCACATTCAATATCGAATCTTTTTTCCTTCTTTTTGCTCTCATATTACACTCTATAAATACCAAGCAAGCTGCACAAGACAAGGGACGAAAACCCTAGCCCTTGCAACAACCCTTATTTTGCCAAATTTTTTCTCAAAATTGTCAAAATCGTGTTTGAACTTCCAGCCACTTTCAGCCTCTCTCAATCACTCCATTGCATTCCTAGGGTAAGTTTGAGTAAGTATACATCATTATCAATGATGGAAACAACCTGAATCGATGCATACATGTTCATACATATTCAAAATTTTCTTGAAATTGCATTTTTATTACCTGCTTGTTTTAATCTATTCTAACCGTTTTAATGTGTTCATGAGGTTCCATATGACTAATCTGGGCCATCGTTGCATAGCTTGAACGTCAGAAAATCAATTTGCCATGTTTAGGGTTTTCGAACTGATGAGCTTTAATCGGAAAATACAGTCGATTCACCAAAACCAACACCACCATTGAATCTCTGAATGGTCGATTTATGGGGGTGGGTCTTCCTTGTTCTTTTTTATTTTGGCTTATTTGAGTTTTGGGCATCGAGAAGACGACGGAGCTAGGGCTCCGCGTTGACCGATGTTGAACCGCGAGGCACGCATGGCACAATCCAATTTCCCGATTTCTCCTTCCATACACCGGCCCCATGCTACCGACTGTATGCGTTGAAATTCGAAAACTTGACACGCAGATCACTTATAAACCATTGGTTTTAAAATTTAAACACCAAGTACACTATGGAGTAGTTATACACTGCAAGAGAAGATGCTCTCCATGGTGTCATACCCCAAAATTTGCCCTCCATCTTCTCAAGGCATTTCATACATCTATACTCAAGGATTCCTCAAGGGTTGATCAGACAAGCCCTCTCCTAGACAATCAACCCAAACTAGGGTTTGGCAATTCTCAGCTCCAGATGGACTTCCAACATCTCCAATGTTCATCATGCCTCCTCATATGCTTCAAATGTCCTCCATGTCAAGTTTCAAGCCTCACAAGTGAAGTTTCTCGCATAATTGCTCTCGATGGTTGAAAATCAACAGATTGGACAAAAGTCAACTATGGTCAACATACACAAACTTCATGATTTTTGGTCAACATCCTCATTTTGAAGTTACATTCATCATTTGATCAAGGGTTGATCATGATTCATCAAGAAAACTCAAGATTTGCTCAAAAGTCAAACTTTCTAAATTAGGGTTTCTCTGAGAAAAGTCAATTGAACTTTGACTGAGCATAACTTCTTCATACTTTCTCAGAAATTTTTCCACCACCTCTTGTTTTGAAGGAAATTCAATTCTCTACAACTTCATGTCTCACAAGAATGTTCAAAAAATGCTTCATTTAAGAGGTATGGATCAAAACATTACAGGTCCTTTTCAAAGTCAACAAAAAGTCAACTTTTTGTTTTGAAGATATATTGAGCATGGAAACTCCAATTGAGATGATACCAAAAAGGTTGGTTAGAGGACTCTTAGAGATTTCCAAAAAGTCCAAGAACACTCAAAAATGTGGAAAATTGAGCAAGATACACTATTCAGAAGTTGGGCAATTTTGGACAATTGCACAAAAGGACATTTGGTCAAATGCAAAATTTCCAAATGGGCCTATAATCTTTTGATCCAAACTTGTTCATGACATTATTTGTGACCCATAAATGCTTGGCCATGGCAATTTTCTATTTTATTGATTTATTTTTGGATTTTAAACCATTTAATTCAAAATTAAATTATATAAAATGTGAAAATAAGATATTTTTTAAGGAGAATGATTTTATATCATGCTTGAGGTCCAAGATAGCCCATGATTCTTACCAATTTCGTGCTAGCCTTTACATTGATGAAAAAATCAAATTTTTTCCAATATTTGGTTTTATTTGAAAATTATTCAATGCACATTCATGATCCAGTCTTTTTTCCTTGTTTTCCTCTCTCAAACCTCTATAAATACAAGCAAGATGCACAGCAAAAGAACGAAACCCTAGCCCTATACACAGCCCTCACTTTGCCAATATTTTTTCTCAAAAGTTGGAAAAATCGAATTTCAAATTGCAGCAAGTTTTAAGGCAAACAAGCCATCCAATCTTGTTCCTTGACCTCCCAGGAGTCCAAAGCAACTTACCAAGCCAAATCGCCTGAATTGTCCCCTACACCTTGCTCCGATTTGGTACATTTGTGAAATTCAATTTCATTTATCATGCATTGTTAATCTTTCACGTGTTTATTTGTGTTCGTGGAGGTTCATTAGGATGCATTAGACACCTTACATGCAAGCATACGTAAAAATCAGTAGTTGCCATTGCTAGGCCAGTCCGGGTTCTTTTCTTCGAAACTCATCACACAAGCCGATTCAATGCAAATGGATGCCACCGTTGAATTCGCTAGGTCGAATTAGGGTAGGTTCTCTTTATGCTCGATTTTGCTATTTCGTGTTTCAAAATCAACCCACGAGAAGATGACCCGTAGGGTTCCTGGTATCGACCTACGACCCATTGACTGCATGCGTGGCACGATCTCTCTTTCTGATTCGCTCATTTGAATTGCCTGGGGCCCGCGCGCTGACTGTGTTTGATTTCAAATATCAGTGACACGTTTACAAATATATTCTATTGTTTTCAGTTTTCTAAACACCAAATGACACTTGGCCTAGTGGTTAAAGCGCTGCCTGTGCAAAGATCCCCCTCATGGTCGTGGGTTCGAACCATGCCAAGACTAGATTTGTTTTCTCCTTTACAAACTTCAAACTTTTTTTTCATATTTTCATATTATTTAATATTTTTGCATTCATTTTAATTTATTTCTACAATTTTTATCATGCATTTTAAAATACCAAAAAATATTCTTCTTTTTGCAATTTTTTTCATAAAATGTTTATTTAATTTATAAAATTAAAAAATATTATTTTGCATGCATATTTAATTTTATTCATAATTTACCATTTAAATCACTTTTAATTATTAAATCTTTTCCAAAAAATCCCAAAAAATTATTTTAGCATATTTATGTTATTTCCAGCATGAAATATTTTTCTCATTCAAAAATTTGCATTTTTACTAACATTTTTCTTATTTGATTTCATCGTATTTTCCGATTTCTTATCTTTTCACAAAGTTATCTTATTTCGCATTTATTCTTTACTATTTTTTTTCTTTTTCCAATAATGTAACTGCTTATGGGATGTAATAGTTTTAATTAGGGCTTTTATTTTCCGCAAGTTTAAATTAGGTATCTGCCCCAAAGCCATGTAATAGCGTAGGATTTATCTTTCCGCACCTTTATATTTCCGCATTTTAATTTCCGCACTTATAAACCGCTAGTAATTAGGCGGTATGGCAAGATAAAATTGAACATAGCCCACTAATTTTCAAGATAACATATCGAAATCAACACACTCTTTCACACATACACCCCTTAGGGTAATTCTCCTCGTTGCTCATTTAATTCAAATGGTCAAGTCCTCGAACGTAGAGGTATTCTAGCACCGCTGTTTCAAAACAAATCATCATAGTCCCTTCGATACAAAGATCATAAGACCCACGATGTCGCCTCCGAATACATGATCTCTTGACCTCATTGTCGCCACGAAAATGATGATAGTCCTTCGAATGTGCTAGGATACTTCCTACAAGTTGCTTTCATGACCATCCGATGTCCTTCGAATGTCCCGCTTACATCCAACAAATAGAGTTACCTACCAACTAATGGTATGGATAGCGCTATTCTAAAGGAACGAAATAATGAACTAAAACGACCAATTCGGTAGTAATAAGACTTTTAGATGCTTGCTCTATCAAAATACTTTTCACACCTCACACTTTTAGATGCTTGAGATACCAAACCCTAGCTCGGGTTGATTGTCTCAGGAGAGAGTTTGTCCGATCAACTTGAGGAACTTTGAGCATAGATGTATGAAATCTTTGAGAAGATGAGGGCAAATTTTGGGGTATGACAACCTGCTCGCTCGAATATCCTACAAGACCGCTTGACGGCTTGATGTCGAAGGGTTGGTTCTCGAGACCCAAAGGACATTATCGTGAGAGCTTTTGATGGTTCTAAGCGCACAGATTGGAGAGCTCACTCACCTGTTAAAGTCGGTTTCCGCTTTTGATTCCACTTTGTCATGGACATCCGTCCACTTATTCTGCCTACTTGACGCCTTGGATACATGGGCAAAGGGTTACCTCTACCCTACATCGGTCAAGTACCCGTGAAAGGAAAGTTGTTACAAGATGTGGTGAAGAAGAGTATATGGTCACTATCTACAATCTTTCCGATATCTCGAGATGGAAGGAGAATTCTTTGAGACTCCCCACAAGCTTTTGAAACAATACCCAGTCATGCCTGGCTCTCCCGCCACTCCCGAAAGCTACACAAGCTCCGCTTAGGATGGCCTCACGAAAGATGCTCAAGTCAGCCGTTGAACAAGGAGGTAGTACTATTTGGGGACAGCTCCCGATCTTCCTTTCAACCGACAAGACCGGGTTTAGGCTTCACCATCAAGGGTCAAGATGATACGCCAACGTGTCGCCAACCTCCTTTTCACATCGCCCGTAGTGGAATCCATGCTATAGAAGACACGACAAAGACTTCGACATCGCCAAGTGGATCTTCCCAACCTGCATAATGGGCAAAGAATTGGAAGATCAAGACGCCACACCAATCTCCTTTAGACAGAGTAATTGCTTTATTTTGTTTTGCTTTTCATATTTCTTTATGTTTTGAACAATAAACTTTGAAAGCCTAGTGCCTTACCCGGGGCATCATGGCTCGCTTGTGAGGGTTATTATTCGTCATTTGCATATTTTCATTCAATAAAATCGCTGGACTTTTGCATCCAATTGTTTGTTTTCTTTTACTTTATCACCCTTCAAAAGCTATGTTTTTTACACACACCCACGTGATACATCGCATAATCACTTCGAATCTCGCTGATAATGACTATGCTATTGCTAAATATGACTCGATAATCCGATCTACCGTCAAGACTAAAGTGAGGAAGATTGTGAAGTGCCGGAGAACTTGTCGATCGCACAAAGAAGAAGAGTTATTATACATATACCGAAGAACAAGTCGAGGTTGTGAATTTGGGTACCGATGAAGATGTAAAAGAGATCAAGATAGAGCGATCTTGAGAACAGTTAAAGAAAGGTTGGTTCAAATGCTACCAGACTATATTGAGGTTTTGCTTGGTCATAACGAAGACATGCCAGGTTGGACATTGATATTGTGGTACACCGATCGCCGACAAAAGAAGGTTTTCTCCTCAAGAAATGTAGAAGGTTCGCGATGCGTCCCGAGATGTCGAGAAAATCAAAGCCGAGTTATGAAACAGTTTCCACGGCTTCTTAGCAGTTACTTCCTATCCACAATGGGTTGCTAATGTGGTTCCCTGGCTAAGAAGGATGACAAGGTACGGATGTGTGGATTATAGAGATTTAAACAAAGCGAGTCCGAAAGACGATTTCCACTTTCATATTGATGTTCGTTGACAACACCGCCAACATAAGGTTTCTCCTTCATGGATGGTTTCTCCTGTTATAATCAAATCAAAATGGCCTCAAGACATGGAAAAACTACTTTTTTACAAAAGGGGCACTTCGTTACAAGGTTATGCCGCTCGATCAAGAACGCGGCGCCACTTATCAGTTATGGTGACATTATTTCATGACATGATTCATCACGAGAAGAGGTCTACATCGACGACATGATAGCTCGATCAGATCAAGAAGAACATCTTGATCATTTGTAGAAACTGCTTGATAGGTCAAGAAATACAGATTAAGACTTAATCCTAACAAGTGCACCTTTGGAGTCATATCCGGAAACTCCTAGGGTTTGTTGTCGCGGTAAAGGTATTGAAGTCGATCCGCCAAGGTTAAAGCTATTCAAGAAATGCCAACTCCCCGCACCGAGAAGGAAGTCGAGGTTTCTTGGGCCGATTGAACTACATTGCCGATCTATTGCACATCTAACTCGCTATCAGGAGCCAATCTTCGTTGTCAAGAAAGATCAAGTGGTAGAATGGAACACGATTTCTAGATCGCTTTTGAAAAATCAAGGAGTACCCCATGTAATCCTCCTATCCCGATGTCACCGCTCAAGGAAGACCTCTCATCATGTACTGATGTTGTTAGACAACTCAATGGGTGTGTTGGGGCAACATGACGAGTCCGGTCGAAAAGAGCATGCAATATACTACCTAGCAAAAGTTTACCGATCGTGAAACAAGATACCACACCGAGAAAACTTGCAACGCTTTGGCTGGTCGTCACGACTAAGACAAGATATGTTGACCACACTACCTTGTTGATTTCAAGATGGATCCGATAAAATACATATTTGAGAAACCATTTCTCCCAAGAATTGCAAGATGGCGATGATCTTGACCGAATATTTATATCCAAGACACTTCTCGTAAAGCGATCAAAGGAAGTGTAGTAGCGATCATTTGCTCATCAAGCCGTCAGATGACTATCACCTATGCGCTCAATTTCGCATTTAAGATGTTTTACTAGTTATCGACAGAAGAACCGTGCCCGGACGAAGGACTCGAACAAGGATCCCGATGGACCATGGTTTTGATGGAGCCTCAAACGACTTGGCAATGGCATTGGCGCCATCATTACATCCTCAAGCGGGCATACTCCTTTCACCGCCAGATTATGTTTCAATTGCACTAACAACATGGTCGAATACGGTGCAGCATCATGGGTATCAAAGTCGCTATTGACTTAAGAATCAAGTTCTGCAAGTGTATGGAGACTCACTTTGGTGATCACCGATTATATGAGCGGATACGAAGCACCGAATCTTATTCCGATCGAGCATGTTCCGAGTTTGATCCCCATCAAGAGATCACTTTCAATCACATTCCACGAGAAGTGAATCAACAAGGCGCACGATTAGCTACTATGTCATCTATGTTCAAAGTCGATGGGACAACGAGGCTCCCGATCATCATTGAGAAGTTTGATTAACCAACAGATTATGAGCTTGATATAGAAGAGAAACCTGGTACTATGACGTGAAAAGGTATCTTGAGACTCGTGGATTATCTCAGGGCATCACAATGATAAGAAGTTCATGAGAAGATTTTCATCCAAATTCTTCCTCAACAACAAGATCTTATACAAGCGCAACCACGACTTGTGCTTACTCCCGTGTAGACCGTGAAACAAAGAATACGTATTGAAGAGTTACACAAGGCGCATTTGGTACTCATTCCGAAGGGACATACGATGGCTAAGAAGATTTTGAGAACAAAGTTACTATTGGTCCACCATGGAAGTCGATTGTCACCGCCACGCCGATCTTGTCACAAATGCCAAATTTATGCACAAAGTACACGCACCTCCAAGACTCAATGTCCTAACAACTCCTGGCCTTTTGCAATGTGGGCATTGACATGATCGGAGAAATCAAGCCCACCGCTCCAACGGACATCGCTTCATCTTGTGGCAATTGATTACTTCACCAAATGGTAGAGGCGTCGTTCAGATCATACAAGAATGTGGTGGCCCGATTCATCAAGCATAATCTTATCTGTCGGTATGGCACTCCCGAAAGGATTATCATGCATAACGGCTCTAATCTCAACAACAAGATGATCACCGAACTCGCACGCAGCTCAAGATCAAGCATCACAACTCTCTCCTTATCGGCCTAAGATGAATGGGCGCAAGGAAGCCGCCAACAAGAACATTAAGAAGATTATATGTAAGATGACAATGACTTACAAAGATTGGTAGATGTTACCATTTTCTCTTCATGGTTATCAAGACTACAACGCGAACCTCAACAGGGCAACCCCTCTCTCTCAGATACTATAGAAGTCGTCTTACCCATCGAAGTTCGACATCGCCTCCGTGACGCAGAGCTAAGTGAAGACGATGGATCCGCACCGCCTTGACCGATTAATTTGATTGATGAGAACGACTCGCGCCCATCCGCCACGGACAGATCTATCAAGCGAATGATCGAGCATTTAACAAGAAGGTCAAGCACCGAGTCTACCAAGTCGGTGATCTAGTAGTCAAGCGCATCATTCTTCCACAAGGTGATCCTGTGGGCAAATGGACTCCCACCCACGAGGGACCGTTTGTAGTCAAGACAAGATTTCCTAGCAGAGCTATGATACTTAGCACCATGGATGGCGAAGACTTCCCACACCCCGTGAACACGTATATAGTCAAAAATACTACGATAAATAGACTCGCTAGGTCGATCGACCTAGGCAAAATAAGAGGCATCCCGCGAACCAAGTGGTTCGGCAAAAGTTAAGGATATATGCAAACATGTACACCCTAAGCAAGTCGAAAACCCGAAAAGGAGCTTGGGCAAAAAGGGTATCCCAGTAGACTAAAACCAAAGGGCGGTCTAGGCAAAAGTTAGGATTTAAGCGCATACTATGTCTCGTCCCGATCACCCATCTACGCATACTATCAACATTCAAGATTCAAATGGCGAAGATCGATTCACTCACTTTCTAACGATGCAAGGGATGAGATAGTTGAAATATATGAGTACTAGAATAGTTGGAACTTAACGAGATTGTTTCCGCATAGCTTTTTACCTTTCTTGTGTACAAACTACTTGGCCATACGCCACATTTCAAATTAATACAAGTTCTTTCTCTTTGCAATTTTTTGCTGTTGTTGTTTGCATAAAGTCCAACGTTTGCTTTGAATGATTATATGCATTTGACAATAAAAATCTGTATACAAACATGCGAATAGTGAACATACAAAAGTAATTACTACAGACTCCAGGAATCGAGATGACGAAGAACGTCACCAAAACACTCCCCTACAGAGCTTTGATCCCCACGGAGATGTTGCTCACCACAAACCTTCCCTAGTGGAGTACGCGTCGGTCCCCAAGCAATGATTCCACTCAACTTAACCGCATTACGCCTGTCTTCGAGCAATAATATTTCATCCCCAGCTAAGATATTTATCCCCAGCGGATGTCTCTCAACAATTCCCCTTTTCTCCAGCAGCAGTGTCCGAACCCAGAACTTGGTCAGATAGTGCATCGGAGGAAACTTACATCTTTCTTATTCCTACCGAGATTCCAACGGCTCCGTGCTCTTCTAACCTGCTCTCTCGACAACTACCATTGCTCAAAGAAGATTTACACAAAATCCCAAGATAGTACCTCCAAGATTCTCCCAACAGTGGTCTACACACAAGATCCTCGACAACAGACTTCACCGTCCTCAACAATATCTAGGTCTGAAACTTGGTCAGATAGTGCATCGGAGGAATCAAAGCTATCTTTCTTCTCGTGATCTTCATCCTTAAATGTGTCGAAATCTCCAAGCGTAACTTCCGATCTTCTTCAAGATGGATATGTTTTAAAATACCACAATAACTATCATTCATACATTACTCATAAAAGTCATAATTTATGCATATGTCATTCATACGCATTGTCATGCATCATACTTTGCATAAGACTAACAAATATTCTATCAAAATTCTCTTGTTTTCTCCAAAACAAGTGAAAGTCACCGACGCAAACAGGTCCGTGATTAAGACCAATCCGCACGGAAAACTATCTCAAAGACCGCCCTAGTTGTCCTCCGACAACCGGTCCAGATTAAGACCCAATCAGCACGGAAAACTATCCGAACGACCACCCTTGTTGTCCTCCGACAACAGATCCAGGATTAATACCCGAAGCTAGACGGGAAACCTTATCCGAACGATCACAAGTTATCCTCCGATAACATGCAGTGGATCAACACCCGATGCACAACAGGGAAGATATCCACATTTTGCCAACTACTACCTCCCTCAGCGTAGTCAGCACGAAGGACTATTCTAACTCATTCTTATTATCAACAGCAACTACAGAGTCTGATGTACGACTCAGTTGCCTTGGATGACATCTTAAGCCCATCTCCGACTACTTGTCAACATTCCTCCACTTTCAGAATGCTGCATATTTGGTTAAAACCAATACAAACCAATAAATTCATTCAAATATGATCACGAAGTCTAGCTGACGACTCCTCCGGATGGCATCTTAAGCCCATCTCCATGCTCCTTTAGTTCCAGAACGTCAATAGAGCCTAGCAGACGGCCACTCCCCAAAGATCGATCTTCCAGATGGCATCTTAAGCCCATCCCCATCGATTTTCCTATTCAGACGACATTCTCGAGTCTAGCATACGACTAATCCCCTCAGCGAAATCTCCAGCTTCTCCAAATGGCATCTATAAGCCCATTCCCGCATCATCAACCAACAATGGAGTGCAAATTTTCAACAGACGAGTGTTCAATCATCTTCCCCTCCGTGTCACGTAAAGGCGAACATGCCAATCTAACCCTTCCAGTACAAGAAGATTGAACAGGGGCAACTGTCATACCCCAAAATTTGCCCTCCGTCTTCTCAAGGCATTTCATACATCTATACTCAAGGATTCCTCAAGGGTTGATCAGACAAGCCCTCTCCTAGACAATCAACCCAAACTAGGGTTTGGCAATTCTCGCCCGATGGACTTCCAACATCTCCAATGTTCATCATGCCTCATATGCTTCAAATGTCCTCCATGTCAAGTTTCAAGCCTCACAAGTGAAGTTTCTATAATTGCTCGATGGTTGAAAATCAACAGATTGGACAAAAAGTCAACTATGGTCAACATACAGTCAAACTTCATGATTTTTGGTCAACATCCTCATTTTGAAGTTACATTCATCATTTGATCAAGGGTTGATCATGATTCATCAAGAAAACTCAAGATTTGCTCAAAAGTCAAACTTTCTAAATTAGGGTTTCTCTGAGAAAAGTCAATTGAACTTTGACTGAGCATAACTTCTTCATACTTTATCAGAAATTTTTCCACCACCTCTTGTTTTGAAGGAAATTCAATTCTCTACAACTTCATGTCTCACGAGAATGTTCAAAAAATGCTTCATTTAAGAGGTATGGATCAAAACATTACAGGTCCTTTTCAAAGTCAACAAAAAGTCAACTTTTGTTTTGAAGATATATTGAGCATGGAAACTCCAATTGAGATGATACCAAAAAGGTTGGTTAGAGGACTCTTAGAGATTTCCAAAAAGTCCAAGAACACTCAAAAATGTGGAAAATTGAGCAAGATACACTATTCAGAAGTTGGGCAATTTTGGACAATTGCACAAAAGGACATTTTGGTCAAAATGCAAAAATTTCCAAATGGGCCTATAATCTTTTGATCCAAACTTGTTCATGACATTATTTGTGACCCATAAATGCTTGGCCATGGCAATTTTCTATTTTATTGATTTATTTTTGGATTTTAAACCATTTAATTCAAAATTAAATTATATAAAATGTGAAAATAAGATATTTTTTAAGGAGAATGATTTTATATCATGCTTGAGGTCCAAGATAGCCCATGATTCTTACCAATTTCGTGCTAGCCTTTACATTGATGAAAAAATCAAATTTTTTCCAATATTTGGTTTTATTTGAAAATTATTCAATGCACATTCATGATCCAGTCTTTTTTCCTTGTTTTTCCTCTCTCAAATCCCTCTATAAATACCAAGCAAGATGCACAGCAAAAGAACGAAACCCTAGCCCTATACACAGCCCTCACTTTGCCAATATTTTTTCTCAAAAGTTGGAAAAATCGAATTTCAAATTGCAGCAAGTTTTAAGGCAAACAAGCCATCCAATCTTGTTCCTTGACCTCCTGTGAGTCCAAAGTAACTTACTCAAGCCAAATCGCCTGAATTGTCCCTCACACCTTGCTCCGATTGGTACATTTGTGAAATTCGAATTTCATTTATCATGCATTGTTAATCGCTTTCACGTGTTTATTTGTGTTCGTGGAGGTTCATTAGGATGCATTAGACACCTTACATGCAAGCATATACGTAAAATCGAGTTGCCATTGCTAGGGCGGGCCCGGTTCTTTTCTTCGAAACTCACACAGCCGATTCAATGCAAATGGATGCCACCGCTGAATTCGCAGGGTCGAATTAGGGGTAGGTTCTCTTTATGCTCGATTTTACTATTTCACAGTTTCGAAAATCAACCCACGGAGAAGATGACACCGTTAGGGTTCCCATACGACTCGCCGACCCATCGACGTGCATGACACGATCTCTTTCTCGATTCGCCATTTGAATTGCCCGGCCCGGACGATCCGGTTTGATTTCAAATATTAGTGACACGCTTAAATATATTCTATTGTTTTCGCTCTAAACACAAAATGACACTTGGCCTAGTGGTTAAAGCTCAGGTAAAGATCCCTCATGGTCGTGGGTTCGAACCATGCCAAGACCGATTTGTTTTCTCCTTTACAAACTTCAAACTTTTTTTTCATATTTTCATATTATTTAATATTTTTGCATTCATTTTAATTTATTTCTACAATTTTTATCATGCATTTTAAAATACCAAAAAATATTCTTCTTTTTGCAATTTTTTTCATAAAATGTTTATTTAATTTATAAAATTAAAAAATATTATTTTGCATGCATATTTAATTTTATTCATAATTTACCATTTAAATCACTTTTAATTAGTTTTTAATTATTAAATCTTTTCCAAAAAATCCCAAAAAATTATTTTAGCATATTTATGTTATTTCCAGCATGAAATATTTTTCTCATTCAAAAATTTGCATTTTTACTAACATTTTTCTCTTATTTGATTTCATCGTATTTTCCGATTTCTTATCTTTTCACAGGTTATCTTGTTTCAGACGATTCTTTTACTATTTTTTTCTTTTTCCAATAATGTAACTGCTTATGGGATGTAATAGTTTTAATTAGGGCTTTTATTTTCCGCAAGTTTAAATTATGTATCTGCCCCAAAGCCATGTAATAGCGTAGGATTTATCTTTCCACACCTTTACATTTCCGCATTTTAATTTCCGCACCCTATAAACTGCTAGTAATTAGGCGTGTATGGCAAGATAAAATTGGACATAGAGCACTCATAACTCCAAGATAAAATACATGAAATCAACACACTCTTTCACACATGCACCCCTTAGGATAATTCTCTCTCGTTGCCTTTACGAATTCAAATGGTCATGTCCCTCGAACGTAGAGGTATTCTAGCACCGTTGCCTTCAAAACAAATCATCATAGTCCCTTTGATACAAAGATCATAAACCCACGATGCCGCCTACGAATACATGATCTTGACCCTCGATTGTCGCCTACGAAAAATGATGATAGTCCCTTCGAATGTGCTAGGATACTTCCTACAAGTTGCTTTCTATGACCATCCGATGTCCCTTCGAATGTCCCGCTTACATCCAACAAATAGAGTTACCTACCAACTAATGGTATGGATAGCTATTCTAAAGGAACGAAATAATGCACGAAAACGACCAATTCTGAGTAGGTAATAAGACTTTTAGTTGCTTGCTCTATCAAAATACTTTTCACACCTCACACTTTTGTCAAAGTTCAAAACAAAACATTTCCGAACACGTTGTATACATTCCTACATGAATCATTACAAAGTCAAAGCGAAATGCCTTTTTCAAAACATTTTTGCCAAACACACAGAAAGCACAATTTTTAAAAGTGATCTAAGAGCAACTAAGAGCCCATAGATAACTACGGATGGAAAGGGGTGCTAATACCTTCCCTTTTCATAACCTTCTCCTTACTCAAAATCTAACGAAGGTCTTTTTTCTGTACTTTTACCTTCCTTAATTGGATAAAGAAAAGTCGGTGGCGACTCTTGCTATCCGCACATTTGCGATACAAAATCCTACAAAGTCAGTTCACCATATTACACATGGTCCTGGATTCGAACCTGGTTAGGACCAAATGTTTTTTTTCCTTTTTACAAAACTAACTATTTTCATATTTTCTTATTTATTTTTCTTTTAATATTTTCATTCAATTTAATTTATCTTCTAACATTTTTATCATGCATTTAAAAAACACCAAAAATATTTATTTTTTGCATACACATCAGAAAAATATTTATTTAATTTTTAAAATTAAAATTATTATTTTTGCATGCATATTTAATTTAATTGCTAATTAATCATTTAAATAGCTTTTAATTGATTTTTAATTATCAAATTAACTCCAAAAGTTCCCAAAAAAATTATTTTATCATATTAATGTCATTATTTGCATAAAAACTTTTTCTCATTCAAAAATGCTTATTTTTACTAACATTTTCCTCTTATGCAATTTTCTTCCGTTTTCCGATTTTGCATCTTTTCACAAGTTATACCGCTTCTCGACAATTTTATCGCTTTTTCCAATTATGTAATTGCCTATGGGATGTAATAGTTTAATTAGGACTTTTATTTTCCGCACTTTCGGTTATGTATCTGCCCCAAAGCCTTGTAATAGCGTAGGATTTATCTTTCCGCACTTTACTTTCCGCAATTTAATTTCCGCACCCTATAAACTGCTAGTAATTAGGCGTGTATGGCAAGATAAAATTGGACATAGATCACTCATAACTCCAAGATAAAATACATGAAATCAACACACTCTTTCACACATGCACCCCCCTTAGGGTAATTCTCTCTCGTTGCCTTTACGAATTCAAATGGTCATGTCCCTCGAACGTAGAGGTATTCTAGTACCGTTGCCTTCAAAACAAATCATCATAGTCCCTTCGATACAAAGATCATAGACCCACGATGTCGCCTACGAATACATGATCTTGACCCTCGATTGTCGCCTACGAAAAATGATGATAGTCCCTTCGAATGTGCTAGGATACTTCCTACAAGTTTCTTTCTATGACCATCAGATGTCCCTTCGAATGTCTCTTCTATATCCAACGAATAGAGTTACCTACCATATAATGGTATGGATGGCACTATTCTAAAGGAACATAAAACAACACGAAAACGACCAATTCTGAGTAGGTAATAAGACTTTTAGTTGCTTGCTCTATCAAAATACTTTTTACACCTCACACTTTTGTCAAAGTTCAAACTCTTTTCAAAAACGAAACATTTCCGAACACTTTGTATACATTCCTACGTGAATCATTACAAAGTCAAAACGAAATGCCTTTTTCAAAACATTTTTGTCAAACACACAGAAAACACAATTTTTAAAGTGATCTAAGAGCAACTAAGAGCTCGTAGATAACTACGGATGGAAAGGGGTGTTAATACCTTCCTTTTCATAACCTTCTCCTTACTCGTAATCTAAGGTCTTTTTCTCGTACTTTTACCTTCCTTAATTGGATAAAAGAAAAGTCGGTGGCGACTCTTGCTATCCGACATTTGCGATACAAAAATCTCAAAGTCAGCTTCACCTATTACAGAAGCAACTATGTTTTAGGCGTGTTGCACTTGAAATTTGGTTCAAACCATCGAAATTGGTTTTAAACATGCCAAATGTTGGGGACAAGTATTGTTACCTTGAACCTTGAGGAAAAATCGATTTCAATTCACAAAATGAATGAAAATGCTTATGGAATGTGAAAATCATGAATGATTTAATTTCCAATTCTCACTTGTTTTGTTTTGAAATGAAGTGAGAATTAGATTTTAAATCCATTACATTTTGCAAATAGTTATATATGATTGAATTTACAATTGACATGCAAAAATTGAAGTTGTTTGAATTGAAATGAATGCATAAACATGCATACTTATTCATGTAATAATGCTTTTATGAATGGACTTCACATGGACTATTAAACACATGCAAGCAAACAAATGATCAACCAATACCACACCTTGCCATAAACTTGAATGTGAATTAAAATCAAACCAAAAGTCAAGGAATGATCATGTTTAAATGCACCAATTCAATTCATCAAGAATACACAATTTAACTCGTGAAATGTGCATAAAACATACACCTTGACACACTTTCAAGTTCATAAACGAAGCCAACATGCGCTTTGATTCAATTATTCAACACAAGCATAGACTAATACATGAACATGAAAATTACAATCCAAACACTAACAAGTGCTTTATGTACAAAGAAATCAACTCATGCAAGTGTATGTTCAAAAATTCTACATCTCGACACAATCGAGTTCAAGAATCAAGCCTTAATCAAACAATTAATCAAGATCTCAATTAAACAATGCATGTACAACATTCCTCAATTCAAATCCAAGAATAAGCAATTTTAAAATCATTTAAAATAAGTGATTATTTGAATAATCACTTACTTGAATTTGAAGAATCAATGGAGAATCGAAGAAAATTGATGAGGAAGCTTGGAAGATCTTGATTCAAGAAGAAGAAAGAGTAGGCCAAGCAAGGGAGAGAGTAATACGGCCTGGTTGTTAGGAGGAAGAGCTAGGAAAGGCAGTGAGGAAGAGGAGATGGTCGACCGGTTGGCTTGGCTGGAAGGGAGAACGTCAGGGAAGGGAGCCGAACGGAAGAGAAGAGCGGAGGGAGCTGCTCGGCACGAACGGAAGGTCGGGGGAGTAGGCGGCGAAAGGATAAGACAGAGGGATCTGCTAGACGCGACAAGGGAAAAGGAGAAATAGGAAGACTGGTACGACGCGGATTGGCCTGAAACTAAGGAGGTCGGACTCGAGGTAGTCGGAGGCTGAGGAAACCGTGAGGCAGGCGGTCATGGTGGTGCTCGGTGGAGGAAGAGGGAAGACTTGGGTTGGAGGGAAAGAAATTCCAACTTTCTTGACTTTTGTTCTTGAGAATTTGAGAGAAAAAGTGATAGAAAAAGAGTTTTTGGAGTGTGAAATTTAACAAATGATTCTTCCTTGATTTGTGAGTGTGAATTTTTATTTATAGGTGGATATTTTGGGCTTTGGAGTGCCTTAGATCTAAGATTAGGCCATAATTGCCTTTATCCGGTAAAATTTCGTGTATAGCCCCAAATCTCGAGAACCGTTCAATTTGAAATCGGATTAACATACGAAAAATGTCCGAACGAAAAATTCTTTATGTGAGACAAAATTTTGACTTAATCGGAAGAATCATGAGATATGAATTTTGAAGTTTCACTCACTTTTCCCCGATGTAACACCCCAAATCTACCAATCGAATATTATTCAAATTAGTATCAATATAAAATATCGGTCATAAGACCTATAATTAACATTTTCCATATACCGAGACAATTCACTTACTACTGCACCATGAGTCAAGATTTTGATACAGCTTTCAACAAAATGAAGTAAAGAACTCACCTACTACTTAATCTTAATTACCTCACAATTTTCAACTAATTCCTGTTAAACAATTTTACCACTAAATTCTAGTAATTCAACTAAACGAGATTGTTTTTTCTTGCATTACTACCAACTCCCACTACTATTATTAAATTTAGTCATCCACACTCGATTCATTTTCCCGCTATTAAATCCAACTATTATCAAATTAGAATCATTTTTGCTACAATACTTGCAATCGCTATTATCGATCCGCTAAAATGCCAATGGACCAATATCACATCGGAAATTCGTATGTGTTCATCTACTAGTCTATTACTATTATTATTATTATTTCACATTAATAATTATTCACTATTATACTACATGCCAAAACCAAAAGACAATTTACAGCGAAATGCACACAGGAAGAGGAAAACAAACAGTAATAAAGCAAACAACTGGTGGGGCATCCGCCACCCTTGACTCACTAACAGGGCGCCCGCCCTTCAGCCATCCACACCATGGGGTGCCCCCAACCCCATGTGGCCCCCGCCTCCAAAATTTTCTTTTCTTCCTTCATCGTATCCTCGCATCGAATGCTCTAGGGTATTCTTTTGCACAACAACGACAATCACACCGCTTTTAAATAATTCAACCCAACACTTTATTCCCATAATCACTTTGTAATACGGTGGAGAACCGACTTTGAGATTTGTTTTGCTTTTTATCGCAAATGTTGGATAGCAAGAGTCGCCATCGACTTTTCTTTTATCCAATTAAGGGAAGGTGAAAAGAATGTAAAAGACCTTCGTTAGATTCGAGTAAGGGAGAAGGTTATGAAAAGGGAAGGTATTAGCACCCTTTCCATCCGTAGTTTTCACGGGCTCTTAGTTGCTTTTAGCTCATTTTAAAATTGCCGTGTGTGCTTGAAAAAATGTTTCAAAAGGCATTTCGCTTTGACTTTGTAATAATTCACGTTGGAATGTATACAAAGTGTTCAAATGTTTTGTTTTGAAAAGAGTTTGAACTTTGACAAAAGTGTGAGGTGTGAAAAGTATTTTGATAGAGCAAGCAACTAAAAGTCTTATTACCTACCTTTAATGGTCGTTTTCGTGTTATTTTATGTTCCTTTAGAATAGTTCTATCCATACCATTAGTTGGTAGGTAACTTATCTGCTGAAGGATCAGAGGATGGTCATAGAAGGCAACTCAGGAGTATCTAGACACAACGATCTTTTTCAGGTCATCGAGATCGTATTCATGACATCGTGACTCATGATTTTTATCGGCGACCATGATGCGTTTGTAGGCAATGCCAGGATACCTCTACGCCGAGGACTTGACCATTTGTCTCGAAAGGCACCAGAGAATTACCCTAATGTATGTGAAAAGAGTGTGTTGAATTCGATATCTTATCTTGTGATTAGAGGTGATCTACATTCGTTTTTATCTTGCCATACACGCCTAATTACTAGCAGTTTATAGGGTGCAGAAAGTAAATTATGGAAAGTAAAGGTCCTACGCTATTACATGGCTTTGGGGAAGTTACATAATATGAGCGGAAAGTAAAAGCAAAATGTAAATCACTTATTAGCTTTTCTCGCACCCTATAAACTGTTAGTAATTAGGCGTGTATGGCAAGATAAAAAACGAACGTAGATCACTTCTAACTTCCAAGATAACATATATGAATTTAACGCACTCTCTTCACACATGCACCCCCTTGAGTATTCTCTCTCGTTGCCTTACGAATAAATGGTCAAGTCCCTCGAACGTAGAGGTATCCTAGCACCGTTGCCTACAAACATATCATCATAGTCCCTTCGATACAAAGATCATAGACCCACGATGTCGCCTATTTAATACATGATCCTCGATTGTTGCCTACGAAAAGTGATGATCGTCCCTTCGAATGTGCTAGGATACTCCTACAAGTTGCCTTCTATGACCATCTGATGTCCCTTCGAATGTCCCTTTACATCCAACAAATAGGGTTACCTACTGTCATACCCCAAAATTTGCCCTCCATCTACTCAAGAGATTTCATACATATATGCTCAAGGATTCTTCAAGAGTTGATCAGACAAACTCTCTCCTAGACAATCAACCCAAACTATGGTTTGGTATCTCTCAAGTCAAGATGGATTTCCAACATCTCCAATGGTCTTCATGCCTCCTCATATGCTTCAAGGATTCTCCTTGTCAAGTTTCAAGCCTCACAAGTCAAGTTTCGCATAATTGCTCGATGGTTGAAAATCTGTGTATTGGACAAAAGTCAACTCAGGACAACATACAACAAAACTTCCGATTTTTGGTCAACATCCTCATTTTGAAGTAACATTCATCATTTGATCAAGGGTTGATCATGATTCATCAAGAAAACTCAAGATTTGCTCAAAAGTCAAACTTTCTAAATTAGTTTCTAGATGAAAAGTCAATCAACTTTGACCGATCATAACTTTCTCATACTTTCTCAAATTTTCCCACCAAATCTCATTTTGAAGGAAATTCAATTTCTACAACTTCATGTCTCACAAGAATGTCCAAAAATGCTTCATTTGAGAGGTATAGCTCAAAACATTACGGTGTCATTTTCAAAGTCAACAAAAGTCAACTTTTGATTTGAAGATATATTGAGCATGGTAACTCCAATTGAGATGAGACCAAAGACATTGTTTAGAGGACTCTTAGAGCTTTCCAAAAGTCCAAGAACACTCAAAATGTGGAAAATTGAGCAAGATACACCATTCACAAGTTGGGCAATTTTGGAAGAATGCACAAAGAGAGATGCTTCAAAAATCAAATCTTTGCAAATGGGCCTACTTTTTCTTCATCCTAACTTGTTCCTCATGCAATTAGGTGTTGCCACGAATTTTGATTTATTTTTCTATTTAATTTGTAATTTATTCATTTAAATGCAAATTAAATCTTAAAATAAATAATAAAATCATAATTAATTGAAGATTGATTTTTATTGCTTTCTTGTGATCCAATCAACCCATAAATGCCAAGAATTTCAAATTAGATCAAATTTGGCAAGATTGGATTGAAATTGACAAAGTTTGAAAATTTGATTTCATGAGAATATCAAATTTGATTTCCATTGAATATTGATTAATTCTTTCCAAATTCAATCTCAAATCCATCCAAAGATATATATTTGATGCATACCTATCAAGAAAAACCCGAAAAAATTGCTCTACAAATCCTATTCCAAAGTTCAAAAATCCGTGTGTTTGAAGCAACTGGTAACCCTAGTTTTGCTTCGATTCAACCCATTCCAAGCCGTCCATTACATTCCTTGAGGTCTTTAGAGTCGATTCAGACTCTTACATCGCTCAAAACCATCAAGAATCAAGCAATCCCAGCCGGTTTGTTCTTATTTTTCCAAATTCGATTATCAATATTCATGCATTATTAACTTGTTTTGATTGCTTGTTTGTGTTTAGAATCGAGTTTGCAAACTTTCTGGGCAAGCCAATTGGATTTCTATGACTGGAATCGTGTTTCACCATGATTTGTGTGTGACCGATTTAGGGTTTCATGAAATACATAAAATGGACCACGAGACCTTGCCCATCGTGTTCTGAATGATGCCCGAATTAAACCATGTCTTTAGAACTCATTTATATTATATATGCTGCGTTTTCCATTTTGTGGTGGCCTTTAGCGTCGAAGAAAAGCCGACGCAAGCTTTTGAAAATTCAAAACGAAGAGATGAAGTCTCACAGGAGGAGGCAATGGCGAAGCAACGTGTATTCCACTTACTCCAATTTCAAAAACAGAGTGGTTGGCTCGGGGCCTTTGTGTTGGTTTTGAGTTTGAGGCCAATGACTCATTCGATCCCTGCCATGACATTCTTTTACAAGTTTGCAAACTTGTATTTTCTAACATTATTTTCATATTTTTCAATTTCTAATATTTTGCATATTATTTTAATTGTTTTTCATGATTTTTATTCTTATTAAAATTACCAAAAACATTTTCTTTTACATTATTTTCATAAAATGTTTATTTAATTTAATAAATTTAAAAATAATTTTTGCATGCATATTTATTTTATTTATATTTTGCATTTAATTCACTTTTAATTGCATTTTAATTATTAAATTTTGCCAAAAATCCCAAAAATTATTTTAACTTATTTATCTTATTTCCAGATGTAGTAATTTTCTCATATTAAAACTTGCATTTTTTCTAACTTTTTCTTATTTCGATTTCATCATATTTTCCGATCTCTTATTCTTTCACTGTGCTGTCCGATTCGGACGCTTTTTATCATTCTATTTTTCCAATAATGTAATTGTTCATGGGTTGTAATAGTTTAATCTAGGGTTTTATTTTCCGCATTTTAAATTATGTATCCGCCCAAAGCCATAATAGCGTAGGTTTATCTTTCCGCACCTTTACATTCCCGCTTTACATTCCGATTTTACTTTCCGCACTTTATCAATTGCTAGTAACTAGGCGTGTATGGCAAGATAATAATTGGACATAGCTCACACTAATCTTCAAGATAACATATTTTGAATTCAACACACTTCTATCACACACGCACCCCTTAGGGTAATTCTCTCTCGTTGCCTTACGAATACAAATGGTCATGTCCCTCGAACGTAGAGGTATTCTAGCACCGTTGCCTTCCAAACAAATCATCATAGTCCCTTCGATACAAAGATCATAAGACCCACGATGTCGCCTCCGAATACATGATCTTGACCCTCGATTGTCGCCTACGAAAAATGATGATAGTCCCTTCGAATGTGCTAGGATACTTCCTACAAGTTGCCTCGATGACCATCCGATGTCCCTTCGAATGTCCCGCTTACATCCAACGAATGGAGCTACCTACTAACTAATGGTATGGCTAGCGCTATTCCAAAGGAACGTAGAAGTACAAAAACGACCAATTCTGAGTGGGTAAATAAGTCTTTTAGTTGCTTGCTCTATCAAATGCTTTTCACACCACACACTTTTTTTTTCAAAATTCAAACTTTCTTTTCAAAAACGAAACATTTCCGAACACTTTGTATACACTCCTACATGAGTCATTACAAAGTCAAAGCGAAATGCCTTTTTTTCAAAACATTTTGTCAAACACACGTAAAGCAATTTTAAAAGTTATCTAAGAGCAACTAAGAGCCCGAGAATAAATCATGGATGGAAAGGGTGCTAATACCTTCCCTTTTCATAACCATTCTCCGAACTCTTAATCTAACGAAGGTCTTTTTCCACATTTTACCTTCCCTTAATTGGATAAAAATAAAAGTCGGTGGCGACTCTTGCTATCCGCACATTTGGATACAAAATCCTACAAAGTCGGTTCACCGATACACCTACCAACTAATGTATGGATAAACTATTCTAAAGGAAAGTAAAACAACACGAAAACGACTATTCCGGTAGGTAATAAGACTTTGCTTGCTCTATCAAAATACTTTTCACACCTCACACTTTTGTCAAAGTTCAAACACTTTCAAAAACAAAACATTTCCGAACACTTTGTATACATTCCAACGTGAATCATTACAAAGTCAAAGTGAAATGCCTTTTCAAAACATTTTTTGCCAAACACACGAAAGTAATTTTAAAGACTAGAAGCAACTAAGCGCCTGTAGATAACTCACGGATGGAAAAGTGCTAATACCTTCCCTTTCATAACCTTCTCCTTACTCAATTTAATGAAGGTCATTTTCTGCTCTTTTCACCTTTTAATTGATAGAAAAGTCGATCTGACGACTTGCTATCCCTCAGTAGGAAAACCTTAGGGTTCTCCCAGATATTTGATCGACACCCTTACCTTAGGGATTTCTAGATCATTTATCGCTCGCTTGACTTTTGCTTTACTTTAAGGGTTGCTTGGTATTATACTTGTGGGGATCCTACACCCTGATCCAAGTTTCTTAGGTAAGTAGCAATAGATCGTCACGACTGCTAGGCGATACCAAATGGTCAACATGATGGCTACAAAGTCGGCTCACCAGACATGTAATCGGCGATCATTGGGAATACACCCTAAAAGAGAGAATTGCCTTAGGGATTTCTAGATAACTTTTATCGCTTTTTGTTTGACTTGTATGCTTTATCTTTAAGGGTTGCTTGGGTTATTATATTGTTGGGGATCCTACACCCGGATCCGGTTTCTTTAGGTAAGTAGCATTAGATCATCGCGACTGCTAGACGATAATACGCGGTCAACATGATGGCTACGTTAGCGTGACACTTTGGTTGTCCCGATACTCTTCATTCCCAAGTTGAAGATAGTATTTGGCTTCGTGGTGTCATCAAGCGCTAACTAAACTTTTAGAACCTTAATTGACCCATTTTGGCCATTAGAAGGTAGTGAGATGGCCGGCTTTGGTGTAGACCGAGGTTGGTTGATACTGATGCTACGCCATTGAGATTAGACTTTGGGACATTTTCGATCGACCACTTGGTCAGACAAAATAAGCGCCACGAGAAAGATCCGTGATGTGAGATTCCTAGAACCCTACATTATTATAGGACAGATGAACCAACTCAAACTTTGGTGGGGTAATCACCTATACCTCATGCAAGCCTTAACCTAGGCTCATGTGTGAATTGTTTGTGTGTGCTAAACATGACATCATGACATCATTTGCATTGCATATCATTTCTAACTATTTCAAGGACCTAGGGATTTATCTTTGCTCGCTTTGTAGGATTATGGCTTCTAGAAAGACTATCCGAATCAACTTCGGTATCCTTCTCAACTCAAAGAATTGGTTTCGTAAATTCCACCATGCTCGTTCATCAAAAGACATGGTTATCTACTTGATTTGGTTATCTCCGGTTTTGAAGAAGATATGATGCATGTCCTATTCCGCTTCTTTGATCCGAAACACCATTGCTTTACATTTCCAGATTATCATTGGTTCCTACCTTAGAAGAGTTTCTAAGCTACTTGGGATACCTATTCTTGATCAAATGCCATTCACCGTTTAGAAAAGGTTCCTAAGTACGAAGACATTGCATCACCTTACATCTTAAGCTGCTCGATATGGAGGCCAATTGGGAAACTAGAAGTGGAGTTAGGGTTTACTTTCCAAGTTCTTAATCAAGAAAGCCCGAGAATTCCTCAAAGTTATGAGTTTCCATGCATTTGAAAACATGTGGCCTTGCTAATTTATGGTTTGGTTCTATTCCCTAACTCGATCAATTCATAGATGTCAATGCCATCAAGTTGTTTCTTACCCGTAATCCAAGGCCTACTTTACTTGGAGACATCTCGCATTCTCTCCACACTGCACTAATAAGCGACAAGGAACTCTCATGTGTTGTGTCCTGCTACTTTCAAGGTGGTTTATTTCGCACCTTCCTCCATCAGTTTTGAAGAATGAACAAAGGTTGAGATGGTCTCAAAGATTGATGTCACTCTCTCATTCGATATCCGTTGAATCTTTTCTCTCAAAAGGACTTCACCTTCATTGAAGCTGTGGAGAATTCCCTAATGTACCACTTGGTATAAGGGAGGTATTACTTACAACCCTTCTCTAGCTCTACGCCGCTTGGTTTTGCCCAAAAGATGGTCCACATGATATGCTTCTCCAAGATGTTGTGTTCGACTACAATCACGATCTCCGCATTATCGACGAAGGTTTATACATGCTGGGGCATGGTAAAGAAGATCGATACCAAGACTTTGGGGCACCGAACTCCATTCCTTGGGAACCTTACTCAAATGGGTGCGAGCTCGAGCTCAAAACCTCATGATTCCATTCACTGCTTTACCAAGAATTATGGAACTCTGTTGCATAGGTGACGCCCTATGCCTCCATCCCGACATGCCTACCGATTTTGAAGACTTGAAGAGATCCGGATTCACTTCAAGGAAGAAAGGGATACCTTTGAAGCTCAAGTGTTACGCAAGCGAGAAGAAAGTGTTAGAGTTGACAAAGCTACTTCACGAGGAGCGAAACATCAACGCTACATCGGCACCAAGAGGAAGCCATGGAGACTTAGAGCTTTAGGATGTTTATGTTTTCTTTTATTATTTCGAACTGTCTTTGTACTTAAAAAGAAAAAGAATAATAAAAGAGTACTAATAAATGTTTGTTCATTGCTTGTTTAACAAATTTAAATCTCTAAGGTCCTTGAAAACATTGCATTGCATTCGCATAAACATCGATAGCATAGCATAACATTGCATCAGTGTACATTGAGATTGGTTTTCTCATTTGCTCGCTATTTATTTTAGCGTAAATGGCTTTGAACAGATCACAAAGATCTCCAAGCCTGTAATGCCTGGCCAAGAGATGTTCACCAACTTGGTCCAAGGCCAAGAAGATTTGAAGAAGCTCATCAACAAGAAGAAGGTTGTTGGTCTCCTCAACATGGGTAGACGCTTCAAAGGGGTCCTAAGGTGGTCACCGATTGAGCCTCTCAAGGAAGTGTCCATACCGAGGGGAGTACCAAGGGTGATGAAGGTGAGCACGTGAGCCAAAGAAAGGAGGAGAGGACCACTCCGATTATAGCCAACATTCTGATGAAGATGACAAGTACAAACAACTCAAGACAAATCAATGTCAGGAAAACTTGAAAATGTCTGAACTTTGATGATCTAAGTCTTGTCCCTGGTGTTGTGATTCCTCAAGTTCAAAGTTCCTACTTTGCTAATTATGGTGGCATGTCTTGCCCAAAGTCGATTTGAAGTCCTATGTCCGTAAGATCAACCCACACCGATGATGTAAAGTCAGGATGCACTATTTTCAAGAGAGTTTGTCCGAACCCAAATGGTACTATCAGCCAGAGAATGACCGTATCCGTATTTGGAGTGATTTGGCCGATGCTTTCAGCATGCGATGAGTACAATGTCAATTGACACCCACCGCATGCAACTACAAAGCATGTCTATGGGTCGCGACGAGAAGTTCAAGGAGTATGCTCGAAGTGGAGAGATCTAGCAGAGTTCAACCACCCTTGTCCAATAGGGAGTTGGTTGATATGTTTATGGGAACACCGACAGTCTGCTCTTCAATCATCCGATGGAAATTCTTCATCCTGATTCACCGAAATGATATTGACAAAGTAGCGATCGTCGGTATCAAGAGTGGAAGATTCATGTAGAGACATCTTCAAACGCCAAGAAATCTTTTGTGGTAAGAAAGAAGCCAATGCCGTATGGTCGAAAAGCCGAGCCAAGACCGACCGTGCTCAATTCAAGGGGCAGTTGTGATCTCCAATCCTACATCAAGACAACTCGAGACAACGCGAGCGTAACGCGCCACGAAGATGCTTTATTAAGATCAACATGCCTTTGTCGCAAGCCTTGCAACACATGTTGAATGCAGATGATAACCTTGAGGGATCCTCCTGAATGTCAACACTTCCTCTCCGAAATACAATCCTAATGCTAAGTGTGCTTACCATTCCAATAGCCCAGGCACGATAACGACAATTGTTGGCTCAAGAACAAGATTCAAGATATGATTGAATCCAAGCGATTGAATTTGATCCTCCGCTGAGACCCGAACGTGATCAACGCTCCCATGCCTAACCATGACAAGAGTTCCAATGTCATTGGTGACGATATTTATGTTTTCAACATAGATGACCATTTCTCTCGATGACTTAAGAAGAATTTGTTGCAAGCGGTGTCAATCCGTGATGCCCGTAAGATTGTCGTTGGTGCCCGTCCGCACCGATGGTTGTGCTTGGTCGAGAAGACGGTTCAAGGTATGATGGACAACCGTGAGATACTATTTCAAACCACCTGCGTGTGTCGTGAAGAAATGTCTAAGTGAAGATCGACAATGCGAATGAAATCATATCATCTGTGTGGGATACCTGGGGCAGCCAAGTGGAAAGTATGATTACATGGTGAAGTACACCGTCCCCAGAGCTACAAGATTCCTATTGAAGATGTTAAGGCGACGGATGGGGTGACGATTTCGTAAGACTATGCCGATGTTAACACAATAAGGATTTCCTCTCTACCCTATGCCTGGGTGGCACCTCTCATCATCACTTCTCCAAGACCACCCATATTCTTTGACAAGGCTATCCTTGGAATTATGGAGCTGATGTTTACTATCATGGCCAAGCAAGACCCTCCGACCATTGAAGATCCATCAAGTTTCTATTCCCGACATTGACAACATCACCGATCAAGTAAGGTGACCGAACCTAAGGGTATTCTCTCCGAGATCTCTCCTCCAAAAGACATCGCGACTCCACGCATTCCATTTACTCAATCAATATCCCCACTAGAGGGAAAGAACCAGTGACTCATCCCGCTTCAACCGTAAGTACCAAAGGAAGTTATAAGACACCTCCAAACAAGAAATGGAGGAAGTTCAAGATCATCAAGAAGAGTGATTACAATGTTGTGGAACAATAGGATGCACTCGTCCAAGATTTCCATGCTCGCTCCGCTTGTGTCTCGAGGCTCATGCTAATGCCTTGGTGAAGTTTCAAGAATGCTCATGTGCCGCAAGACACTACCACCGATCATCAAGTTTGTATTGCTAGCCCGGCCGCCAACAATGGCCTAGGCTTCTCTCGATGTCGATTTGACTCCTTCCTAAAGAACACAACAAAGCCTTGCACCTCTCTCGTTGAATGCAAGGGCACTACATGCCTCATGTTTTGGTGGATACTGTAATATGAACCGACTTTGTAGGATTTTTGTATCCAAAAAAGTGAAGAGTCGCCACCGACTTTTATTTTTATCCAATTAGGGAAGGTAAAAGTAATGTAAAAGACCTTCGTTAGATTCTCGAAGTTCGGGAGAATGGTTATGAAAAGGGAAGGTATTAGACCCCTTTCCATCCGTAGCTTATTCTACGGGCTCTTAGTTGCTCTTAGATAACTTTTAAAATTTGCTTTCGTGTGTTTGACAAAGATGTTTTGAAAAGGTATTTCGCTTTGACTTTGTAATGACTCATGTAGGAGTGTATACAAAGTGTTCTAAATGTTTTTGTTTTGAAAAGAATTTTGAACTTTGAAAAGTGTGTGGTGTGAAAAGCATTTGATAGAGCAAGCAACTAAGAGACTTATTTACCCACCTAATTGGTCGCTTTGTTGTACTTCACATTCCTTTTAGAATAGCGCTAGCCATACCATTAGTTAGTAGGTAGCTCCATCTGCTGGATGTGGCGGGACATTCAAGGGACATCGGATGGTCAGGCAACTTGTAGAAGAGTCCAGCACATTCGGGGACTATCATCATTTTCGTAGGCGACAATCGAGGTCAAGATCATGTATTCGGAGGCGACATCGGGTCTTATGATCTTTGTATCGGGACTATGATGATTTGTTTGGAAGGCACCAAGGTGTAATTTCACGCTCGAGGACATGACCATTTTGAATCGAAAGGCATCGAGAGAGAATTACCCTAAGGGCGTGTGTGATAGAAGTGTGTTGAATTCGTAATATATTATCTTGAAAATTAGTGGGCTAAGTTAATTTTAGTCTTGCCATACACGCCTAATTACTAGCAATTGATAAAGGTGCGAAAGTAAAATGCGGAATGTAAAAGTGAAAGATAAACCTACGCTATTACATGGCTTAGCGTATACATAATTTAAACTTATGGAAAATAAAACCCTAGATTAAACTATTACAACCCATGAACAATTACATTATTGGAAAAAATAGAATGATAAAAGAAAAAAACGTCCGAATCGGAGCAACCTGTGAAAGAATAAGAAAATCGGGAAATATGATGAAATCGAAATAAGAGAAAATGTTAGAAAAAATGCAATTTTTAATATGAGAAAATTAATGCATGCTGGAAATAAGATAAATAAGTTAAAATATTTTTTTGGGATTTTTTGGAAAAGATTTAATGATTAAAATGCAATTAATAGTGATTTAAATGCAAAATAAAATAAAATAAATATGCATGCAAAATTATATTTTTTAATTTTATTAAATTAAATAAAGGTTTTGTGAAAATAATGCAAAAGAAAAAATGTTTTGGTAATTTTTATAATGCGTAAATAAAATATGTGTTAATTAAAATGAATGAAAATATTGAAAACATGAAAATATGGAAAATATTGAGTTTTGAAAGTGTAAAAGGGATTGTCCAACCAGAATCGAATCGAGACATCCTTTCAAACCTTGAAAACCACATGCGACCAACTGAAATGGCGCGGTTAAACTGCTTTGAAACCGAACGAGTGGGCTAAGACAACGTCGTCTCGGCTTCTTCGCTCGGCCAACGATCGCTCTCTCCGATTCAAATATTTGAAAATCCAAAGATCGGCTTTTCTTCGACGCTATGCCCTCGGCTAATATCAAAATGCAGACACATAATATAAATACATTCTAAAGCCATGGTTCGATTGGAAACATCATTCGAATGCAATGGTACTAGTCTCGAGGTCCAATTTTTCCTATTTCGTAAAACCCTAAAACGCACAGAAACCCTAATCATGGCATAACACGATTCGTGCCATGGAAATTCAATTAAAGCACCTTAAAGTTTGCAAATACATCAACGATCACAAAACAAACACAAAACATGTTAATAATGCATGAATGATGAAATCGAATTTTGAAATTTCAAGAACAAACCAAATTCTTTCGTGATTCTTGATGGTTTTTAAAGTGAAGGTCTCGAATCGACTGAGATGTCAAGAATGTGTTGGACACCTCAAAACGATTGAAAATGGTCCGAAGTAGGGTTCCCACTTGCTTGTGCACCACGGTTTTTGAGCTTTGGAATAGGGTTTGTAAAGCAATTTTTCTTGATAGGTATGCATCATATATTTATAACGGATGGATTTGGAATGGTTTTGGAAAGAATTGATCAACATTCAATGGAAATCAAATTTTGATATTCTCATGAAATCAAATTTTCAAATTTTGTCCAATTTCAATCCAATCTTGCCAAATTTGATCCAATTTCAAATTGCTGGCATTTATGGGTTGATTGGATCACAAGAAAGCAATAAAATCAATCTTCCAATTAATTTTGATTTTATAATTTATTTTAAGATTTAATTTGTATTTAAATAAATAAATTACAAATTAAATAGAAAAATAAATCAAAATTCGTGGCATTGGGTCGCATTCCTAATTGCATGAGGAACAAGTTAGATGAAGAAAAATAGGCCCATTTGCAAAAGATTTGATTTTTGAAGCATCTCTTTGTGCATTCTTCCAAAATCGCTTCAACTTGTGAATGGTGTAACTTGCTCAATTTTCCACATTTTGAGTGTTCTTGGACTTTTGAAAGCTCTAAGAGTCCTCTAAACAATGTCTTTGGTCTCATCTCAATTGGAGTTACCATGCTCAAAATATCTTCAAAACAAAAGTTGACTTTTGTTGACTTTGAAAATGACCGTAATGTTTCGAGCTATACCTCTCAAATGAAGCATTTTTGGACATTCTTGTGAGACATGAAGTTGTAGAGAATTGAATTTCCTTCAAAACAAGAGGTGGTGGAAAAATTTCGAGAAAGTATGAGAAAGTTATGACCAAATAAAGTTCTTGACTTTTCACCTAAACCCTAATTTAGAAAGTTCGACTTTGGGCAAATCTTGAGTTTTCTTGATGAATCATGATCAACCCTTGATCAAATGATGAATGTTACTTCAAAATGAGGATGTTGACCAAAAATCGAAGTTTTGACTCAGATGTTGACCACATTGACTTTTGTCCAATACACCCGATTTTCAACCATCTAAGCAATCATTCCGAGGAAACTTGACTCAGGAAGTTTGAAATTTGACATGGAGAATCTTTGAAGCACATGAGGAGGCATGGAGGCCTTTGGAGATGTTGGAAATCCATCTTGACTTGAGAGATACCAACCCTAGTGGGTTGATTGTCTAGAGAGAGTTTGTCCGATCAACTCTCGAGGAACTGAGCATGATGTATGAAATCTTGAGAAGATGGAGGGCAAATTTTGGGGTATGACAACCGTTCTCGCTTCTGAATATCCTACCAAGACCGCTTTTGATCGGCTTGATGTCGAAGGGTTGGTTCTGAGACCAAAGGACATTATCGTGAGAGCTTTTGATGGTTCTAAGCGACAAGATTGGAGACCATCATCTGTAAAGTCGGTTCGCACTTTTGATTCCACTTTCTTTGTCATGGACATCCGTCCACCTTATTCTTGCCTACTTGACGCCTTGATACATGGGGCAAAATGCTACCTCTACCTTGCATCGTAAAATACCAAAAAAGGGAAGGTTGTTACGATGTGGTAAAGAAGTATATGGTCACCATCTTCACCGTTCGTTATCTTGAGATGGAAGGCGAATTCTTCGAGACTCGCAAGCTTTTGAAACAAAACCCGAGTCATGCTCGACTCTCCGTCACTCCCGAAGTTGCTCAAGCTCCACCTAGGATGGCCTCACGAAAGATGCTTAAGCCATCACGAAAGGAGGTAGCACTATTTGGGGTCACCCCCGATCTTCCTTTCAACCGACAAGACCGGGTTTAGGCTTCACCATCAAGGGTCAAGATGATACGCCGCGAACGCGTCGACCAACTTCCTTTCCGCATCGTAGTAGTGGAATCCATGCTATAGAAGACGACGCTACAAGGCTTCAACATCGCTAGTGGATCTTCCCAACTCCATCAAGGGCTCAAAGAATTGGAAGATCAAGACGCTATACCAATCTCCTTTAGTCGAGTAATTGCTTTTGTTTTGTTTTCGTATTTCTTTATGTTTTGAACAATAAACTTTGAAAGCCTAGTGCCTTGCCCGGCATCATGGCTCGTTATGGGGTTATTATCTCATCGATCACAGATTATCATTTAATAAATCGTTGGACTTTTGCATTCAATAGTTTGTCTTTCTTTACTTTATCACCCCTTCAAAAGCTATGTGTTCTTACACACCCACGTGATAATCGCAATCACTCGAATCTCATAACCTATGCTAGTGCTAAATATGACTTCGATAATCCGATCTACCAAGTCAAGACGAAAGTGAGGAAGATTGTGAAGTCAGAGAACTTGCCGATCGCTACAACAAGAAGAGCGAGATAATAACACCTAAGAGCAATCGAGGTTGTGAATTGGGTATCAAGATGATGTAAAAGAGATCAAGATAGGAACGGGTCTTGAGAACAAGTGTTAAAGAAAGGTTGGTTCAGATACTACGAGACTATATTGAGGTTTTTGCTTGGTCATATGAAGACATGCCTGGTTTAGACATTGATATTGTGGTACACCGATTGTCGACAAAAGAGGGTTTTCCTGAAATAGAAAGTTCGTCGACGCGTCCCGAGATGTCGAGAAGATCAAAGCCGGTTATGAAGGGCTCAATGCGGTTTCTTAGCCACTTCCTATCCCCAATGGGTTGCTAATGTGGCCCGTGCCTAAGAAGGATGGTAAGGTACTAATGTGTGTGGATTACGTAGATCCGAACAAAGCAAGTCCGAAGACGATTTCCACTTCCTCATATTGATGTTCGTTGACAACACCGCCAAGATAAGGTTTCTCCTTCATGGATGGTTTCTCCTACAATCGATCAAAATGGCTCAAGACATGGAAAAGACTACTTTGTTACACTGGGGCACTTTCTCGCTACAAGGTTACGCCGCTTGGATCGAAGAACGCAGCGCCACTTATCGCTATGGTAACATTGTTTCATGACATGATTCATCACGAGATAGAGGTCTATGTTGACGACATGATAGCTCGATCACGCATCAAGAAGAACACCTTGATCATTTGCGTAAACTGCTTGATAGGTGAAGAACATGATCGAGACTTAATCCTAACAAGTGCACTTTTGGAGTCGATCCGGAAACTCCTAGGGTTTGTCGTCATGGTAGAGGTATTGAAGTTGATCCCGCCAAGGTTAAAGCTATTCAAGAGATGCCGCCTCCCCCGACCGAGAAAGAAGTCGAGGTTTCTTAATTAAATTACATTGCCGATTCATTGCACACCTAATCGCTACTTGTGAGCCAATCTTCAAGTTACTTAAGAAAGATCAAGTGGAGTGGAATGACGATTGCCGTAACGCTTTTGACAAAATCAAGGAGTACCTTCAAATCCTCCTATCCCGATGCCACCGTCAAGGAAGACCTCTTATCATGTACCGATGAAGTTGTTGGAGAACTCAATGGGGTGTGTGTTGGGGCAACATGACGAGTCGGGTCGAAAGAGCATGCAATATACTACCTTAGCAAAAAGTTTACCGATCGTGAAACAAGATACTCACGCCTTGAGAAAACTTGCAACGCTTTGTCAATGTCACGACTAAGACAAGATATGTTGACTCACACTACCTTGTTGATTTCAAGATGGATCCGATAAAATACATCTTTGAGAAACCAAATTTCTCCTAAGAATAGCAAGATGGCAAATGATCTTGACCGAATATGACATCCAAGACACTTCGTAAAGCGATCAAAGGAAGTGTAGCGATCATTTGGCTCATCAAGCCGAGATGACTATCGCCTATGCGCTCAATTTCCGCACGAAGATGTTTTACTAGTTACAGATTATAAGAACTGTGCCCGCACGAAGGACCCGAACAAGGATCCCGATGGACTATGGTCTTGATGGAGCCTCAATGCACTTGGCAATGGCATTGGCGCCATCATTACATCCCCCAGCGGACATACTCCTTTCACCGCAGATTATGTTTCAATTGCACGAACATGGTCGAGTACAAGCGTGCATCATGGGTCTTAAAGTCGTTATTGACTTAAGAATCAAGTTCTTACAAGTGTATGGAGACCTCCTTTAGTGATCACCGTAGGTGGCGAGGGATACGAAGCATCCGAATCTCATTCCAGACGAGAGCATGTTCGAGTTTGATCCCTCAAGAGATTACTTTGATCATATTCCACGAGAAGAGAATCGGGCTTATGGACGATTAGCTACTATGTCATCTATGTTCAAGGTCGATGGGACAACGAGGCTCCCTGATCATCATCGAGAAGTTTGATGAACCAACAGATTGTTATGAGCTCGACGCAAGAGAGACCTTGGTACTATGACGTGAAGAGGTATCTTGAGACTCAGAATATTCCGCAGGGCATCTCGTTAATGATAAGAAGTTCATGAGAAGATTTGCTTCCAAATTCTTCTCAAAGAACGCATCTTATACAAGCGCAACCACGACTTGTGCCATCTACTGCACCGTGAAACAAAGAATGCATATCATGGAAGAGTTACACGAAGCATTTGGTACCCACTCCAAGGGACACACCATGGCTAAGAAGATTTTGAGAACAAAGTTACTATTGGTCTACCATGGAAGCCGATTGTCACCGCTTATGCTCGATCTTGTCACAAGTGCCGATTATGCCGACAAAGTACACGCACCTCCAGACCTCCAATGTTTTAACTTCTCCTTGGCCTTTGCAATGTGGGCATTGACATGATCGAGAGATTAAGCCCACAACTTCCAATGGACATCGCTTCATCCTTGTGGCAATTGATTACTTTACCATGTGGGTGTATGCACTGTGATGCATCTCATACCAAGAATGTTGGGCTCGATTCATCAAACATAATCTTATCTCGCCTTGATGACACCCCGAAAGGATTATCATGATAACGGCTCTAATCTCAACAATAAGATGATCACCGAGCCGCACGCAGCTCAAGATCAAGCATCACACCTTCTCCATATCGGCCTAAGATGAATGGCTAATGGAAGCCGCCAACAAGAACATTAAGAAGATTATGAAGATGATGTTGACTTACAAAGATTGGCATGAGATGTTACCATTTGCTCTTCATGGTTATCGCACCACAAAGACGAACATCCACTGGGCAACCCTCTCCTCAGATACTCTGTATGGAAGCCGCCTTACCCATCGAGGTTCGGACACCTCAACCGTAGTCCTCCAGAGGCAGAAAGTTAGGTGAAGACGATTGTCTGCACACGGCGACCGCATCAACTTGATCGATGAGAAACGACTGCTCCATCCGCCATGGATGATTTATCGTAAATAAATGATCGTACATTTAACAAGAAGGTCAAACACCGAGTCTACCAAGTCGGTGATCTAGTAGTCAAGCGCATCATTCTTCCACAAGGTGATCCTGTGGGCAAATGGACTCCCACTTATGAGGGACCGTTTGTAGTCAAGATGTTCTCTGGAGCTATGATACTTAGCACCATGGATGGTGAAGACTTCCCACACCGTGAACGCACATAGTCAAAAATACTACGCATAAAGAGACCCGCTAGGTCGACCGCCTAGGCAAAATAAGGGCATCCGGTGAACCAAAAGGTTCGCAAAAATTAAGGATATACAAAACATGTCAAGTCGAAACCCAAAAGGCCTTGGGCAAAAAGGGTATCCCAGACGAAAACCCGAAGGGCGGTCTAGGCAAAAGTTAGATTCAAGCGCACGACTATGTCTCTTCCATCACCGCTTCCAGACTACTATCAAGATTCAAGATTCAAATGCGAAGATCAACCTACTCACTCTCTACCCGATGCAAAGGAGATGAGATAGTCGAAATATATGAGTACTAGCATAGTTGGAACTTAACGAGATTGTTTCCCATAGCTTTTACCTTCTTGTGTACAACCACTACTTGCCATACGCCACCTTTCAAATAAATACAAGTTCTTTCTCTTTACAATTTTGTTGTTGTCGCTTGTAAGTCCAACGCTTGTTTGAATAACTATACGCATTTGACAATAAGAATCTAATCGCAAACATACGAAAAGTGAACATTCAAAAGTACTTACTAATGTTCCGTGAATGGGATGACGACGAAGTCACCAAATAGTTCCTCCAGAGCATAAAGGTGTCACCACAACACACCATCCCCATCGGGTATATGTTAATCCACGAGCAATGATTCCACCAATCGAGCAATGTTACATCGGCCTCCAAGCAAGAACACCTCATCCTACCAAGGTATTCATCCCACGGACGTGTCTCAATCCTCCCCTTCTCCCGAAGCAGTATCCACTAAACTTGGTCGATAGTGCATCGGAGGAAACATACACCTTTATTCCCCAACAGAGATTACAACTGACCTGTGACTCTTCAGTCTTGGCCTCTCAAAGAACCATCAAATGCTCTCCAATGAGATCTACACTGAATCCCCAGAGAGTGTCTCCTAAATTTCCTCAAGCAGATCTACATACAAGGTCCCCACCATCGCCTCCCACTCTCCTCGCAGGTCTATGAGATCTCCAACAACGAGCTTCTCAAATCTCTACCTTCCTCAAGAATGTCTAGGCCCAAGACTTGGTCGATAGTGCATCGGAGGAATCCGTGATATCTTTCTCCTTCAAAAGCGGGTTCTCACTACACAATTCCCTGCAGGAGTCGAAATCTTCAAATGTAATATCCGTGATCTTCTTCAAGATGGATATGTTTTGAAATATCACAACATTCATCATCCATACATTTCATAAAATCATACTTCATGCATATGTCATTCATATACATGCATCATACTTTGCATAAGACTAACAAATATTCTATCAAAGTTCCTCTTGTTTTCTCCAAAACAGTAATGTATCATTTCGACACAATAGGTCCAGATTAGCCCCAATCGACGGGAAAACTATCTGAAAGACCACCCTTGGTTGTCTTCCGACAACAGGTCCAGGATTAAGCCCCGAATCGACGGGAAAACTATCTGAAAGACCGCCCTTGGTTGTCCTCCGACAACAGGTCCAGGATTAAGCCCCAAACCGACGGGAAAACTATCCGAAAGACCACCTCTGGTTATCCTCCGATAACAGGCAATGGATCAACACCCGAGGCACAACAGGGAAGCTATCCACATTCCTGCCAATTACAATCTCCTCGTGAGTAATCAAAGACTAAGATTTATTCTCGATTCCTTATTATCACAAAGAATCACAGAGACTAGCGCATTTACCTGCTTGCTTTGATGGCATCTTAAGCCCATCTCCGACTACTTATCAACATTTCTTCACTTTCGTAATGCCATATATGGTTAAAAATCAATACGCACTAATAACTTCATTTAAAGTGAACACTAAGTCTAACGCACGACTCCCTTTGGATGGCATCTTAAGCCCATCTCCTCTCCATTCCAGAACATCTACGAGTCTAACATACGACTCACTCCCCAAAGATCGACCTTCTAGATGGCATCTTAAGCCCATCTACGCCGCTCTCCTATTAACAACCTCGAGTCTAGCGTGACGACTGCTCCCAAATAAGTCTCCAACTTCTCCAAATGGCATCAGAAGCCCATTCCCGCATCGTCACCAATAGCGAGTGCAAATTCAGTGTACTGAGTGTTCAATCATCTTCACCCTAGGTCACGAAAGACAAGCGTCAATCTAACCTCCAAAGATAAGAAGATGGAACAGGGCAGCCTGCTATACCCCCAAAATTTGCCCTCCATCTACTCAAGAGATTTCATACATATATGCTCAAGGATTCTTCAAGAGTCGATCGTACAAACTCTCCTAGACAATCAACCCAAACTGGTTTGGTATCTCTCAAGTCAAGATGGATTTCAACATCTCCAATGGTCTTCATGCCTCCTCATATGCTTCAAGGATTCTCCTTGTCAAGTTTCAAGCCTCACAAGTCAAGTTTCGCACAATTGCTCGATGGTCGAAAATCTAGTGTATGGACAAAAAGTCAATCGTGGACAACATACACCAAAACTTCGATTTTTGGTCAACATCCTCATTTTGAAGTAACATTCATCATTTGATCAAGGGTTGATCATGATTCATCAAGAAAACTCAAGATTTGCTCAAAAGTCAAACTTTCTAAATTAGGGTTTCTAGATGAAAAGTCAACTCGAACTTTGACCGATCATAACTTTCTCATACTTTCTCAGAAATTTTCCCACCAAATCTCATTTTGAAGGAAATTCAATTCTCTACAACTTCATGTCTCACAAGAATGTCCAAAAAATGCTTCATTTGAGAGGTATAGCTCAAAACATTACAGGTCATTTTCAAAGTCAGCAAAAAGTCAACTTTTTGATTTGAAGATATATTGAGCATGGTAACTCCAATTGAGATGAGACCAAAGACATTGTTTAGAGGACTCTTAGAGCTTTCCAAAAAGTCCAAGAACACTCAAAAATGTGGAAAATTGAGCAAGATACACCATTCACAAGTTGGGCAATTTTGGAAGAATGCACAAAGAGAGATGCTTCAAAAAATCAAATCTTTTGCAAATGGGCCTACTTTTTCTTCATCCTAACTTGTTCCTCATGCAATTAGGAATGTCCAAGCCCAATGCCACGAATTTTTGATTTATTTTTCTATTTAATTTGTAATTTATTCATTTAAATGCAAATTAAATCTTAAAATAAATAATAAAATCATAATTAATTGGAAGATTGATTTTTTATTGCTTTCTTGTGATCCAATCAACCCATAAATGCCAGCAATTTCGAAATTAGATCAAATTTGGCAAGATTGGATTGAATTGACAAAGTTTGAAAATTTGATTTCATGAGAATATCAAATTTGATTTCCATTGAATATTGATTAATTCTTTCCAAATTCAATCTCAAATCCATCCAAGATATATATTTGATGCATACCTATCAAGAAAAACCGAAAATTGCTTTACAAATCCTATTCCAAAGTTCAAAATCCGTGTTTGAAGCAACTGTAACCCTAGTTTTGCTTCGATTCAACCCATTCCAAGCCGCCCATTACATTCCTTGAGGTCTTTAGAGTCGATTCAGCTCTTACATCGCTCAAAACCATCAAGAATCAAGCAATCCCAGTTTTGTTCTTATTTTTCCAAATTCATTATCAATATTCATGCATTATTAACTTGTTTTGATTGCTTGTTTGTGTTTAGAATCGAGTTTGCAAACTTTCTCGGGCAAGCCAATTGATTTCTATGACTGGAATCGTGTTTCACCATGATTAGGGTTTGTGTGACCGATTTAGGGTTTCATGAAATACATAAAATTCGAGACCTTGCCCATCGTGTTCTGAATGATGCCCGGAATTAAACCATGTCTTTAGAACTCATTTATATTATATATGTCGCTTTCCATTTTGCCTGGCCTTTAGCCGAAGAAAAGCCGACGCAAGCTTTTGAAAATTCAAACGAAAGAGATGAAGTCTCAAGCGAAGGGAGGTAATGGCGAAGCAACGCTGTATTCCACTTACTCCAATTTCCAAACAAGAAGGTGTCGGCTGTGGTGGTATGGTTGGTTTCAGAGTTTGAGGCCAATGACTCAGCTCGATCCCCGCCATGACATTCTTTTACAAGTTTGCAAACTTGTATTTTCTACATTATTTTCATATTTTTCAATTTCTAATATTTTTGCATATTATTTTAATTGTTTTTCATGATTTTTATTCTCATTAAAATTACCAAAACATTTTTTTCTTTTACATTATTTTCATAAAAATGTTTATTTAATTTAATAAATTTAAAAAAATTTTGCATGCATATTTATTTTATTTATATTTTTGCATTTAATTCACTTTTAATTGCATTTTAATTATTAAAATTTTGCCAAAATCCCAAAAATTATTTTAACTTATTTATCTTATTTCCAAGATGTAGTAATTTTCTCATATTAAAACTTGCATTTTTTCTAACTTTTTCTTATTTCGATTTCATCATATTTTCCGATCTCTTATTCTTCACTGTGTTGCCTCGATTCGGACGCTTTTTTTATCATTCTATTTTTCCAATAATGTAATTGTTCATGGTTGTAATAGTTTAATCTAGGGTTTTATTTTCCATTTTAAATTATGTATCTCGCCCCAAAGCCATGTAATAGCGTAGGTTTATCTTTCCGCACCTTTACATTCCCCTTACATTCTGCATTTTACTTTCCGCACCCTTTATCAATTGCTAGTAACTAGGCGTATGGCAAGATAATAATTGGACATAGCTCACACTAATCTTCAAGATAACATATTTTGAATTCAACACACTTCTATCACACACGCACCCCTTTAGGGTAATTCTCTCTCGCTTTACGAATACAAATGGTCATGTCCTCTAACGTAGAGGTATTCTAGCACCGCTGTTTTCCAAACAAATCATCATAGTCCCTTCGATACAAAGATCATAAGACCCACGATGTCGCCTCCGAATACATGATCTTGACCGATTGTCGCCTTTAAAAATGATGATAGTCCTTCGAATGTGCTAGGATACTTCCTACAAGTTGCTTCGATGACCATCCGATGTCCCTTCGAATGTCCCGCTTACATCCAACGAATGGAGCTACCTACTAACTAATGGTATGGTTAGCTATTCCAAAGGAACGTAGAAGTACAAAAACGACCAATTTGGTGGGTAATAAGTCTTTTTAGTTGCTTGCTCTATCAAATGCTTTTCACACCACACACTTTTTTTTTCAAAATTCAAACTTTCTTTTCAAAAACGAAACATTTCCGAGCACTTTGTATACACTCCTACATGAATTACAAAGTCAAAGCGAAATGCCTTTTTTCAAAACATTTTGTAAACACATGGTGCAATTTTAAGAAAGAGCAACTAAGAGCCCGTGAGAATAAATCATGGATGGAAAGTTAATACCTTCCCTTTTCATAACCATTCTCCCAACTCGAATCTAACGAAGGTCTTTTTCTTACTTTTACCTTCCCATTGGATAAAAATAAAAGTCGGTGGCGACTCTTGCTATCCGCACATTTGGATACAAAAATCCTACAAAGTCGGCTCACCCACACACACCAACCAATGTATGGATAAAACTATTCTAAAGGAAAGAAACAACACGAAACCCACCATTCGAGTAGGTAATAAGACTTTTAGTTGCTTGCTCTATCAAAAACTTTCACACCCTACACTTTGTCAAAGTTCAAACACTTTTCAAAACAAAACATTTCCAACACTTTGTATACATTCCAACGTGAATCATTACAAAGTCAAAGTGAAATGCCTTTTCAAAACATTTTTTGCCAAACACATGAAAGTAATTTTTAAAAGACTAGAAGCAACTAAGCCAGTAGATAACTACGGATGGAAAGGGTGCTAATACCTTCCCTTTTCATAACCTTCTCCTTACTCGCAATTTAATGAAGGTCATTTTCTCTTTTCACCTTCCCTTAATTGATAAAAGAAAAGTCGATGACGACTCTGCTATCCATAATATTTGAGAAAAAGCAAAACAATCTCAAAGCCGCTTCTCCCACCATATTACGTGAATCGGTGACTGGGGAGACACCCTAAAGAGAGAATACCTTAGGGATTTCTAGATCATTTTACCGCTCGCTTGACTTGCTTGCTTTACTTTTTAAGGTTGCTTGGGTATTACTTGTGGGGGATCCTACACCGGATCCAAGTTTCCTTAGGTAAGTAGCAATGATCGTCGCGACTGCTAGGGCGATACCAAAATGGTCAACATGATGGCTACAAAGTCGCCACCGTGACATGTGAATCGGCGACTGGGAATACACCCTAAAGAGAGAATTGCCTTGGGATTTCTAGATAACTTTTATCGCTTTTTGTTTGACTTGTATGCTTTATCTTTAAGGGTTGGTTATTATATTGTTGGGGATCCTACACCGATCCGGTTTCCTTTAGGTAAGTAGCATTAGATCATCGCACCAGACGATAATACGTCAACATGATGGCTATTGAGCGTGACACTTATTGTCCCGATACTCATTCCCAAGTTGGTGAAGATAGATTCATGGGTGTCATCAAGCGCTAACTCAAACTTTTAGAACCTTAATCGACCCATCTTGGCCATTTATGCAGAGATGGCCTTTTGGTAGACCGAGGTTGGTTGATACTGATGCTACCATTGAGATTAGACTTTGGGACATTTTATCGACCAAGTCGTCAGACAAAATAAGCGCCTTAGAAAGATCTGTGATGTGAGATTCTTAGAACTTTGCCATTATTATAGGATGTGATGAACCAACTCAAACTTTTGGTGGGTAATCACCTATACCTCATGCAAGCCTTAAACCTAGGCTCATTGTGTGAATTGTTTGTAAAGCTAACATGACATCATTTGCATTGTATATCATTTCTAACTATTTCAAGGACCTAGGGATTTATTTGCTCTGCTTGTAGGATTATGGCTTGTAAAGACTATTCAATCAACTTCATGGGTGTACCTTCTCAACTCAAAGAATTGGTTTTCAAATTTAACCATGCTCGGCTTATCAAAAGACATGGTTATCTACTTGATTTGGTTATCTCCGCTTGAGAAGAAGATATGAACGCCTATTCCAGCTCTTTGATCAAACACCATTGCTACCTGCATTATCGCTTGGTTCCTACCTAGAAGAGTTCTCTAAGCTACTGGATACCTATTCTTGATCAAATGCCATTCACCTGCTTAGAAAAGGTTCCTAAGTACAAGACATTGCATCGCACTTACATCTTAAGCGTCGGATATGAGGCCAATTGGGAAACTAGAAGTGGAGTTAAGGTTTACTTTCCAAGTTCTTAATCAAGAAAGCCGAGAATTCCTCAAAGTTATGAGTTTCCATGCATTTGAAAACAGTGGCCTTGCTAATTTATGGTTTGGTTCTATTCCTAATCTCTGATCAATTCATAGATGTCAATGCCATCAAGTTGTTTTCACCGTAATCCAAGTGCCTACTTTACTTGAGACATCCCGCATTCTCCACACACATTAATAAGCGACAAGGAACTCTCATGTGTTGTGTCCTGCTACTTTCAAGGTGGTTTATTTCAAGACCTTCCATCATTTGAAGAATGAACAAAGGTCGATGGTCTCAAAGATTGATGTCACTCTCTCATTCTATAGTTGGAATTTCTCTCAAAAGGACTTCACACCTTTGAAGGTTGGGAGAATTCCCTAATGTACCCACCTGGTATAAGGGAGGTATTACTTACAACCCTTCTAGCTCTACGCCTTTGGTTTTGCTCAAAAGATGGTCCACATGATATGCTTCTCCAAGATGTTGTGTTCGACTACAATCACGATCTCCATTACGATTAGGTTTATACATGCTCGGGGCATGGTAAAGAAGATCGATACCAAGACTTTGGGGCACCCGAACTCCATTCCTTGGGAACCTTACCTCAAATGGGTGCGAGCTCGAGCTCAAAACCTCATGATTCCATTCACCACTGTTACCAGAATTATGGAACCTCGTTATAGGTGACGTACCCTATATCGTTTCTCCATCCCGACATGCCTACCGATTTTGAAGACTTGAAGAGATCCCGGATTCACCAAGGAAGAAAGGGATACCTTCGCTTCCACGCAAGCGAGAAGAAAGTGTTAGAGTTGACAAAGCTACTTCACGAGGAGGCAAACATCAACGCTTACATCGGCACCAAGAGGAAGCCCATGGGAGACTTAGAGCTTTAGGATGTTTATGTTTTTATTATTTCGAAACGTCTCTTTGTACTTAAAAAGAAAAGAATAATAAAAGAGTACTAATAAATGTTTGTTCATTGCTTGTTTAACAAATTTAAATCTAAGGTCCTTGAAAACATTGCATTGCATTCGATAAACATCGCATAGCATAGCATAACATTGCATCACAGTACATTGAGATTGGTTTTCTCATTTGCTCGCTATTTATTTTAAAGGTAAATCTTGAACAGACCACAAAGATCTCCAAGCTCGTAATGCTCCGCCAGAGATGTTCACCAACTTGGTCCAAGGCCAAGAAGATTGAAGAAGCTCATCAACAAGAAGAAGAATGTTGGTCTCCTCAACATGGGTAGACGCTTCAAAGGGGGTCCTAAGGTGGTCACCGATTGAGCTCCTCAAGGAAGTGTCCATACCGAGGGGAGTACCAAGGGTGATGAAGGTGAGCAGCGTGAGCCAAAGAAAGGAGGAGGACCACTGACTATAGCCAACATTCTCGATGAAGATGACAAGTACAAACAACTGAAGACAACCGAATGCTGTGGAAAACTTGAAAATGTCCGGCTGAACTTTGATGATCTAAGTCTTGTCCTCGTGTTGTGATTCCTCAAGTTCAAAGTTCCTACTTTTTACAATTATGGTGGCATGTCTTGCCCAAAGCCGCATTCAAGTCCTATGTCCGTAAGATCAATCCCCACACCGATGACAGAAAGTCAGGATGCACTATTTTCAAGAGAGTTTGTCCGAACCCGTTGGAATGGTACTATCGCCTGAGAATGACCGTATCCGTACTTGGAGTGATTTGGCCGATGCTTTCATGACATGATGGTACAATGTGAATTGACACCCACTCGCATGCAACTACAAAGCATGTCCATGGGTCGCGACGAGAAGTTCAAGGAGTATGCTCAAGTGGAGAGATCTAGCAGTGTAGTTCAACCACCCTTGTCCAATAGGGAGTTGGTTGATATGTTTATGGGAACACCGACAGCCCGCTCTTCAATCATCCGATTGGAAATTCTTCATCCGATTCACCGAAATGACATTGATGTGCGAGCGATCAAGCTGGTATCAAGAGTGGAAGATTCATGTAGAGACATCTTCAAACGCTGCGAAGAAATCTTTGGTGGTAAGAAAGAAGCCACCGCCGTATGGTCGAAAAGCCGAGCCAAGACCGACCGTGCTCAATGTGGGGGGGCCAGGATCTCCAATCCTACATCAAGACAACCTCAACAGACAACTGAGCGTAACGCCACCTAAGACAGCTTACTTAAGATCAACATGCCTTGTCGCAGCCTGCAACACATGTTGAATGCAGAGGTGATAACCTTGAGGGATCCTCCTCGAATGTCAACACTTCTCTCCGAAATACAATCCTAATGCTAAGTGTGCTTACCATTCCAATAGCCAGGCACGACAATCGACAATTGTTCGGGCTCAAGAACAAGATTCAAGATATGATTGAATCTGCAGATTGAATTTGATCCTCCCTGTTGAGACCCCGAACGATCAACGCCTCCCATGCCTAACCATGACAAGAGTTCCAATGTTGTGGGTGACGATACTATGTTTTCAACATAGATGACTTGACCATTTCTCCGATGACAAGTTAAGAATTGTTGCAAGCCGTGTCAATCCTGTGATGCCCGAAGATTGTCGTTGGTGCCCGTCCGCACCGATGGTTGTGCTTGGTTGAGAAGACGTTCAAGGTATGATGGACAACCGTGAGATACTATTTCAAACCACCTGTGCGTAAGCCGTGTGAAGAAATGTCTAAGTCAAGATCGACAATGCGAATGAAACCGATCATCTGTGTGGGATACCTTGGGGCAGCCAAGTGGAAAAGGATTACATGGTGAAGTACATCATTCCCCGAGAGCTACAAGATTCCTATTGAAGATGTTAAGGCTAATCGGACGGGTGACGATATCCCGTAAGACTATGTCGATGTTAACACACAGGATTTCCTCCTACGACCCTATGCCTGGGTGGCACCTCTCATCATCACTTCTCCAAGACCGGCCCATATTCCTTGACAAGGCTATCCCTTGGAATTATGGAGTCGATGTTTACTATCATGGCCAAGCAAGACCCTCCGACCATCAAGATCTTATCGTCAAGTTTCTATTCCCGACATTGACAACATCACCGGATCAAGTAAGGTGACGTGAACCGGAAGGGTACTTCCAGATCTCTCCTCCAAAAGACACTGCGACTCAACTCGCATTCCAAATACTCAATCAATATCCCCGCCTGAGGAAAGAACTAAAGGACTCATCCCGCCAACCGTATACCAAAGGAAGTCAATCAAGACACCTCCAAACAAGAAATGGAGGAAGTTCAAGATCATCAAGAAGATGATTACAATGTTGGAATGCTTAGACAGCATCCGCCCAAGATTTGCATTTCGCCGGCCTCAGGTCCGAGGCTCATGCTAATGCCTTGGTGAAGTCAAGAATGCTCATGTGCCGCAAGACACTACCACCGACGCCTTCAAGTTTGATTGCTAGCCTGGCTGCCAACAATGGCCTAGGCTTCTCTCGATGTCGATTTGATCCTTCCTAAAGAAACACAACAAAGCCTTGCACCCTCTCGTTGAATGCAAGGGCACTACATCTGCCTCATGTTTTGGTGGATACCGGTAATACTAGTGAACGACTTTGTAGGATTTTGTATCCGTGTGCGGATAGCAAGAGTCGCCACCCACTTTTTATTTTTATCCAATTAAGGAAGGTAAAGTAATGTAAAAAAAGACCTTCGTTAGATTCTCGAAGTTCTGGAGAATGGTTATGAAA
>CM038796.1:58500268-58559609 GCA_021764765.1 Vicia sativa | reverse complement strand
ATATTCTTCTTTTTGCAATTTTTTTCATAAAATGTTTGTTAATTTATAAAAATTAAAAAATATTATTTTGCATACATGTTAATTTTATTCATAATTTACCATTAAATCACTTTTAATTAATAAATCTTTTAAAAAAATCCAAAAATTATTTTTAACATATTTATATTATTTCCAACATGAAATATTTTTTCTCATTTAAAATTTGCATTTTACTAACATTTCTCTTATTTGATTTCATCCTATTTTCGATTTCTTATCTTTCACAGTTATCTTATTTCAGACGAGATTTAACTTTTACTATTTTTTCTTTTTCCAATATGCGCTTTGCTTATGGGATGTAATAATAGTTTAATTAAGGCTTTTATTTTCAAGCAAGTTTAAATTAGGTATACTCAAAAGCCATGTAATAGCGTAAGTTTATCTTTCCACACCTTTATATTTCCGCATTTGTTTCGCACCCTAACTGCTAGTAAAATTAGGCGACATGGCAAGATAAAATTAGACATAGCCACTAATTTTCAAGATAACATAAAAATCAACACACTCTTTCACACATACACCTTAGGGTAATTCTCACCGTTGCCCTTGCAATTCAAATGGTCAAGTCCCTCGACGTCAGAGGTATTCTAGCACCGTTGCCTTCAAAACAAAATCATCATAGTCCCTTCGATACAAGATCATAAGACCCACGATGTCGCCTCCGAATACATGATCTTGACCCTCGATTATACCGCCTACGAAAATGATGATGGTCCCTTCGAATGTGCTGGATACTTCCTACAAGTTGCTTTCTATGACCATCCGATGTCCCTTCGAATGTCCGCTTACATCCAACAAATGGGGTTACCTACCAACTAATGGTATGGATAGCGCTATTCTAAAGGCAATAAAATAATGAGCAAACGACCAATTCTGTGAGTAGGTAATAAGACTTTTGGATGCTTGCTCTATCAATACTTTTCACACCTCACACTTTTAGATGCTTGAGATACCAAACCCTAGCTTGGGTTGATTGTCTAGGAGAGAGTTTATCGATCAACTCTTGAGGAATCCTTGAGCATAGATGTGTGAAATCTTTTTGAGAAGATGGAGGGCAAATTTTGGGGTGACAACCGGGTTCTGCTCTGAATATCCTACGAAGACTGCTTTTGATCGGCTTGATGTCGAAGGTTGGTTCGAGACCAGTGACATTATCGTGAGCTTTTGATGGTTCTAAAGCGCCGCGATGCTTGGAGAGCTCACTCTGCTGTTAAAGTCGGTTTCAGACTTTTGATTCCACTTTCTTATCATGGACATCCGTCCAGCTTATTCACCTACTTGGGCCCTTGGATACATGGGGCAGGTGCTGTTACCTCTACCCTACATCAGATTTGAAGTACCCGTGAAAGGGAAAGTTGTTACGGTATGTGGTGAAGAAGAGTATGTAATTGGGTGTCTACAATCTTTCCGATATCTCTCGAGATGGAGGAGAATTCTTTGAGACTCCACATCAAGCTTTTGGAAACAATACCAGAGTCATGCCTGTTGGCTCTCCTGTCCTCCTGAAGTTACACAGCTCCGCCTAGGATGGCCTCGCTGAAAGATGCTCAAGCTGCTGTTGAACAAGGAGTACAGTACTATTTGGGACAGCTCACGATCTTCTCAAATCGACTTAAGGCGGTTTGGAAGCTTCACCATCAAGAGGTGGAAGATGATACGCCGCGAACGTGCCGGTAACCTCCTTTTCACATCAGCCAGATGGAATCCATGCTATAGAGACGACGACAAAGACTTCGACATCAGCAAGTGGATCTTCCCGACTCCGGACAATGAAGCGGCAATTGGAAGGCTGAAGGCGTCACACCAATCTCCTTTGAAGCAGGAGTAATTGCTTTTATTTTGTTTTGCTTTTCATATTTCTTTATGTTTTGAACAATAAACTTTGAAAGCTAGTGCCTTGGGGCATCATGGCTCGTTTGTGAGGTTATTCACATCATTTGCATATTTTCATTCAATAAAATCGTTGGACTTTTGCATCCAGTTGTTTGTTTTCTTTACTTTATCACCTTCAAAAGCTATGTGTTTCTTACACACACGTGATACACTGCATAATCACTTCGAATCTCGTTGATAACACTATCTATTGCTAAATATGACTTCGATAATCCGATCTACCAAGCGAGACGAAAGTGAGGAAGATTGTGAGTGCCGGAGAACTTGTCGATTGCTACAGCAAAGGAAGCGAGTTATCTGAGACACCACGAGAACAAGTTGAGGTTGTGAATTTGGGTCTTGATGAAGACGAAAAGAGATCAAGATAGGAGCGGATCTTGAGAACGATTGTTAAAGAAAGGTTGGTTCAAATGCTACGAGACTATATTGAGGTTTTGCTTGGTCATACGAAGACATGCGAGGTTGGACATTGATATTGTGGTACACATTGCCCGACAAAGAAGGTTTTCTCGGTAAAGCAGAAGGTTCGTCGCATGCGTCCCGAGATATCGAGGAAAATCAAAGCCGAAGTTATGAAACAGTTCAACGCTGGCTTCTTAGCAGTTACTTCCTATCCACAATGGGTTGCTAATGTGGTTCCTGTGCCTAAGAAGGATGACAAGGTACGGATGTGTGTGGATTATAGAGATTTAAACAAAGCGAGTCCGAAAGACGATTTCCCACTTCCTCATATTGATGTTCTGGTTGACAACACCGCTCAACATAAGGTTTTCTCCTTCATGGATGGTTTCTCCGGTTACAATCAAATCAAAATGGCTCCTGAAGACATGGAAAAAACTACTTTTTTTACACAGTGGGGCACTTTCTGTTACAAGGTTATGCCGTTCGGACTGAAGAACGCGGGCGCCACTTATCAGCGTGCTATGGTGACATTATTTCATGACATGATTCATCACGAGAAGAGGTCTACATCGACGACATGATAGCTCGATCACAGACTGAAGAAGAACATCTTGATCATTTGTAGAAACTGTTTGATAGGTTGAAGAAATACAGACTAAGACTTAATCCTAACAAGTGCACCTTTGGAGTCATATCCGGGAAACTCCTAGGGTTTGTTGTCAGTGGTAAAGGTATTGAAGTCGATCCTGCCAAGGTTAAAGCTATTCAAGAAATGCCAACTCCCCGCACCGAGAAGGAAGTCAGAGGTTTCTTGGGCCGATTGAACTACATTGCCAGATTCATTGCACATCTAGCGCTACTTGAGCCAATCTTCAAATTCTTTGAAGAAAGATCAAGTGGTAGAATGGAGCAGCCGATTTCTAGATCGCTTTTGAAAAAATCAAGGGTACCTCAGAATCCTCCTATCCGATGCCGCCTGCTGAAGGCCTCTCATCATGTACTTGGCGGTGTTGAAACAACTCAATAGGGTGTGTTGGGGCAACATGCCAGTGCAGTCGAAAAAAGAGCATGCAATATACTACCTTAGCAAAAGTTTACCGGTATGAAACAAGATACTCACGGCTCGAGAAAACTTGCAACGCTTTAACAGGCTGCTCGCCGACTAAGACGGTATATGTTGACTCACTACCTTGTTGATTTCAAGATGGATCCGATAAAATACATATTTGAGAAACCGACTCTCTCGGGAAGAATTGCAAGATGGCGGATGATCTTGACCGAATCGATATCGGTACACTTCTCGAAGCGATCAAAGGAAGTGGTAGCCGATCATTTGGCTCATCAAGCCGTAGATGACTATCGATCCATCGAGTTCAATTTCAGGGCGAAGATGTTTTACTAATTCACGATTGTGAAGAACCGGGCCGGACGAAGGACACGAACAAGGATCCCGATGGACCATGGTTTTGATGGAGCCTCAAACGCACTTGGCAATGGCATTGGCGCCATCATTACATCCTGCAAGCGGGCATACTCCTTTCACCGCCGATTATGTTTGGTTGCACTAACAACATGGCGAATCTGAGGCGCATCATGGGTATCAAAGGCGCTATTGACTTAAGAATCAAGTTCTTGCAAGTGTATGGAGACTCGCTTTGGTGATCGGTCAGATTAAGGGCGAGTGGGATCGAAGCACCAGATCTTATTCATTATCGAGCATGTTCGAGTTTGATCCCTACTTGAAGAGATCTTTCAATCACATTCCACGAAGTGAATCGGTTGGCGGACGCATTAGCTACTATGTCATCTATGTTCAAAGTCAGATGGGACAACGAGGCTCCCCAGATCATCATTGAGAAGTTTGACGAACCAGCGTATTGCTATGAGCTTGATATAGAAGAGAAACCTTGGTACTATGACGTGAAAAGGTATCTTGAGACCGGGATTATCCCGAGGGCATCATCAATGATAAAGTTCATGAGAAGATTTTCATCCAAATTCTTCCTCAACAACGGCATCTTATACAAGCGCAACCACGACTTGTGCTTACTCCGCTGTGTAGACCAGAAAACAGCAATACGTATCATTGAAGAGTTACACGAAGGCGCATTTGGTACTCATTCCAGTGGACATACGATGGCTAAGAAGATTTTGAGAACAGGTTACTATTGGTCCACCATGGAAGCTGATTGTCACCGCTACGCTCGATCTTGTCACAAATGCCAAATTTATGCAGACAAAGTACACGTACCTCCAGTACCTCTGAATGTCCTAACAACTCCTTGGCCTTTTGCAATGTGGGGCATTGACATGATCGGAGAAATCAAGCCCACCGCTTCCAACGGACATCGTTTCATTCTTGTGGCAATTGATTACTTCACCAAATGGGTAGAGGCAGCCTCGTTCGCATCTGTTACCAAGAATGTGGTGGCCCGATTCATCAAGCATAATCTTATCTGTCGGTATGGCACTCCCGAAAGGATTATCACAGACAACGGCTCTAATCTCAACAACAAGATGATCACCGAACTCTGCACGCAGTTCAAGATCAAGCATCACAACTCTTCTCCTTATCGGCCTAAGATGAATGGCGCAGTGGAAGCCGCCAACAAGAACATTAAGAAGATTATACAGAAGATGACAATGACTTACAAAGATTGGCATGAGATGTTACCATTTTCTCTTCATGGTTACTGCACTACAACGCGAACCTCAACAGGGGCAACCCCCTTCTCTCTCGTATACGGTATAGAAGCTGCTGTCTTACCCATCGAAGTTCAGATACGTCCTCCAGGACGCAGAGCTAAGTGAAGACGATTGGATCCAGACCCGCCTTGACCAGATTAATTTGATTGATGAGAAACGACTCGCGTCCATCTGCCACGGACAGATCTATCAGAAGCGAATGATCAGAGCATTTAACAAGAAGGTCAAGCACCGAGTCTACCAAGTCGGTGATCTAGTAGTCAAGCGCATCATTCTTCCACAAGGTGATCCCAGGGGCAAATGGACTCCCACCTACGAGGGACCGTTTGTAGTCAAGACAGTATTTTCCGGCAGAGCTATGATACTTAGCACCATGGATGGCGAAGACTTCCCACACCCTGTGAACACAGACATAGTCAAAAAATACTACGCATAAAATAGACTCGCTAGGTCGACTGACCTAGGCAAAAATAAGGGCATCCTGGCGAACCAAAAGGGTTCGGGCAAAAGTTAAGGATATATGCAAAACATGTACACCCGGCAAGTCGAAAACCTGAAAAGGAGGCTTGGGCAAAAAAGGGTATCCCGGTAGACTGAAAACCCGAAAGGGCGGTCTAGGCAAAAGTTAGGGATTTAAGCGTACGACTATGTCTCGTCCAGATCACCCATCTACAGACTACTATCAACATTCAAGATTCAAATGGCGAAGATCGATTCACTCACTTTCTACTGACAGCAAGGGGATGAGATAGTTGAAATATATGAGTACTAGAATAGTTGGAACTTAACGAGATTGTTTCCGCATAGCTTTTTACCTTTCTTGTGTACAAACTACTTGGCCATACGCCACATTTCAAATTAATACAAGTTCTTTCTCTTTGCAATTTTTTGCTGTTGTTGTTTGCATAAAGTCCAACGTTTGCTTTGAATGATTATATGCATTTGACAATAAAAATCTGTATACAAACATGCGAATAGTGAACATACAAAAGTAATTACTACAGACTCCAGGAATCGAGATGACGAAGAACGTCACCAAAACACTCCCCTACAGAGCTTTGATCCCCACGGAGATGTTGCTCACCACAAACCTTCCCTAGTGGAGTACGCGTCGGTCCCCAAGCAATGATTCCACTCAACTTAACCGCATTACGCCTGTCTTCGAGCAATAATATTTCATCCCCAGCTAAGATATTTATCCCCAGCGGATGTCTCTCAACAATTCCCCTTTTCTCCAGCAGCAGTGTCCGAACCCAGAACTTGGTCAGATAGTGCATCGGAGGAAACTTACATCTTTCTTATTCCCCCAGTCAGAGATTCCAACGGGCTCCAGGCTCTTCTAACCCGTTCTCCTGACAACTACCATTGCTCTCCAGCAAGATTTACACAAAAATCCCCAGTATAGTACCTCCAAGATTCTCCCCAACAGGGTCTACACACAAGATCCTCGACAGCGTACCTCTACCGTCCTCAACAATATCTAGGTCTGAAACTTGGTCAGATAGTGCACCGGAGGAATCAAAGCTATCTTTCTTCTCAGGATCTTCATCCTTAAACAGAAGTCAGAAATCTCCAAGCAGAACTTCCGCATCTTCTTCAAGATGGATATGTTTTAAAATACCACAATAACTATCATTCATACATTACTCATAAAAGTCATAATTTATGCATATGTCATTCATACGCATTGTCATGCATCATACTTTGCATAAGACTAACAAATATTCTATCAAAATTTCTCTTGTTTTCTCCAAAACAGGTGAAAGTCACTTCTGACGCAAACAGGTCCAGGATTAAGACCCGAATCCAGACGGGAAAACTATCTGAAAGACCGCCCTAGTTGTCCTCTGACAACTGGTCCAGGATTAAGACCCGAATCCAGACGGGAAAACTATCCGAACGACCACCCTTGTTGTCCTCCGACAACAGATCCAGGATTAATACCCGAAGCTAGACGGGAAACCTTATCCGAACGATCACAAGTTATCCTCCGATAACATGCAGTGGATCAACACCCGATGCACAACAGGGAAGATATCCACATTTTGCCAACTACTACCTCCCTCAGCGTAGTCAGCACGAAGGACTATTCTAACTCATTCTTATTATCAACAGCAACTACAGAGTCTGATGTACGACTCAGTTGCCTTGGATGACATCTTAAGCCCATCTCCGACTACTTGTCAACATTCCTCCACTTTCAGAATGCTGCATATTTGGTTAAAAACCAATACAAACCAATAAATTCATTCAAATATGATCACGAAGTCTAGCGTACGACTCCCTCCGGATGGCATCTTAAGCCCATCTCCATGCTCCTTTTAGTTCCAGAAACGTCAATAGAGCCTAGCGCACGGCTCACTCCCCAGCATCGATCTTTCCAGATGGCATCTTAAGCCCATCCCCATCGATTTTCCTATTCAGACGACATTCTCGAGTCTAGCATACGACTAATCCCCTCAGCGAAATCTCCAGCTTCTCCAAATGGCATCTATAAGCCCATTCCCGCATCATCAACCAACAGCGAGTGCAAATTTTCAGCTGTACTCGAGTGTTCAATCATCTTCTCCCTCGAGTCACGGCGAACATGCCAATCTAACCCTTCGAGTACAAGATTGAGCGAGCGTCATACCCAAAATTTGCCCTCCGTCTTCTCAAGGCATTTCATACATCTATACTCAAGATTCCTCAAGGGTTGATCAGAAAAGCCCTCTCTGAACAATCAACCCAAACTAGGGTTTGGCAATTCTCGACTCAGATGGACTTCCAACATCTCCAATGTTCATCATGCCTCCTCATATGCTTCAATGTCCTCCATGTCAAGTTTCAAGCCTCACAGTGAGTTTCCTCAGACAATTGCTCGGATGGTTGAAAATCGGTTGTATGGACAAAAAGTCAACTATGGTCAACATACAGTCAAACTTCATGATTTTGGTCAACATCCTCATTTTGAAGTTACATTCATCATTTGATCAAGGGTTGATCATGATTCATCAAGAAAACTCAAGATTTGCTCAAAAGTCAAACTTTCTAAATTAGGGTTTCTCTGAGAAAAGTCAATTGAACTTTGAGTGAGCATAACTTCTTCATACTTTATCAGAAATTTTTCCACCACCTCTTGTTTTGAAGGAAATTCAATTCTACAACTTCATGTCTCACGAGAATGTTCAAAAATGCTTCATTTAAAGGTATGGATCAAAACATTCAGGTCCTTTTCAAAGTCAACAAAAGTCAACTTTTGTTTGAAGATATATTGAGCATGGAAACTCAATTGAGATGATACCAAAAGGTTGGTTAGAGGACTCTTAGAGATTTCCAAAAGTCCAAGAACACTCAAAAATGTGGAAAATTGAGCAAGATACACTATTCGGAAGTTGGGCAATTTGGACAATTGCAAAAAGGACATTTGGTCAAAATGCAAAAATTTCAAATGGGCCTATAATCTTTGATCCAAACTTGTTCATGACATTATTTGTGACCCATAAATGCTTAGCCATGGCAATTTTCTATTTTATTGATTTATTTTGGATTTTAAACCATTTAATTCAAAATTAAATTATATAAAATGTGAAAATAAGATATTTTTAAGGAAATGATTTTATATCATGCTTGAGGTCCAAGATAGCCATGATTCTTACCAATTTCGTGCTAGCCTTTACATTGATGAAAAAATCAAATTTTTCCAATATTTGGTTTTATTTGAAAATTATTCAATGCATTCATGATCCAATCTTTTTCCTTGTTTTCCTCTCTCAAATCCTCTATAAATACCAAGCAAGATGCCAGACAAAAGAGCGAAACCTAGCCCTATACAGCCCTCACTTTGCCAATATTTTTTCTCAAAAGTTGGAAAAATCGAATTTCAAATTGCAGCAAGTTTTAAGGCAAACAAGCCATCCAATCTTGTTCCTTGACCTCCCAGGAGTCCAAAGCAATCCTTACTCGAAGCCAAATCGCCCAGAATTGTCCCCTACACCTTGCTCCGATTTGGTACATTTGTGAAATTCGAATTTCATTTATCATGCATTGTTAACTGTTTTCACGTGTTTATTTGTGTTCAGGAGGTTCATTAGGATGCATTAGACACCTTACATGCAAGCATATACGTAAAAATCAGTAGTTGCCATTGCTAGGGCAGTCCGGGTTCTTTTCTTCGAAACTCATCACACAGGCCGATTCAATGCAAATGGATGCCACCGTTGAATTCGCAGGGGTCGAATTAGGGGGGGTAGGGTTCTCTTTATGCTCTGATTTTTACTATTTCACAGGTTTCTGAAAATCAACCCGCCGGAGAAGATGACCGGCGTTAGGGTTCGATGGGCTGACTCGTGACCATTATTTGCATGCGTGACACGATCTCTCTTTCCGATTCGCTCATTTGAATTGCCGGGGCCCCGCGCTGACTGTGTTTGATTTCAAATATTAGTGACACGTTTACAAATATATTCTATTGTTTTCAGTTTTCTAAACACAAAATGACACTTGGCCTAGTGGTTAAGCGGCGCACAAGATCCCTCATGGTCGTGGGTTCGAACCATGCCAAGACCAGATTTGTTTTCTCCTTTACAAACTTCAAACTTTTTTTTCATATTTTCATATTATTTAATATTTTTGCATTCATTTTAATTTATTTCTACAATTTTTATCATGCATTTTAAAATACCAAAAAATATTCTTCTTTTTGCAATTTTTTTCATAAAATGTTTATTTAATTTATAAAATTAAAAAATATTATTTTGCATGCATATTTAATTTTATTCATAATTTACCATTTAAATCACTTTTAATTAGTTTTAATTATTAAATCTTTCCAAAAATCCCAAAAATTATTTTAGCATATTTATGTTATTTCCGGCATGAAATATTTTCTCATTCAAAATTTGCATTTTACTAACATTTTCTCTTATTTGATTTCTACATTTTCGATTTCTTATCTTTTCACAGGTTATCTTGTTTAGAATGATTCTTTTACTATTTTTTCTTTTCCAATAATGTAACTTGCTTATGGGATGTAATAGTTTTAATTAGGGCTTTTATTTTCCATAAGTTTAAATTATGTATACGCCCCAAAGCCATGTAATAGCGTAGGATTTATCTTTCCACACCTTTACATTTCCGCATTTTAATTTCCGCACCCTATAAACTGCTAGTAATTAGGCGTGTATGAAGATAAAATTGGACATAGAAACTCATAACTCAAGATAAAATACATGAAATCAACACACTCTTTCACACACACACTTATAGGATAATTCTCTCTTTGCCTTTCACAATTCAAATGGTCATGTCCCTCGAGCGTAGAGGTATTCTAGCATTGCCTTCAAAACAAATCATCATAGTCCCTTTGATACAAGATCATAAACCCACGATGCGCCTACGAATACATGATCTTGACCCTCGATTGTCGCCCTGAAAATGATGATAGTCCTTGAATGTGCTAGGATACTTCTACAAGTTGCTTTCTATGACCATCCGATGTCCCTTCAGATGTCCCTTACATCCAACAAATAGAGTTACCTACCAACTAATGGTATGGATGGCGCTATTCTAAGGAATAAAATAATGCAACGACCAATTAAAGTAGGTAATAAGACTTTTAGTTGCTTGCTCTATCAAAATACTTTTCACCTCACACTTTTGTCAAAGTTCAAAACAAAACATTTCCGAACACGTTGTATACATTCCTACATGAATCATTACAAAGTCAAAGCGAAATGCCTTTTCAAAACATTTTTAAACACGAGAAAGCACAATTTTAAAGTGATCTAAGAAACTAAGAGCCCGTAGATAACTACGGATGGAAAGGTGCTAATACCTTCCCTTTTCATAACCTTCTCCTTACTCAAAATCTAACGAAGGTCTTTTCATACTTTTTACCTTCCTTAATTGGATAAAGAAAAGTCGGTGGCGACTCTTGCTATCCGCACATTTGCGATACAAAATCCTACAAAGTCAGTTCACCATATTACACATGGTCCTGGATTCGAACCTAGTTAGGACCAAATGTTTTTTTTCCTTTTTACAAAACTAACTATTTTCATATTTTCTTATTTATTTTTCTTAATATTTTCATTCAATTTAATTTATCTTCTAACATTTTTATCATGCATTTAAAAAACACCAAAAATATTTATTTTTTGCATACACATCAGAAAAATATTTATTTAATTTTTAAAATTAAAATTATTATTTTTGCATGCATATTTAATTTAATTGCTAATTAATCATTTAAATAGCTTTTAATTGATTTTTAATTATCAAATTAACTCCAAAAGTTCCCAAAAAAATTATTTTATCATATTAATGTCATTATTTGCATAAAAACTTTTTCTCATTCAAAAATGCTTATTTTTACTAACATTTTCCTCTTATGCAATTTTCTTCCGTTTTCCGATTTTGCATCTTTTCACAGGTTATACCGTTTCGGACAATTTTTATCGCTTTCTTTTTTCCAATTATGTAATTGCCTATGGGATGTAATAGTTTAATTAGGACTTTTATTTTCCGCACTTTCGGTTATGTATCTGCCCCAAAGCCTTGTAATAGCGTAGGATTTATCTTTCCTTTACTTTCCATAATTTAATTTCACCTATAAGCTGCTAGTAATTAGGCGTGTATGGCAAGATAAAATTGGACATAGATCACTCATAACTCCAAGATAAAATACATGAAATCAACACACTCTTTCACATGCACCCCTTGAGGGTAATTCTCTCTCGTTGCCTTTACAATTCAAATGGTCATGTCCCTCGAGCGTAGAGGTATTCTAGTACCGTTGCCTTCAAAACAAATCATCATAGTCCCGATACAAGATCATAGACCCACGATGTAGCCTCGAATACATGATCTTGACCCTCGATTGTCATACAAAATGATGATAGTCCCTTCGAATGTGCTAGGATACTTCCTACAAGTTTCTTTCTATGACCATCAGATGTCCTTGAATGTCTCTTCTATATCCAACGAGGAGTTACCTACCATATAATGGTATGGATGGCACTATTCTAAAGGAACATAAAACAACAACGACCAATTACGAGTAGGTAATAAGACTTTTAGTTGCTTGCTCTATCAAAATACTTTTACACCTCACACTTTGTCAAAGTTCAAACTCTTTTCAAAAACGAAACATTCCGAACACTTTGTACATTCCTCGTGAATCATTACAAAGTCAAACGAAATACCTTTTCAAAACATTTTGTCAAACACACGAAAACACAATTTTTAAAGTGATCTAAGAGCAACTAAGAGCTCGTAGATAACTACGGATGGAAAGGGGTGTTAATACCTTCCCTTTTCATAACCTTCTCCCTTACTCAGAATCTAACGAAGGTCTTTTTCTGTACTTTTTACCTTTCCTTAATTGGATAAAAGAAAAGTCGGTGGCGACTCTTGCTATCCGCACATTTGCGATACAAAAATCTCAAAGTCAGTTCACCGTATTACAGGAAGCAACTATGTTTTAGGCGTGTTGCACTTGAAATTTGGTTCCGAAACCATCGAAATTGGTTTTAAACATGCCAAAATGTTGGGGACAAGTATTGTTACCTTGAACCTTTGAGGAAAAATCGATTTCAATTCACAAAAATGAATGAAAATGCTTATGGAATGTGAAAATCATGAACAGTTTAATTTCCAATTCTCACTTGTTTTGTTTTGAAATGAAGTGGAATTAGATTTTAAATCCATTACATTTTGCAAATAGTTATATATGATTGAATTTACAATTGACATGCAAAAATTGAAGTTGTTTGAATTGAAATGAATGCATAAACATGCATACTTATTCATGTAATAATGCTTTTATGAATGGACTTCATGGACTATTAAACACATGCAAGCAAACAAATGATCAACCAATACCACACTTGCCATAAACTTGAATGTGAATTAAAATCAAACCAAAAGTCAAGGAATGATCATGTTTAAATGCACCAATTCAATTCATCAAGAATACACAATTTAACTCGTGAAATGTGCATAAAACATACACCTTGACACACTTTCAAGTTCATAAAGCGAAGCCATAACATGCAGTTTTGATTCAATTATTCAACACAAGCATAGACTAATACATGAACATGAAAATTACAATCCAAACACTAACAAGTGCTTTATGTACAAAGAAATCAACTCATGCAAGTGTATGTTCAAAAATTCTACATCTCGACACAATCGAGTTCAAGAATCAAGCCTTAATCAAACAATTAATCAAGATCTCAATTAAACAATGCATGTACAACAATTCCTCAATTCAAATCCAAGAATAAGCAATTTCGAAAAATCACTTAAAATAAGTGATTATTTGAATAATCACTTACTTGAATTTGAAGAATCAATGGAGAATCGAAGAAAATTGATGAGGAAGCTTGGAAGATCTTGATTCAAGAAGAAGAAAGAGTAGGCCAAGCAAGGGAGAGAGTAATACGGCCGGTTGCTAGGGAGGAAGAGCTAGGAAAGGCAGTGAGGAAGAGGAGATGGTCGACCGGTTGGCTTGGCTGGAAGGGAGAACGTCAGGGAAGGGAGCCGAACGGAAGAGAAGAGCGGAGGGAGCTGCTCGGCACGAACGGAAGGTCGGGGGAGTAGGCGGCGAAAGGATAAGACAGAGGGATCTGCTAGACGCGACAAGGGAAAAGGAGAAATAGGAAGACTGGTACGACGCGGATTGGCCGGAAACTAAGGAGGTCGGACTGGAGGTAGTTGGCCGGAGGCTGGAGGAAACCGGTGAGGCAGGGCGGCTGATGGTGGTGCTCGGTGGAGGAAGAGGGAAGACTTGGGTTGGAGGGAAAGAAATTCCAACTTTCTTGACTTTTGTTCTTGAGAATTTGAGAGAAAAAGTGATAGAAAAAGAGTTTTTGGAGTGTGAAATTTAACAAATGATTCTTCCTTGATTTGTGAGTGTGAATTTTTATTTATAGGTGGATATTTTGGGCTTTGGAGTGCCTTAGATCTAAGATTAGGCCATAATTGCCTTTATCCGGTAAAATTTCGTGTATAGCCCCAAATCTCGAGAACCGTTCCGAATTTGAAATCGGACGCAACACGAAAAATGTCCGGAACGAAAAATTCCTTGCGTGAGACAAAATTTTGACTTAATCGGAAGAACAGTTCATGAGATATGAATTTTTGAAGTTTCAGCTCACTTTTCGGGCGTCTGATGTAACACCCCAAATCTACCAATCGAATATTATTCAAATTAGTATCAATATAAAATATCGGTCATAAGACCTATAATTAACATTTTCCATATACCGAGACAATTCACTTACTCGGCTGTACCTGCGAGTCAGCATTTTCGACACAGTTTCAACAAAATGAAGTAACAGAACTCACCTACTACTTAATCTTAATTACCTCGTCAATTTTCAACTAATTCCGGTTAAACAATTTTACCACTAAATTCTAGTAATTCAACTAAACGAGATTGTTTTCCCTTTACTGCATTACTACCAACTCCCACTACTATTATTAAATTTAGTCATCTGCTACTGATTCATTTTCCTGCTATTAAATCCAACTATTATCAAATTAGAATCATTTTTGCTACAATACTTGCACTGCTATTACTGATCCTGCTAAAATGCCAATGGACTGAAATACTGTTACTGGAAATTCGTATGTGTTCATCTACTAGTCTATTACTATTATTATTATTATTTCACATTAATAATTATTCACTATTATACTACATGCCAAAACCAAAAGACAATTTACAGCGAAATGCACACAGGAAGAGGAAAAACAAACAGTAATAAAGCAAACAACTGGTGGGGCATCCGCCACCCTTGACTCACTAACAGGGCGCCCGCCCTTCAGCCATCCACACCATGGGGTGCCCCCCACCCCATGTGGCCCCCGCCTCCAAAATTTTCTTTTCTTCCTTCATCGTATCCTGCATCGAACAGTTTTCTAGGGTATTCTTTTGCACAACAACGACAATCACACCGTTTTAAATAATTCAACCCAACACTTTATTCCCATAATCACTTTGTAATACGGTGGGAGAACTGACTTTGAGATTTGTTTTGCTTTTTATCGCAAATGTTGCGGATAGCAAGAGTCGCCATCGACTTTTCTTTTATCCAATTAAGGGAAGGTGAAAAGAACAGAAAAAGACCTTAGATTAGATTCGAGTAAGGGAGGTTATGAAAAGGGAAGGTATTAGCACCCCTTTCCATCCGTAGTTTTCTACGGGCTCTTAGTTGCTTTTAGCTCATTTTAAAAATTGCTTTCTGTGTGTGTGCTTGAAAAAAATGTTTCGAAAAGGCATTTCGCTTTGACTTTGTAATAATTCACGTTGGAATGTATACAAAGTGTTCAGAAATGTTTTGTTTTGAAAAGAGTTTGAACTTTGACAAAAGTGTGAGGTGTGAAAAGTATTTTGATAGAGCAAGCAACTAAAAGTCTTATTACCTACTCAGAATGGTCGTTTTCGTGTTATTTTATGTTCCTTTAGAATAGTTCTATCCATACCATTAGTTGGTAGGTAACCCTATTCGTTGGATGTAGAAGGGACATTCGAAGGGACATCGGATGGTCATAGAAGGCAACTTGTAGGAGTATCCTAGCACATTCGAAGGGCGATCATCACTTTTCGTGAAACCTTGGTCGAGGCGAGATCATGTATTCATAAGCGACATCGTGGGACTATGATCTTTGTATCGAAGGGACTATGATGATATGTTTGCAGGCAGCGGTGCTAGGATACCTCTACGTTCGAGGACTTGACCATTTGTTCGAAAGGCAACGAGAGAGAATTACCCTAAGGGGTGCATGTGTGAAAAGAGTGTGTTGAATTCAGATATCTTATCTTGTGATTAGAGGTGATCTACATTCGTTTTTATCTTGCCATACACGCCTAATTACTAGCAGTTTATAGGGTGCAGAAAGTAAATTATGGAAAGTAAAGGTCCTACGCTATTACATGGCTTTGGGGAAGTTACATAATAGGAGTGCGGAAAGTAAAAGCAGAAAATGTAAATCTACGCTATTAGCTTTCTGCACCCTATAAACTGTTAGTAATTAGGCGTGTATGGCAAGATAAAAAACGAACGTAGATCACTTCTAACTTCCAAGATAACATATGAATTTAGCACTCTCACACATGCACCCCTTGGTATTCTCTCGTTGCCTTACGAATAGGCGTCAAGTCCCTCGAACGTAGGGTATCCTAGCACCGTTGCCTACAAACATATCATCATAGTCCCTTCGATACAAAGATCATAGACCCACGATGTAGCCCTACGAATACATGATCGTCCACGATTTGTTACTTCTGATGATGATGGTCCCTTGATGTGCTAGGATACTCCTACAAATTGCCTTCTATGACCATCTGATGTCCCTTCAGATACTCCCTTTACATCCAACAAATAGGGTTACCTACTGTCATACCCAAAATTTGCCCTCCATCTACTCTGAGAGATTTCATACATATATGCTTTCGAGGATTCTTCAAGGTTAGTCGGACAAACTCTCTTGACAATCAACCAAATTATGGTTTGGTATCTCTCAAGTCAAGATGGATTTCCAACATCTCCAATGGTCTTCATGCCTCCTCATATACTTCAAGATTCTCCTTGTCAGAGATTTCAAACCTCCATAGTCAGATTTATCGTTCATTTGAGGTGGGGTTGTATTGGTCAACAAAAAATTCAACTTTTGTTTTGAAGATATATGAGATTGGTAACTTTGAGATGGAATGGACAGTTGAGACTCTTAGACAGTTAGAACATCAACCTGGAAAATTATGGAAGATACACCAGGTTGGGCAATTTTGGAAGAATGCTGAGAGATGCTTCAAAAATCAAATCTTTTGCAAATGGGCCTACTTTTTCTTCATCCTAACTTGTTCCTCATGCAATTAGGAATGTCCAAGCCCAATGCCACGAATTTTTGATTTATTTTTCTATTTAATTTGTAATTTATTCATTTAAATGCAAATTAAATCTTAAAATAAATAATAAAATCATAATTAATTGGAAGATTGATTTTTTATTGCTTTCTTGTGATCAATCAACCCATAAATGCCAGCAATTTCGAAATTAGATCAAATTTGGCAAGATTGGATTGAAATTGGACAAAGTTTGAAAATTTGATTTCATGAGAATATCAAATTTGATTTCCATTGAATATTGATTAATTCTTTCCAAATTCAATCTCAAATCCATCCAATATATATTTGATGCATACCTATCAGAAAAAACCGAAAAATTGCTCTACAAATCCTATTCAAAGTTCAAAATCCGTGTGTTTGAAGCAACTGGTAACCCTAGTTTCTTGATTCAACCCATTCAAGCCGTCCATTACATTCCTTGAGGTCTTTAGAGTCGATTCAGACTCTTATCATTCAAAACCATCAAGAATCAAGCAATCCAGTTTCGGTTTGTTCTTATTTTTCCAAATTCGATTATCAATATTCATGCATTATTAACTTGTTTTGATTGCTTGTTTGTGTTTAGAATCGAGTTTGCAAACTTTCTGGGCAAGCCAATTGGATTTCTATGACTGGAATCGTGTTTCACCATGATTAGGGTTTGTGTGACCGATTTAGGGTTTCATGAAATACATAAAATTGGACCACGAGACCTTGCCCATCGTGTTCGGAATGATGCCTGGAATTAAACCATGTCTTTAGAACTCATTTATATTATATATGCTGCGTTTTCCATTTTGCCAGGGCCTTTAGCGTCGAAGAAAAGCCGACGCAAGCTTTTGAAAATTCAAAGCAGAGATGAAGTCTGTTGCGAAGGAGGCAATGGCGAAAACAGCGTGTATTCCACCTCCAATTTCCAAACAGTAGCGTGTTGGCTCGGTTGGTCGTGTTTGGTTTTCAGTTTGAGGCAATGACTCGAGTTCGATCCTAGCCATGACATTCTTTTACAAGTTTGCAAACTTGTTTCTTTATTATTTTCATATTTTTTCAATTTCTAATATTTTTGCATATTATTTTAATTGTTTTTCATGATTTTTATTCTATTAAAATTACCAAAAACATTTTTCTTTTACATTATTTTCATAAAATGTTTATTTAATTTAATAAATTTAAAAAATAATTTTTGCATATTTATTTTATTTATATTTTTGCATTTAATTCACTTTTATTGCATTTTAATTATTAAAATTTTGCCAAAAATCCCAAAAATTATTTTAACTTATTTATCTTATTTCAGCATGTAGTAATTTTCTCATATTAAAACTTGCATTTTCTAACTTTTTCTCTTATTTCGATTTCATCATATTTCCGATCTCTTATTCTTTCACAGGTTGCTCCGATTCGGACGTTTTCTTTTTATCATTCTATTTTTTCCAATAATGTAATTGTTCATGGGTTGTAATAGTTTAATCTAGGGTTTTATTTTCCGCATTTAAATTATGTATCTGCCCAAAGCCATGTAATAAATGAGTTTATCTTTCCTTTTACATTCCCTTTACATTCGCATTTACTTTCCGCACCCTTATCAATTGCTAGTAACTAGGCGTGTATGGCAAGATAATAATTGGACATAGCTCACACTAATCTTCAAGATAACATATTTTGAATTCAACACACTTCTATCACACACGCACCCCTTAGGGTAATTCTCTCTCGTTGCCTTACGATACAAATGGTCATGTCCCTCGAGCGTAGAGGTATTCTAGCACCGTTGCCTTCAAACAAATCATCATAGTCCCTTCGATACAAAGATCATAAGACCCGATGTCGCCTCCGAATACATGATCTTGACCCTCGATTGTCGCCTCGAAAATGATGATAGTCCTTGGAATGTTGGATACTTCCTACAAGTTGCCTCGATGACCATCCGATGTCCCTTGATGTCGCTTACATCCAGATGGAGCTACCTACTAACTAATGGTATGGCTAGCGCTATTCAAAGGACGATAAGTACAAACGACCAATTAAGGTGGGTAAATAAGTCTTTTAGTTGCTTGCTCTATCAAATGCTTTTACACACACTTTTTTTAAATTCAAACTTTCTTTTCAAAAGCAAACATTTCCGAACACTTTGTATACACTCCTACATGAGTCATTACAAAGTCAAAGCGAAATGCCTTTTTTCAAAACATTTTGTCAAACACACAGAAAGCAATTTTAAAAAGTTATCTAAGAGCAACTAAGAGCCCGTAGAATAAACTGCGGATGGAAAGGGGTGCTAATACCTTCCCTTTTCATAACCATTCTCCGATCGGGAATCTAAAAGGTCTTTTTTACGTACTTTTACCTAATTGGATAAAAATAAAAGTGGTGGCGACTCTTTATCCGCACATTTGGATACAAAAATCCTACAAAGTCAATTCACCGTACCTACCAACTAATGTATGGATAAAACTATTCTAAAGGAAAGTAAAACAACGAAAGCGACCATTACGGGTAGGTATAGACTTTTAGTTGCTTGCTCTATCAAAATACTTTTCACCTCACACTTTTGTCAAAGTTCAAACACTTTTCAAAACAAAACATTTCCGAACACTTTGTATACATTTAACGTGAATCATTACAAAGTCAAAGTAAAATGCCTTTTCAAAACATTTTTGCCAAAACACCTGAAAGTAATTTTAAAAGACTAGAAACGCTAAAGCGCCCGTGATAACTACGGATGGAAGGAATGCTAATACCTTCCCTTTTCATAACCTTCTCACTTACTCAGAATTTAATGAAGGTCATTTTCTGTTCTTTACCTTCCTTAATTGGATAAAAGAAAAGTCGATGGCGACTCTTGCTATCCCAACATTTGCGATAAAAAGCAAAACAATCTCAAAGTCAGTTCTCCCACCATATTACAGAACTGGTGACTCTGCCGAGGAGACACCCTAAAGAGAGAATACCAAGGTTTCTAGATCATTTACTGCTTTCTGTTTGACTTGCTTGCTTTACTTTTAAGGGTTGCTTGGGTATTATACTTGTGGGGATCCTACACCGGATCAATTTCCTAGGTAAGTAGCAATAGATCGTCACGAATTAGGCGTATACCAAAATGGTCAACATGATGGCTACAAAGTCAGTTCACCGTATTACAGAACTGGCGACTCTGCTGGGGAATACACCCTAAAAGAGAGAATTGCCTTGAGTTTCTAGATAACTTTTATCGCTTTTGTTTGACTTGTATGCTTTATCTTTAAGGTTGCTTGGGTTATTATATTGTTGGGGATCCTACACCCGGATCAGTATATATTCATTCCCAAGTTGAATAGTATTTGGCTTCCTGCATTGGTGTCATCTGGCGCTAACTAAACTTTTAGAACCTTAATTGACCCATTTTGGCCATTAGAAGGTAGTGAGATGGCGGCTTTGGTGTGACCGAGGTTGGTTGATACTCGATGCTACGCTCATTGAGATTAGACTTTTGGGACATTTTCGATCGACCACTTGGTCGTCGTATTAAAATAAGCGCCTACGAGAAAGATCGTGATGTGAGATTCCTAGAACCGGTTACTATTATGGGACGGATGAACCAACTCAAACTTTTGGTGGGGTAATCACCTATACCTCATGCAAGCCTTAACCCTAGGCTCATTGTGTGAATTGTTTGTGTGTGCTAAACATGACATCATGACATCATTTGCATTGCATATCATTTCTAACTATTTCAAGGACCTAGGGATTTATCTTTGCTCTGTTTTGTAGGGATTATGGCTTCTAGAAAGACTATCCGAATCAACTTCATGGGTATCCTTCTCAACTCAAAATTGGTTTGAGAAATTCCGACCATGCTCAGTTCATCAAAAGACATGGTTATCTACTTGATTTGGTTATCTCCGGTTTTGAAGAAGATATGATGCATGTCCTATTCCAGTTCTTTGATCTGAAACACCATTGCTTTACATTTCCAGATTATCAGTTGGTTCCTACCTTAGAAGAGTTCTCTAAGCTACTTGGGATACCTATTCTTGATCAAATGCCATTCACCGGTTTAGAAAAGGTTCCTAAGTACGAAGACATTGCATCAGCCTTACATCTTAAGCGTTCAGATATGGAGGCCAATTGGGAAACTAGAAGTGGAGTTAAGGGTTTACTTTCCAAGTTCTTAATCAAGAAAGCCCGAGAATTCCTCAAAGTTATGAGTTTCCATGCATTTGAAAACATTGTGGCCTTGCTAATTTATGGTTTGGTTCTATTCCTAACTCGGATCAATTCATAGATGTCAATGCCATCAAGTTGTTCTTACCCGTAATCCGATGCCTACTTTACTTGGAGACATCCTGCATTCTCTCCACACTCGTACTAATAAGGACAAGGAACTCTCATGTGTTGTATCCACTTACTAAGGTGGTTTATTGCACCTTCCTCCATCAGTTTTGAAGAATGAACAAAGGTTGAGATGGTCTCAAAGATTGATGTCACTCTCTCATTCAGATATCCGTTGGAATCTTTTCTCTCAAAAGGACTTCACCTTCATTGGCGTTGTGGAGAATTCCCTAATGTACCACTCCTTGGTATAAGGGAGTATGCCAACCCTTCTCTAGCTCTCGTCAGTTTGGTTTTGCTCGAAAGATGGTCCACATATATGCTTCTCCAAGATGTTGTGTTCGACTACAATCCGATCTCGAAATTCTTGAAGGTTTATACATGCTTGGGGCATGGTAAAGAAGCGATACCAAGACTTTGGGGCACCGAACTCCATTCCTTGGAACCTTACCTCAAATGGGTGCGAGCTCGAGGCTCAAAACCTCATGATTCCATTCACGCTGTTTACCGGTAATTATGGAACCTGTTGCTATAGGTACGCCATCTTGTTCTCCATCGACATGCCTACTGATTTTGAAGACTTGAAGAGATCTGGATTCAGCTCAAGGAAGAAGGGATACCTTTGAAGCTCAGTGTTGCAAGCGAGAAGAAAGTGTTAGAGTTGACAAGCTACTTCATGAGGAAGCGAAACATCAACTTACCATGGCACCAAGAGAGCGCCCATGGGAGACTTAGAGCTTTAGGATGTTTATGTTTTCTTTTATTATTTGAACTATCTCTTGTACTTAAAAGAAAAGAATAATAAAGAGTACTAATAAATGTTTGTTCATTGCTTGTTTAACAAATTTAAATCTCTAAGGTCCTTGAAAACATTGCATTGCATTCGCATAAACATCGCATATAGCATAGCATAACATTGCATCACAGGTACATTGGAGATTGGTTTCTCATTTGCTCGCTATTTATTTTAGCGAAATGGCTCTTGAGCAGACTGTCAAAGATCTCCAAGCTCGAGAATGCTCGGTTTAGGAGATGTTCACCAACTTGGTCCAAGGCCAAGAAGATTTGAAGAAGCTCATCAACAAGAAGAAGGTTGTTGGTCTCCTCAACATGGGTAGCGTTTCAAAGGGGTCCTAAGGTGGTCGGCCGTATTGAGGCTCTCTGAAGGAAGTGTCCATACCGGGGCAAAGGGTGATGAAGGTGAGCGTGAGCCAAAGAGGAGGAGAGGACCACTCTGATTATAGCCAACATTCTGATGAAGATGACAAGTACAAACAACTTGAAGACAGTCTGAATGCTGTGGAAAACTTGAAAATGTCCGGGCTGAACTTTGATGATCTAAGTCTTGTCCCTGGTGTTGTGATTCCTCCCAGTTCAAAGTTCCTACTTTTGCTAATTATGGTGGCATGTCTTGCCCAAAGCTGCATTTGAAGTCCTATGTCCGAAGATCAATCCCACTGATGACAGAAAGTTGTGGATGCACTATTTTCAAGAGGTTTGTCGGAACCAGTTGGAATGGTACTATCGGCTAGAGAATGACCGTATCCGTACTTGGGTGATTTGGCTGATGCTTTCTCTGAACAGTATGAGTACAATCTGAATTGACACCTCGCATGCTACAAAGCATGTCTATGGGTCGTGACGAGAAGTTCAAGGTATGCTCGGTGGAGATCTAGCGAGTTCAACCACCCTTGTCCAATAGGGAGTTGGTTGATATGTTTATGGGAACACTGACAGGCCCGTTCTTCAATCATCTGATTGGAAATTCTTCATCCGGATTCACCGAGCTGATATTGACAGGCGAGCGTATTGAAGCTGGTATCAAGAGTGGGAAGATTCATGTAGAGACATCTTCAAATGCTGCGAAGAAATCTTTTGGTGGTAAGAAAGAAGCCAATGCTGTGTATGGTCAGAAAAGCCGAGCCAAGACCGACCGTGCTCAATCTGTGGGGGCAGTTGTGATCTCCAATCCTACATCAGCACAACCTCAGTGAGACAGCAGCGCGTAGCAGAGCGCGCCACGAAGCAGTTCTGAGATCAACATGCCTTTGTCATGAAGCCTTGCAACACATGTTGAATGCGAGTGATAACCTTGAGGATCCTCCTCGAATGTCAACACTTCCTCTCCGAAATAATCCTAATGCTAAGTGTGCTTACCATTCCAATAGCCGAGACACGACAACGACAATTGTTGGGCTCGAAGAACAAGATTCAAGATATGATTGAATCTAAGCAGTTAATTTGATCCTCTGTTGAGACCCGAGCGTGATCAACGCTCCCATGCCTAACCATGACAAGAGTTCCAATGCTGTTGGTGACGATACTTATGTTTCAACATAGATGACTTGACCATTCTCTCGATGATGTTAAGAAGAATTTGTTGCAAGCGGTGTCAATCCAGGATGCCCGAAGATTGTCGTTGGTGCCCGTCCGCACTGATGGTTGTGCTTGGTTGAGAAGGCGTGTTCGATGTATGATGGACAACCGTGAGATACTATTTCGAAACCACCTGTGCGAAGCTGTGAAGAAATGTCTAAGTTGAAGATCGACAATGCGATGAAAGCAATCATAAGTGTGGGATACCTTGGGGCAGCCAGTGGAAAGTATGATTACATGGTGAAGTACACTGTCCACAGAGCTACAGATTCCTATTGAAGATGTTAAGGCGACCGGATGGGTGTGATTTCCCGAAGACTATCTGATGTTGTTAACACAATAAGTTTTCCTCTGCTGACCCTATGCCTGGGTGGCACCTCATCATCACTTCTCCAAGACCAGTTCCATATTCCTTTGACAAGGCTATCCTTGGAATTATGGGTGATGTTTACTATCATGGCGTCAAGCAAGACCCTCTGACCATTGAAGATCTTACTGCTGAAGTTTCTATTCCTGACATTGACAACATCACCGGATCAAGTAAGGTGACCAGAACCGGAAGGGTATTCTCTCCAGAGATCTCTCCTCCAAAAGACACTACGACTCCAGCTCGCATTCCAGCTACTCAATCAATATCCCCAGCTAGAGGGAAAGAACCGTGACTCATCCTGCTAACCGAAGTACCAAAGTTGAAGACACCTCCAAACAAGAAATGGAGGAAGTTCGAAGATCATCAAGAAGAGTGATTACAATGTTGTGGAATGATTAGGACAGACTCGTCCAAGATTTCCATGCTCGCTCTGCTCTTGTGCTCAGAGGCAAGCTACTAATGCCTTGGTGAAGTTTCGAAGAATGCTATGCATGCAAGACACTACCAGCGATCGATTCGAGTTTGTATTGCTAGCTTGGCTGCCAACAATGGCCTAGGCTTCTCGATCTGATTTGACTCCTTCGGAAGAAACACAACAAAGCCTTGCACCTCTCTGTTGAATGCAAGGGCACTACACTATCTCATGTTTTGGTGGATACCGGTGTACTGTCTGATTAGGCTGACTTTGTAGGATTTTTGTATCAAATGTGCGGATAGAAATCGCCACCGACTTTTATTTTTCCAATGGGAAGGTAAAGTAATGAAAAAAGACCTTCGTTAGATTCTGAGTTCGGAGAATGGTTATGAAAAGGGAAGGTATTAGCACCCCTTTCCATCCATGATTTATTCTACGGCTCTTAGTTGCTCTTAGATAACTTTTAAAATTTGCTTTCGTGTGTTTGACAAAGATGTTTTGAAAAGGCATTTCGCTTTGACTTTGTAATGACTCATGTAGGAGTGTATACAAAGTGTTCGGAAAATGTTTTGTTTGAAAAAGAATTTGAACTTTGAAAAGTGTGTGGTGTGAAAAGCATTTGATAGAGCAAGCAACTGAGACTTATTTACCCACCGAATTGGTCGTTTTGTTGTACTACATTCCTTTTAGAATAGCTAGCCATACCATTAGTTAGTAGGTAGCTCCATTGGGATGTAAGCGGGACATTCGAAGGGACATCGGATGGTCGTTGAGGCAACTTGTAGGAAGAGTCTAGCACATTGAAGGACTATCATCATTTTCGTGGCGACAGATCGGGGTCAAGATCATGTATTCGGAGGACATCGTGGGTCTTATGATCTTTGTATCGAAGGGACTATGATGATTTGTTTGGAAGGCAACGGTGCTAGAATACCTCTACGTTCGAGGACATGACCATTTTGAATGAAAGGCATCGAGAGAATTTACCTAAAGGAATGCGTGTGTGATAGAAGTGTGTTGAATTCAGAATATATTATCTTGAAAATTAGTGGGCTAAGTTAATTTAGTCTTGCCATACGCCTAATTACTAGCAATTGATAAGGTGCGGAAAGTAAAATCACGGAATGTAAGTGCGGAAAGATAAACCTACGCTATTACATGGCTTTGGGGCAGATACATAATTTAAACTTCGGAAAATAAAACCCTAGATTAAACTATTACAACCCATGAACAATTACATTATTGGAAAAAATAGAATGATAAAAAGAAAAAAGAACGTCCGAATCAGACAACACGTGAAAAGAATAATCGGAAATATGATGAAATCGAAATAAGAGAAAATGTTAGAAAAATGCAATTTTAATATGAAAAATTAATGCATGCTGGAAATAAGATAAATAAGTTAAAATATTTTTGGGATTTTTGGAAAGATTTAATGATTAAAATGCAATTAATAGTGATTTAAATGCAAAAATAAAATAAAATAAATATGCATGCAAAATTATATTTTTAATTTTATTAAATTAAATAAAGGTTTTTGTGAAAATAATGCAAAAAGAAAAAATGTTTTGGTAATTTTTAAATGCAGAAATAAAATATATAAGTTAATTAAAATGAATGAAAATATTGAAAAACATGAAAATATGGAAAATATTGAGTTTTGGAAAGTGTAAAGGATTGTCGAACCAGAATCGAGCGGAGACATCCCTTTCAAACCTTGAAAACCACATGCAAACCTTGAAGGCTGGCGTAAACTGTTTGGGCTGAAACAGTGGGCTAAGACAGCGTCGTCCCACACCGCTTCTTCGTTCACATGTGATCGTCTTCTCGATTCAAATATTTGAAAATCCAACCGGCTTTTCTTGACGCTATGTCCCTGGCTAATATCAAAATGCAGCACACATAATATAAATACATTCTAAAGCCATGGTTCGATTGGAAACATCATTCCGAATGCAATGGTACTAGTCTCGAGGTCCAATTTTTCCTATTTCGTAAAACCCTAAAACGGCACAGGAAACCCTAATCATGGCATAACACGATTCAGGCCATGGAAATTCAATTAAAGCACCCAGAAAGTTTGCAAAACATCACGATCACAAAACAAACACAAAACATGTTAATAATGCATGAATGAAGAAATCGAATTTTGAAATTTCAAGAACAAACCAAATTCGGTTTCGTGATTCTTGATGGTTTTCAACAAAGTGAGTCTGAATCGACTCTGATGTCAAGCAATGTGTTGGACACCTCAAAACGATTGAAAATGGTGGAAGTAGGGTTCCCACTTGCTTGTGCACCAGTTTTTTGAGCTTTGGAATAGGGTTTGTAAAGCAATTTTCCCCTTTCTTGATAGGTATGCATCATATATTTATCTTGGATGGATTTGGAATGGTTTTGGAAGAATTGATCAACATTCAATGGAAATCAAATTTTGATATTCTCATGAAATCAAATTTTCAAATTTTGTCCAATTTCAATCAATCTTGCCAATTTGATCCAATTTCGAAATTTATGGGTTGATTGGATCACAACAATAAAAATCAATCTTCCAATTAATTTTGATTTTATAATTTATTTAAGATTTAATTTGTATTTAAATAAATAAATTACAAATTAAATAGAAAAATAAATCAAAAATTCGTGGCATTGGGCTTAATTGCATTGCATGAGGAACAAGAGGATGAAGAAAAATAGGCCCATTTAAAAGATTTGATTTTTGCATCTCTCTTTGTGCATTCAAAATTGCCCAACTTGTGAATGAACTTGCTCAATTTTCCACATTTGAGTGTTCTTGGACAAAGGCTAAGAGTCCTCTAAACAATGTCTTTGGTCTCATCTCAATGGAGCCATGCTCATATCTTCAAAACAAAAGTTGACTTTTGTTGACTTTTGACCAATGGGCATAGCATGCTTCTCAGGCATTCTTTGGACATGGTTGTGAGAATGGAATTCCCAAAACAAGAGGTGGTGGAAAAATTTCGAGAAAGTATGAGAAAGTTATGACCGATCAAAGTTCGATTGACTTCACTAGAAACCCTAATTTAGGTTTGACGGGCAAATCTTGAGTTTTCTTGATGAATGATCAACCCTTGATCAAATGATGAATGTTACTTCAGAGGATGTTGACCAAAATCAAGTTTGACTGTATGTTGACCACGATTGACTTTTGTCACCCGATTCAACCATCTACTTTCGAGGAAACTACAGCTTGAAATTTGACATGGAGAATCTTTGAAGCACAGAGAGGCATGGAGGCCTTTGGAGATGTTGGAAATCCATCTTGACTTGAGATACCAAACTAGCTTGGGTTGATTATCAGGAGAGAGTTGTCGATCGACTCTTGGAATCCTTGAGCATAGATATGAAATCTTTGAAAGATGGAGGGCAAATTACAATTATGACAACCAATTCTGCTCTGAATATCCTACAAGACTGCTTTTGATCGGCTTGATGTCGAAGGGTTGGTTCTGAGACCCGTGACATTATCGTGAGAGCTTTTGATGGTTCTAAGCGCCTGATGGAGAGCTCTCTGCTGTTAAAGTCGGTTCCCAGACTTTTGATTCCACTTTCTTTGTCATGGACATCCGTCCAGCTTATTCTTGCCTACTTGGACCTTGGATACATGGGGCACGCTGTACCTCTACCTTGCAGAAACTGAAATACGGTAAAGGGAAGGTTGTTACAGTATGTGGTAAAGAAGAGTATATGGTCAGTCATCTTCAGTCGTTCCGTTATCTTGAGATGGAAGGCGAATTCTTCGAGACTCCCTGTCAAGCTTTTGAAACAAAACCCAGAGTCATGCCTGTTGACTCTCCTGTCACTCCTGAAGTTGCTCAAGCTCCACCTAGGATGGCCTCGCTGAAAGATGCTTAAGCTACTGCTGAACAAGGAGGTAGCACTATTTGGGGTCAGCTCCCTGATCTTCCTTTCAAATCCGACAAGACTGGTTTAGGCTTCACCATCAAGGGTCAGAAGATGATACGCCGCGAACGTGCCGACCAACTTCCTTTCCGCATCAGCCAGAGTGGAATCCATGCTATAGAAGACGACGACAACGGCTTCAACATCAGCAAGTGGATCTTCCCAACTCCAGATCAAGGGCTCAGCAATTGGAAGACTGAAGACGTCATACCAATCTCCTTTAGTCAGGAGTAATTGCTTTTGTTTTGTTTTGCTTTTCGTATTTCTTTATGTTTTGAACAATAAACTTTGAAAGCCTAGTGCCTTGCCCGGGGCATCATGGCTCGTTTGCGAGGGTTATTATCTGTCGATTGCGTATTATCATTTAATAAATCGTTGGACTTTTGCATTCAATAGTTTGTTTTCTTTCTTTTACTTTATCACCCCTTCAAAAAGCTATGTGTTCTTACACACACCCACGTGATACACTGCAGAATCACTCTGAATCTCGTTAATAACAGCTATGCTAGTGCTAAATATGACTTCGATAATCCGATCTACCAAGCCGAAGACGAAAGTGAGGAAGATTGTGAAGTGCCAGGAGAACTTGCCAGATTGCTACAACAGGAAGAGCGAGTTATACAGCCACACGAAGAGCAAGTTGAGGTTGTGAATTTGGGTACTGACGAAGACAGAAAAGAGATCAAGATAGGAACGGGTCTTGAGAACAGTGTTAAAGAAAGGTTGGTTCAGATGCTACGAGACTATATTGAGGTTTTTGCTTGGTCATATGAAGACATGCCTGGTTTAGACATTGACATTGTGGTACACCGATTGCCGACAAAAGAGGGTTTTCTCCCAGTGAAACAGAAAGTTCGTCGCATGCGTCCTGAGATGTCAGAGAAGATCAAAGCCGAAGTTATGAAGCAGTTCAATGCAGGTTTCTTAGCCGTTACTTCCTATCCCCAGTGGGTTGCTAATGTGGTACCCGTGCCTAAGAAGGATGGTAAAGTACGAATGTGTGTGGATTACAGAGATCTGAACAAAGCAAGTCCGAAAGACGATTTTTCCACTTCCTCATATTGATGTTCTGGTTGACAACACCGCTCAGCATAAGGTTTTCTCCTTCATGGATGGTTTCTCCGGTTACAATCAGATCAAAATGGCTCCCGAAGACATGGAAAAGACTACTTTTGTTACACAGTGGGGCACTTTCTGCTACAAGGTTATGCCGTTTGGACTGAAGAACGCAGGCGCCACTTATCAGCGTGCTATGGTAACATTGTTTCATGACATGATTCATCACGAGATAGAGGTCTATGTTGACGACATGATAGCTCGATCACAGACTGAAGAAGAACACCTTGATCATTTGCAGAAACTGTTTGATAGGTTGAAGAAATACAGACTGAGACTTAATCCTAACAAGTGCACTTTTGGAGTCAGATCCGGAAAACTCCTAGGGTTTGTCGTCAGTGGTAGAGGTATTGAAGTTGATCCCGCCAAGGTTAAAGCTATTCAAGAGATGCCAGCTCCCCGCACCGAGAAAGAAGTCAGAGGTTTCTTGGGCCGATTAAATTACATTGCCAGATTCATTGCACACCTAACTGCTACTTGTGAGCCAATCTTCAAGTTACTTAAGAAAGATCAAGTAGTGGAGTGGAATGACGATTGCCAGAGCGCTTTTGACAAAATCAAGGAGTACCTTCAAAATCCTCCTATCCTGATGCCGCCTGCCGAAGGAAGACCTCTTATCATGTACCTGACAGTGTTGGAGAACTCAATGGGGTGTGTGTTGGGGCAACATGACGAGTCTGGTCGAAAAGAGCATGCAATATACTACCTTAGCAAAAAGTTTACCGGTGTGAAACAAGATACTCACAGCTTGAGAAAACTTGCAACTTTGGCTTGGCTGCTCATAAACTAAGGACAGTATGACTCACACTACCTTGTTGATTTCTAAGATGGATCGATAAAATACATCTTTGAGAAACCAGCTCTCTCCGGAAGAATAGCAAGATGGCAAATGATCTTGACCGAATATGACATCCAGTACACTTCTCAGAAAGCGATCAAAGGAAGTGTAGTAGCCGATCATTTGGCTCATCAAGCCGTAGATGACTATCAGTCTATGCAGTTCGAATTTCCAGACGAAGATGTTTTACTAGTTACAGATTGCGAAGAACCAGGCCCAGACGAAGGACCTGAACAAGGATCCCGATGGACTATGGTCTTTGATGGAGCCTCAAATGCACTTGGCAATGGCATTGGCGCCATCATTACATCCCCTACAGGCGGACATACTCCTTTCACCGCGGATTATGTTTCAATTGCACGAACAACATGGTGAGTCTGAGCGTGCATCATGGGTCTTAAAGCTATTGACTTAAGAATCAAGTTCTTACAAGTGTGGAGACTCAGCTTTAGTGATCGGTCGGAGTAGGCGAGTGGGATCTGAAGCATCCGATCTCATTCCATATCGAGAGCATGTTCGAGTTTGATCCCTACTTGAAGAGATTACTTTTGATCATATTCCACGAGAGAGAATCGGTTGGCGGACGCATTAGCTACTATGTCATCTATGTTCAAGGTCGAGATGGGACAACGAGGCTCCCGGATCATCATTGAGAGTTTGATGAAAGCGTATTGTTATGAGCTCGACGGAGAGAGAGACCTTGGTACTATGACGTGAAGAGGTATCTTGAGACTCGGGAATATCCATGAGGGCATCTATTAATGATAAAGTTCATGAGAAGATTTGCTTCAAATTCTTTCTCAACAACGACATCTTATACAAGCGCAACCACGACTTGTGCTTACTCCGCTATGTAGACGAAAGCAACAATGCATATCATGGAAGAGTTACACGAAGGCGCATTTGGTACCCACTCCAGTGGACACACCATGGCTAAGAAGATTTTGAGAACAGGTTACTATTGGTCTACCATGGAAGCTGATTGTCACCGCTATGCTCGATCTTGTCACAAGTGCGGTTATGCCGACAAAGTACGTACCTCCGGTACCTCTGATGTTTTAACTTCTCCTTGGCCTTTTGCAATGTGGGGCATTGACATGATTGGAGAGATTAAGCCCACAACTTCCAATGGACATCGTTTCATCCTTGTGGCAATTGATTACTTTACCATGTGGGTAGAAGCAGCCTCGTATGCATCTGTTACCAAGAATGTTGTGGCTCGATTCATCAAACATAATCTTATCTGTCGGTATGGCACCCCCGAAAGGATTATCACAGATAACGGCTCTAATCTCAACAATAAGATGATCACCGAACTCTGCACGCAGTTCAAGATCAAGCATCACAATTCTTCTCTCATATCGGCCTAAGATGAATGGGATGGAAGCCGCCAACAAGAACATTAAGAAGATTATCTGAGAAGATGATTGACTTACAAAGATTGGCATGAGATGTTACCATTTGCTCTTCATGGTTATCCTTTTCACAACACGAACATCCACAGAGGCAACCCTTTCTCTCGTGTCACGGTATGGAAGCCGTCTTACCCATCGAGGTTCAGATACCCTCAACGAGTCCTCCGGGAGGCGAGTTAGGTGAAGCGATTGGGTTGGACACGGCTTGACCGGATCAACTTGATTGATGAGAAGCGACTGCGTCCATCTGCCATGGACAGATTTATCGAATAAATGATCGAGAACATTTAACAAGAAGGTCAAACACGAGTCTACCAAGTCGGTGATCTAGTAGTCAAGCGCATCATTCTTCCACAAGGTGATCCAGGGGCAAATGGACTCCCACTTATGAGGGACCGTTTGTAGTCAAGACAGTATTCTCGGTGGAGCTATGATACTTACCATGGATGGTGAAGACTTCCACACACAGTGAACGCAGACATAGTCAAAAATACTACATAAAAGAGACCCGCTAGGTCGGTGGCCTAGGCAAAAATAAGGGCATCTGGTGAACCAAAGGTTCGGGCAAAAATTAAGGATATATAAAACATGTACACCGGCAAGTCGAAAACACGAAAGGCGGCTTGGGCAAAAAGGGTATCCGTGGTGAAAACCCGAAAGGCGGTCTAGGCAAAGTTAGGGATTCAAGCGTCGACTATGTCTCTTCGGATCACCTTCAGACTACTATCGATTCAAGATTCAAATGGCGAAGATCAACCTACTCACTTTCTACTGACGCAAGGAGATGAGATAGTCGAAATATATGAGTACTAGCATAGTTGGAACTTAACGAGATTGTTTCCATAGCTTTTACCTTTCTTGTGTACAAACTACTTGGCCATACGCCACCTTTCAAATAAATACAAGTTCTTTCTCTTTACAATTTTGTTGTTGTCGTTTGCAATAAGTCCAACGTTTGTTTTGAATAACTATCGCATTTGACAATAAGAATCTAATCGCAAACATCGAAAGTGAACATTCAAAAGTACTTACTACAGGTTCCGAGAATTGGGATGACGACGAAAGTCACCAAATAGTTCCCCGAGCATAAAGGTGTCACTCACACACACATCCCCAGGGTATATGTTAATCCACGAGCAATGATTCCACTCAATCGAGCAATGTTACATGGTCTCAAGCGGTAACACCTCATCCCATCAAGGTATTCATCCCGGCGGACGTGTCTCAATCCTCCCCTTCCCGGCAGCGTATCCGGACTCGAAACTTGGTGAGATAGTGCATCGGAGAAACATACACCTTTTATTCCCCGGAGATTACAACGGACTCCAGACTCTTCAGCGGTCTCTCAGCAACCATCAAATGCTCCAGCAGATCTACACTCGGAATCCCCAGTAGAGTGTCTCCTAAATTTCCTCAGCAGGATCTACATACAAGGTCCCCAGATCGCCTCCCGGACTCTCCTCGGCGGGGTCTATGAGATCTCCAACAACGAGCTTCTCAAATCTCTACCTTCCTCAAGCAATGTCTAGGCCCAAGACTTGGTCGGATAGTGCATCGGAGGAATCAGGATATCTTTCTTCTCCTTCAAGCGGGTTCTCACCTACACAATTCCCCAAGCGGGGTCAGAAATCTTCAAAGGAATATCCATCTTCTTCAAGATGGATATGTTTTGAAATATCACAACATTCATCATCCATACATTTCTCATAAAATCATACTTCATGCATATGTCATTCTATACACTGTCATGCATCATACTTTGCATAAGACTAACAAATATTCTATCAAAGTTCCTCTTGTTTTCTCCAAAGCAGTTAACATCATTCCGACACAAATGGTCCGAGTTAAGCCCCGATCGCGGAAAACTATCGAAGACCACCTTGGTTGTCTTCCGACGAGGTCGAGGATTAAGCCCCGATCGACGGGAAAACTATCTGAAAGACCGCCCTTGTTTTCGACAACAGGTCAGGATTAAGCCCGACCGGCGGAAAAACTATCCGAAAGACCACCTCTGGTTATCCTCGATAACAGGCAATGGATCAACACCGAGCTGTGAGGCTATCCACATTCCTGCCAATTACAATCTCCCTCAGAGTAATCAGCACGAAGATTTATTCTGATTCCTTATTATCAACAGCAACTACAGAGACTAGCGTACGACTCAGTTGCTTTGGATGGCATCTTAAGCCCATCTCCGACTACTTATCAACATTTCTTCACTTTCAGAATGCTGCATATATGGTTAAAAATCAATACAGACCAATAACTTCATTTAAAGTGAACACGAAGTCTAACGTCGACTCCTTTGGATGGCATCTTAAGCCGTCTCTCTCCGTTCGAGAACATCTCAGAGTCTAACATCGACGACTCACTCTGACATCGACCTTTCTAGATGGCATCTTAAGCCCATCTACGTCAGCTCTCCTATTAACAACCTCGAGTCTAGCGTACGACTCGTTCCCCAGCGAAGTCTCCAACTTCTCCAAATGGCATCTGTAAGCCCATTCCCGCATCGTCAGCCAATAGCGAGTGCAAATTTTCAGGTGTACTCGAGTGTTCAATCATCTTCTACCTCTAGGTCACGAAAGACAAGCGTGTCAATCTAACCCTCCAGTATAAGAAGATTGAACAGGGGCAGCTGTCATACCCCAAAATTTGCCCTCCATCTACTCAAGAGATTTCATACATATATGCTCAAGGATTCTTCAAGAGTTGATCAGACAAACTCTCTCCTAGACAATCAACCCAAACTAGGGTTTGGTATCTCTCAAGTCAAGATGGATTTCCAACATCTCCAATGGTCTTCATGCCTCCTCATATGCTTCAAAGATTCTCCATGTCAAGTTTCAAGCCTCACAAGTCAAGTTTCCTCAGACAATTGCTCAGATGGTTGAAAATCGGTTATGGACAAAAGTCAACTGTGGTCAACATACAGTCAAAACTTCGATTTTGGTCAACATCCTCATTTTGAAGTAACATTCATCATTTGATCAAGGGTTGATCATGATTCATCAAGAAAACTCAAGATTTGCTCAAAGTCAAACTTTCTAAATTAGGGTTTCTAGATGAAAAGTCAACTGAACTTTGTTGATCATAACTTTCTCATACTTTCTCGGAAATTTTCCACCAAATCTCATTTTGAAGGAAATTCAATTCTCTACAACTTCATGTCTCACAAGAATGTCCAAAAAATGCTTCATTTGAGAGGTATAGCTCAAAACATTACAGGTCATTTTCAAAGTCAACAAAAAGTCAACTTTTTGATTTGAAGATATATTGAGCATGGTAACTCAATTGAGATGAGACCAAATACATTGTTTAGAGGACTCTTAGAGCTTTCCAAAAAGTCCAAGAACACTCAAAAATGTGGAAAATTGAGCAAGATACACCATTCACAAGTTGGGCAATTTTGGAAGAATGCACAAAGAGAGATACTTCAAAAAATCAAATCTTTTGCAAATGGGCCTACTTTTCTTCATCCTAACTTGTTCCTCATGCAATTAGGAATGTCCAAGCCAATGCCACGAATTTTGATTTATTTTCTATTTAATTTGTAATTTATTCATTTAAATGCAAATTAAATCTTAAAATAAATTATAAAATCAAAATTAATTGGAAGATTGATTTTTTATTGCTTTCTTGTGATCCAATCAACCCATAAATGCCAGCAATTTCGAAATTAGATCAAATTTGGCAAGATTGGATTGAAATTGGACAAAGTTTGAAAATTTGATTTCATGAGAATATCAAATTTGATTTCCATTGAATATTGATTAATTCTTTCCAAATTCAATCTCAAATCCATCCAGCATATATATTTGATGCATACCTATCAAGAAAAAACCGAAAAAATTGCTCTACAAATCCTATTCCAAAGTTCAAAAATCCGTGTGTTTGAAGCAACTGGTAACCCTAGTTTTGCTTCGATTCAACCCATTCCAAGCCGTCCATTACATTCCTTGAGGTCTTTAGAGTCGATTCAGACTCTTACATCGTTCAAAACCATCAAGAATCAAGCAATCCCAGTTTCGGTTTGTTCTTATTTTTCCAAATTCGATTATCAATATTCATGCATTATTAACTTGTTTTGATTGCTTGTTTGTGTTTAGAATCGAGTTTGCAAACTTTCTGGGCAAGCCAATTGGATTTCTATGACTGGAATCGTGTTTCACCATGATTAGGGTTTGTGTGACCGATTTAGGGTTTCATGAAATACATAAAATTGGACCACGAGACCTTGCCCATCGTGTTCGGAATGATGCCTGGAATTAAACCATGTCTTTAGAACTCATTTATATTATATATGCTGCGTTTTCCATTTTGCCAGGGCCTTTAGCGTCGAAGAAAAGCCGACGCAAGCTTTTGAAAATTCAAAACGAAAGAGATGAAGTCTGGCGCGAAGGAGGAGGCAATGGCGAAGCAACGCGTGTATTCCACTTACTCCAATTTCCAAACAGTAGCGCGTGTTGGCTCAGTTGGTCAGCGTGTTGGTTTTCAGAGTTTGAGGCCAATGACTCCAGTTCGATCCCTGGCCATGACATTCTTTTTACAAGTTTGCAAACTTGTATTTTCTAACATTATTTTCATATTTTTTCAATTTCTAATATTTTTGCATATTATTTTAATTGTTTTTCATGATTTTTATTCTGCATTAAAAATTACCAAAAACATTTTTTCTTTTTACATTATTTTCATAAAAATGTTTATTTAATTTAATAAATTTAAAAAAATAATTTTTGCATGCATATTTATTTTATTTATATTTTTGCATTTAATTCACTTTTAATTGCATTTTAATTATTAAAATTTTGCCAAAAAATCCCAAAAAATTATTTTAACTTATTTATCTTATTTCCAGCATGTAGTAATTTTCTCATATTAAAACTTGCATTTTTTCTAACTTTTTCTCTTATTTCGATTTCATCATATTTTCCGATCTCTTATTCTTTCACAGGTTGCTCCGATTCGGACGTTTTCTTTTTATCATTCTATTTTTTCCAATAATGTAATTGTTCATGGGTTGTAATAGTTTAATCTAGGGTTTTATTTTCCGCATTTTAAATTATGTATCTGCCCCAAAGCCATGTAATAGCGTAGTTTATCTTTCCGCCTTTACATTCCCTTTACATTCCGCATTTACTTTCCGCACCCTTATCAATTGCTAGTAACTAGGCGTGTATGGCAAGATAATAATTGGACATAGCTCACACTAATCTTCAAGATAACATTTGAATTCAACACACTTCATCACACACACCCCTTAGGGTAATTCTCTCGTTGCCTTACGAATACAAATGGTCATGTCCCTCGAGCGTAGAGGTATTCTAGCACCGTTGCCTTCAAACAAATCATCATAGTCCCTTCGATACAAAGATCATAAGACCCACGATGTCGCCTCCGAATACATGATCTTGACCCTCGATTGTCGCCTACGAAAAATGATGATAGTCCTTCAGATGTGCTAGGATACTTCCTACAAGTTGCCTCGATGACCATCCGATGTCCTTCAGATGTCCCGCTTACATCCAACGAATGGAGCTACCTACTAACTAATGGTATGGCTGCGCTATTCTAAGGAGCGATAGGTACAAAAACGACCAATTCTGAGTGGGTAAATAAGTCTTTTAGTTGCTTGCTCTATCAAATGCTTTTCACACCACACACTTTTTCAAAATTCAAACTTTCTTTTCAAAAACGAAACATTTCCGAACACTTTGTATACACTCCTACATGAGTCATTACAAAGTCAAAGCGAAATGCCTTTTTTTCAAAACATTTTTGTCAAACACACAGAAAGCAATTTTAAAAAGTTATCTAAGAGCAACTAAGAGCCCGTAGAATAAACTGCGGATGGAAAGGGGTGCTAATACCTTCCCTTTTCATAACCATTCTCCCGAACTCAGAATCTAACGAAGGTCTTTTTCTGTTACTTTTACCTTCCCTTAATTGGATAAAAATAAAAGTCGGTGGCGACTCTTGCTATCCGCACATTTGGATACAAAAATCCTACAAAGTCAGTTCACCGTATTACACCTACCAACTAATGTATGGATAAAACTATTCTAAAGGAAAGTAAAACAACACGAAAACGACCATTCTGAGTAGGTAATAAGACTTTTAGTTGCTTGCTCTATCAAAATACTTTTCACACCTCACACTTTTGTCAAAGTTCAAACACTTTTCAAAAATAAAACATTTCCGAACACTTTGTATACATTCCAACGTGAATCATTACAAAGTCAAAGTGAAATGCCTTTAAAACATTTTTTTGCCAAACACACAGAAAGTAATTTTTAAAAGACTAGAAGCAACTAAGCGCCCGTGAACTACGGATGGAAAGGGTGCTAATACCTTCCCTTTTCATAACCTTCTCCCTTACTCAGAATTTAATGAAGGTCATTTTCACTTTTCACCTTCCCTTAATTGGATAAAAGAAAAGTCGATGACGACTCTTGCTATCCATAACATTGCGATAAAAAGCAAAACAATCTCAAAGTCGGTTCTCCACCATATTCAGAGCGGGTGACTCTGCGGGGAGACACCTAAAGAGAGAATACCTTAGGGTTTCTAGATCATTTCTACTTTCTGTTTGACTTGCTTGCTTTACTAAGGGTTGCTTGGGTATTATATTGTGGGGATCTACACCGGATCCAAGTTTCCTTAGGTAAGTAGCAATAGATCCGTCGCGACCGTTAGGCGTACAAAATGGTCAACATGATGGCTACAAAGTCAGTTCACCGTATTCTGAGAACTGGCGACTCTGCTGGGAATACACCCTAAAAGAGAATTGCCTTAGGGATTTCTAGATAACTTTTATCGCTTTTGTTTGACTTGTATGCTTTATCTTTAGGGTTGCTTGGGTTATTATATTGTTGGGGATCCTACACGGATCGGGTTTCCTTTTAGGTAAGTAGCATTAGATCATCGCGACCGTTAGGCGTATAACTACGCGGTCAACATGATGGCTACGTTAGCGTGACACTGGTTGTCCCGATACTCTTCATTCCCAAGTTGAAGATAGTATTTGGCTTCTGCGTGGTGTCATAAGCGCTAACTAAACTTTTAGAACCTTAATTGACCCATCTTGGCCATTAGAAGGTAGTGAGATGGCGGCTTTGGTGTACGAGGTTGGTTGATACTCGATGCTACGCTCATTGAGATTAGACTTTTGGGACATTTTCGATCGACCACTTGGTCGTCGTATTAAAATAAGCGCCTCTGAGAAAGATCGTGATGTGAGATTCCTAGAACCGGTTACTATTATAGGACGGATGAACCAACTCAAACTTTTGGTGGGGTAATCACTATACCTCATGCAAGCCTTAACCCTAGGCTCATTGTGTGAATTGTTTGTGTGTGCTAAACATGACATCATTTGCATTGCATATCATTTCTAACTATTTCAAGGACCTAGGGTTTATCTTTGCTCATTTTGTAGGGATTATGGCTTCTAGAAAGACTATCCGAATCCATTATCCCTTCTCAACTCAAAGAATTGGTTTCAGAAATTCCCGACCATGCTCAGTTCATCAAAAGACATGGTTATCTACTTGATTTGGTTATCTCCGGTTTTGAAGAAGATATGATGCATGTCCTATTCCAGTTCTTTGATCCGAAACACCATTGCTTTACATTTCCAGATTATCAGTTGGTTCCTACCTTAGAAGAGTTCTCTAAGCTACTTGGGATACCTATTCTTGATCAAATGCCATTCACCGGTTTAGAAAAGGTTCCTAAGTACGAAGACATTGCATCAGCCTTACATCTTAAGCGTTCAGATATGGAGGCCAATTGGGAAACTAGAAGTGGAGTTAAGGGTTTACTTTCAAGTTCTTAATCAAAGCCGAATTCCTCAAAGTTATGAGTTTCCATGCATTTGAAAACATTGTGGCCTTGCTAATTTATGGTTTGGTTCTATTCCCTAACTCGGATCAATTCATAGATGTCAATGCCATCAAGTTGTTTCTTACCCGTAATCCAGTGCCTACTTTACTTGGAGACATCCTGCATTCTCTCCACACCATTACAATAGCGACAAGGAACTCTCATGTGTTGTGTCCCGTTACTTTCAAGGTGGTTTATTCGCACCTTCCTCCATCAGTTTTGAAGAATGAACAAAGGTTGAGATGGTCTCAAGATTGATGTCACTCTCATTCGATATCCGTTGGAATCTTTTCTCTCAAAAGGACTTCACCTTCATTGGCGTTGTGGAGAATTCCTAATGTACCACTCCTTGGTATAAGGGAGGTATTACTTACAACCCTTCTCTAGCTTCGTCAGTTTGGTTTTGCTCGAAGATGGTCCACATGATATGCTTCTCCAAGATGTTGTGTTCGACTACAATCACGATCTCGAGAATTACAGCGAAGGTTTATACATGCTTGGGCATGGTAAAGAAGACGATACCAAGACTTTGGGGCACGAACTCCATTCCTTGGGAACCTTACCTCAAATGGGTGCGAGCTCGAGCTCAAAACCTCATGATTCCATTCACGCTGTTTTACCGAATTATGGAACTGTTGCTATAGGTGGCGTACCTATCTTCATTCTCCATCCGACATGCCTCTGATTTTGAAGACTTGAAGAGATCTGGATTCAGCTCAAGGAAGAAAGGGATACCTTTGAAGCTCAGTGTTATGCAAGCGAGAAGAAAGTGTTAGAGTTGACAAAGCTACTTCAGGGGCGAAACATCAACACATCGGCACCAGAGGCGCCCATGGGAGACTTAGAGCTTTAGGATGTTTATGTTTTCTTATTATTTGAACTATCTCTTGTACTTAAAAGAAAAGAATAATAAAAAGTACTAATAAATGTTTGTTCATTGCTTGTTTAACAAATTTAAATCTCTAAGGTCCTTGAAAACATTGCATTGCATTCGATAAACATCGCATAGCATAGCATAACATTGCATCACGGTACATTGGAGATTGGTTTTCTCATTTGCTCGCTATTTATTTTAGCGAAATGGCTCTTGAACAGACATCAAAGATCTCCAAGCTCGAATGCTCAGTTTCAGAGATGTTCACCAACTTGGTCCAAGGCCAAGAAGATTTGAAGAAGCTCATCAACAAGAAGAAGAAGGTTGTTGGTCTCCTCGACATGGGTGAGGCGTTTCAAAGGGGGTCCTAAGGTGGTCAGCCGTATTGAGCTCTCTGAAGTGTCCATACCGGGGAGTACCAAGGGTGATGGTGAGCAGCGTGAGCCAAAGAAAGGAGGAGAGGACCACTCGATTATAGCCAACATTCGATGAAGATGACAAGTACAAACAACTTGAAGACAGTCGAATCTTGTGGAAAACTTGAAAATGTCCGGCTGAACTTTGATGATCTAAGTCTTGTCCCAGTGTTGTGATTCCTCAAGTTCAAAGTTCCTACTTTTGCTAATTATGGTGGCATGTCTTGCCCAAAGCTGCATTTGAAGTCCTATGTCGATCAATCCCCACCTTGATAATGATTGTGGATGCACTATTTTCAAGAGAGTTTGTCGGAACCAGTTGGAATGGTACTATCGCTAGAGAATGACCGTATCCGTACTTGGGTGATTTGGCTGATGCTTTCTCTGACAGTATGAGTACAATCTGAATTGACACACCTCTTGCAACTACAAAGCATGTCTATGGGTTCATGAAGTTCAAGGAGTATGCTCAGAAGTGGAGAGATCTAGCAGGCAGAGTTCAACCACCCTTGTCCAATAGGGAGTTGGTTGATATGTTTATGGGAACACTGACAGGCCCGTTCTTCAATCATCTGATTGGAAATTCTTCATCCGGATTCACCGAGCTGATATTGACAGGCGAGCGTATTGAAGCTGGTATCAAGAGTGGGAAGATTCAGGTAGAGACATCTTCAAATGCTGCGAAGAAATCTTTTGGTGGTAAGAAAGAAGCCAATGCTGTGTATGGTCAGAAAAGCCGAGCCAAGACCGACCGTGCTCAATCTGTGGGGGCAGTTGTGATCTCCAATCCTACATCAGCACAACCTCAGCGAGACAACGCGTAGCGAGACAGCCGAAGACGATTCTGAAGATCAACATGCCTGTCGCGCAACACATGTTGAATCACGAGTGATAACCTTGAGGATCCTCCTCAGAATGTCAACACTTCCTCTCCGAAATACAATCCTAATGCTAAGTGTGCTTACCATTCCAATAGCCCAGGGCACGACACTGACAATTGTTGGGCTCTGAAGAACAAGATTCAAGATATGATTGAATCTAAGCAGATTGAATTTGATCCTCCTGTTGAGACCCAGGCGTGATCAACTCATGCCTAACCATGACAAGAGTTCCAATGTTGTTGGTGATGATACTTATGTTTTCAACATAGATGACTTGACCATTTCTCTGATGACTGTTAAGAAGAATTTGTTGCAAGCCGGTGTCAATCCAGGATGCCCAGAAGATTGTCGTTGGTGCCCGTCCGCACCTGATGGTTGTGCTTGGTTGAGAAGACGTGTTCAGTGTATGATGGACAACCGTGAGATACTATTTCTGAAACCACCTGTGCAGAAGCTGTGTGAAGAAATGTCTAAGTTGAAGATCGACAATGCGAATGAAACTGTATCATCTGTGTGGGATACCTTGGGGCAGCCAAGTGGAAAGTATGATTACATGGTGAAGTACACTGTCCCTGAGAGCTACAAGATTCCTATTGAAGATGTTAAGGCGACCGGATGGGGTGACGATATCCCAGAAGACTATGCTGATGTTAACACAATAAGGATTTCCTCTGCTGACCCTATGCCTAGGGTGGCACCTCTCATCATCACTTCTCCAAGACCAGTTCCATATTCCTCTGACAAGGCTATCCCTTGGAATTATGGAGCTGATGTTTACTATCATGGCGTCAAGCAAGATCCTCTGACCATTGAAGATCTTACTGCTGAAGTTTCTATTCCTGACATTGACAACATCACCGGATCAAGTAAGGTGACCAGAACCGGAAGGGTATTCTCTCCAGAGATCTCTCCTCCAAAAGACACTGCGACTCCAGCTCGCATTCCAGCTACTCAATCAATATCCCCAGCTAGAGGAAGAACGGTGACTCATCCCTCAACCCGAAGTACAAAGGAAGTTCTGAAGACACCTCAAACAAGAAATGGAGGAAGTTAAGAAGATCATCAAGAAGAGTGACAACAATGTTGTGAACAGTTAGGACAGACTCCGTCCAAGATTTCCATGCTCGCTTTCTGCTCTTGTGCTCCGAGGCTCATGCTAATGCCTTGGTGAAGTTTACGAAGAATGCTCATGTGCCTTGAGCACACCATGATCAGTTCGAAGTTTGTATTGCTAGCGGCTGCCAACAATGGCCTAAAACTTCAGACTGATTTGACTCCTTCGGAAAGAAACACAACAAAGCCTTGCACCTCTGTTGAATGCAAGGGCACTACACTGCTCTCATGTTTTGGTGGATACCGTGTAATACTGTGAACCGACTTTGTAGGATTTTGTATCCATGTGCGGATAGCAAAGTCGCCACCGACTTTTTTTTTATCCAATTAAGGGAAGGTAAAAGTAAGAAAAAGACCTTCGTTAGATTCTGAGTTCGGGAGAATGGTTATGAAAAGGGAAGGTATTAGCACCTTTCCAGTTTATTCTGGCTCTTAGTTGCTCTTAGATAACTTTTAAATTTGCTTTACGTGTGTTTGACAAAGATGTTTTGAAAAAGGCATTTCGCTTTGACTTTGTAATGACTCATGTAGGAGTGTATACAAAGTGTTCGGAAATGTTTGTTTTGAAAAATTTTGAACTTTGAAAAAGTGTGTGGTGTGAAAACATTTGATAGAGCAAGCAACTGAGACTTATTTACCCACTCAAATTGGTCGTTTTGTTGTACTTCTGTTCCTTTTAGAATAAGCGCCATACCATTAGTTAGTAGGTAGCTCCATTCGTTGGATGTAATGGGACATTCGAAGGGACATCGGATGGTCGTTGAAGGCAACTTGTAGGAAGAGTCTAGCACATTCGAAGGACTATCATCATTTTAAGTGGCGACAATCGAGGTCAAGATCATGTATTCGGAGGCGACATCGTGGGTCTTATGATCTTTGTATCGAAGGGACTATGATGATTTGTTTGGAAGGCAACGGTGCTAGAATACCTCTACGTTCGAGGGACATGACCATTTGAATCGAAGGCAGAGAGAATTACCTAAGGGTGCGTGTGATAGAAGTGTTGAATTGAATATATTATCTTGAAAATTAGTGGGCTATGTTCTTTTAGTCTTGCCATACCGCTAATTACTAGCAATTGATAAAGGTGGAAAGTAAAATGCGGAATGTAAAGTGCGGAAAGATAAACCTACGCTATTACATGGCTTTGGGGCAGATACATAATTTAAACTTGCGGAAAATAAAACCCTAGATTAAACTATTACAACCCATGAACAATTACATTATTGGAAAAAATAGAATGATAAAAGAAAAAAAAAACGTCCGAATCGGAGCAACCTGTGAAAGAATAAGAAAATCGGGAAATATGATGAAATCGAAATAAGAGAAAATGTTAGAAAAAATGCAATTTTTAATATGAGAAAATTAATGCATGCTGGAAATAAGATAAATAAGTTAAAATATTTTTTTGGGATTTTTTGGAAAAGATTTAATGATTAAAATGCAATTAATAGTGATTTAAATGCAAAAATAAAAATAAAATAAATATGCATGCAAAAATTATATTTTTTAATTTTATTAAATTAAATAAAGGTTTTTGTGAAAATAATGCAAAAAGAAAAAATGTTTTTGGTAATTTTTATAATGCAGAAATAAAATATGTAAGTTAATTAAAATGAATGAAAATATTGAAAAACATGAAAATATGGAAAATATTGAGTTTTGGAAAAGTGTAAAAAGGGATTGTCTGAACCAGGAATCGAACTGGAGACATCCCTTTCAAACCTTGAAAACCACATGCTTGACCAACTGAGCTGGCGTGTTAAACTGTTTGGAAACTGAACGAGTGGGCTAAGACACGCGTCGTCCCCTGGCTTCTTCGTTCTCGCGCCAACGATCGTCTTCTCCGATTCAAATATTTGAAAATCCAGCATCGGCTTTTCTTCGACGCTATGTCCCTGGCTAATATCAAAAATGCAGCACACATAATATAAATACATTCTAAAGCCATGGTTCGATTGGAAACATCATTCCGAATGCAATGGTACTAGTCTCGAGGTCCAATTTTTCCTATTTCGTAAAACCCTAAAACGGCACAGGAAACCCTAATCATGGCATAACACGATTCAGGCCATGGAAATTCAATTAAAGCACCCAGAAAGTTTGCAAATACATCACTGATCACAAAAACAAACACAAAACATGTTAATAATGCATGAATGATAGAAATCGAATTTTGAAATTTCAAGAACAAACCAAATTCGGTTTTCGTGATTCTTGATGGTTTTTGGCAAAGTGAAGGTCTGAATCGACTCTGGAGATGTCAAGCAATGTGTTGGACACCTCAAAAACGATTGAAAACGGCTGGAAGTAGGGTTCCCACTTGCTTGTGCACCACGGTTTTTTGAGCTTTGGAATAGGGTTTGTAAAGCAATTTCCCCCCCCTTTCTTGATAGGTATGCATCATATATTTATACTGGATGGATTTGGAATGGTTTTTGGAAAGAATTGATCAACATTCAATGGAAATCAAATTTTGATATTCTCATGAAATCAAATTTTCAAATTTTGTCCAATTTCAATCCAATCTTGCCAAATTTGATCCAATTTGAAATTGTCATTTATGGGTTGATTGGATCACAAAGCAATAAAAATCAATCTTCCAATTAATTTTGATTTTATAATTTATTTTAAGATTTAATTTGTATTTAAATAAATAAATTACAAATTAAATAGAAAAATAAATCAAAAATTCGTGGCATTGGGCTTGGCATTCCTAATTGCATGAGGAACAAGTTAGGATGAAGAAAAATAGGTTTGCAAAGATTTGATTTTTGACATCTCTCTTTGTGCATTCTTCCAAAATTGCCCAACTTGTGAATGGTGTAACTTGCTCAATTTTCCACATTTTGAGTGTTCTTGGACTTTTGGAAGCTCTAAGAGTCCTCTAACAATGTCTTTGGTCTCATCTCAATTGGAGTTACCATGCTCAAATATCTTCAAAACAAAAGTTGACTTTTTGTTGACTTTGAAAATGACCAGTAATGTTTTGAGCTATACCTCTCAAATGAAGCATTTTTGGACATTCTTGTGAGACATGAAGTTGTGAGAATTGAATTTCCTTCAAAACAAGAGGTGGTGGAAAAATTTACAGAAAGTATGAGAAAGTTATGACCAATCAAAGTTCATTGACTTTTCACCTAGAAACCTAATTTAGAAAGTTTGACTTTTGGGCAAATCTTGAGTTTTCTTGATGAATCATGATCAACCCTTGATCAAATGATGAATGTTACTTCAAAATGAGGATGTTGACCAAAAATCAGAAGTTTTGACTGTATGTTGACCACGATTGACTTTTGTCAATACCCGATTTTCAACCATCTAAGCAATTGTCTGAGGAAACTTGACTTGTGAAGCTTGAAATTTGACATGGAGAATCTTTGAAGCACATGAGGAGGCATGGAGGCCTTTGGAGATGTTGGAAATCCATCTTGACTTGAGAGATACCAAACCCTAGCTTGGGTTGATTGTCTAGGAGAGAGTTTGTCGATCAACTCTTGAGAATCCTTGAGCATAGATGTATGAATCTTTTGAGAAGATGGAGGGCAAATTTTGGGGTATGACAACGGTTCCTTCTGAATATCCTCAAGAAGACTGCTTTTGATCGACGATGTGAAGGGTTGGTTCGAGACCAGTGACATTATCGTGAGAGCTTTTGATGGTTCTAGCGCACAGTGCTTGGAGAGCTCACTCTGCACATTAAGTCGGTTCCAGACTTTTGATTCACTTTCTTTGTCATGGACATCCGTCCAGCTTATTCTTACTTTGGCGCCCTTGGATACATGGGGCAGGCGCTGTTACCCTCTGCATCGAAACTGAAATACCCGATGAAAGGGAAGGTTGTTACGTTATGTGGTAAAGAGTATATGGGTCATCTTGATCGTTCCGTTATCTTGAGATGGGAAATTCTTGAGACTCCCTGTCAAGCTTTTGAAACAAAACCCAGAGTCATGCCTGTGACTCTCCTGTCACTCTAAGTTGCTCAAGCTCCACCTAGGATGGCCTCATTGAAGATGCTTAAGCTCTCTTGAACAAGGAGGTAGCACTATTGGGGTCAGCTCACAGATCTTCCTTTCAATTGAACAAGACTGGTTTAGGCTTCACCATCAAGGGTCAGAAGATGATACGCCGCGAACGTGCCGACCAACTTCCTTTCCGCATCAGCCAAGTGGAATCCATGCCTTATAGAAGACGACGACAACGGCTTCAACATCAGCAAGTGGATCTTCCCAACTCCAGATCAAGGGCTCAACAATTGGAAGGCGAAGACGTCATACCAATCTCCTTTAGTCAGGAGTAATTGCTTTTGTTTTGTTTTGCTTTTCGTATTTCTTTATGTTTTGAACAATAAACTTTGAAAGCCTAGTGCCTTGCCCGGGGCATCATGGCTCGTTTATGAGGTTATTATCATCGATTAGTATTATCATTTAATAAATCGTTGGACTTTTGCATTCAATAGTTTGTTTTCTTTCTTTTACTTTATCACCCCTTCAAAAGCTATGTGTTCTTACACACCCACGTGATACACTGCAAATCACTCGAATCTCGTTAATAACAGCTATGCTAGTGCTAAATATGACTTCGATAATCCGATCTACCAAGCCGAAGACGAAAGTGAGGAAGATTGTGAAGTGCCAGGAGAACTTGCCAGATTGCTACAACAAGAAGAGCGAGTTATACAGCCACACGAAGAGCAAATTGAGGTTGTGAATTTGGGTACTGACGAAGACAGAAAAGAGATCAAGATAGGAACGGGTCTTGAGAACAGTGTTAAAGAAAGGTTGGTTCAGATGCTACGAGACTATATTGAGGTTTTTGCTTGGTCATATGAAGACATGCCTGGTTTAGACATTGACATTGTGGTACACCGATTGCCGACAAAAGAGGGTTTTCTCCCAGTGAAACAGAAAGTTCGTCGCATGCGTCCTGAGATGTCAGAGAAGATCAAAGCCGAAGTTATGAAGCAGTTCAATGCAGGTTTCTTAGCCGTTACTTCCTATCCCCAGTGGGTTGCTAATGTGGTACCCGTGCCTAAGAAGGATGGTAAAGTACGAATGTGTGTGGATTACAGAGATCTGAACAAAGCAAGTCCGAAAGACGATTTTCCACTTCCTCATATTGATGTTCTGGTTGACAACACCGCTCAGCATAAGGTTTTCTCCTTCATGGATGGTTTCTCCGGTTACAATCAGATCAAAATGGCTCCCGAAGACATGGAGAAGACTACTTTGTTACGGTGGGGCACTTTACGCTACAAGGTTCGCCGTTTGGATGAAGAACGCAGGCGCCACTTATCAGCGTGCTATGGTGACATTGTTTCATGACATGATTCATCACGAGATAGAGGTCTATGTTGACGACATGATAGCTCGATCACAGACTGAAGAAGAACACCTTGATCATTTGCAGAAACTGTTTGATAGGTTGAAGAAATACAGACTGAGACTTAATCCTAACAAGTGCACTTTTGGAGTCAGATCCGGAAAACTCCTAGGGTTTGTCGTCAGTGGTAGAGGTATTGAAGTTGATCCCGCCAAGGTTAAAGCTATTCAAGAGATGCCAGTTCTCCGCACCAGAGAGAAGTCGAGAGTTTCTTGGGCCGATTAAATTACATTGCCAGATTCATTGCACACCTAACTGCTACTTGTGAGCCAATCTTCAAGTTACTTAAGAAAGATCAAGTAGTGGAGTGGAATGACGATTGCCAGAACGCTTTTGACAAAATCAAGGAGTACCTTCAAAATCCTCCTATCCTGATGCCGCCTGCCGAAGGAAGACCTCTTATCATGTACCTGACAGTGTTGGAGAACTCAATGGGGTGTGTGTTGGGGCAACATGGCAGTGCAGTCGAAAAGAGCATGCAATATACTACCTTAGCAAAAGTTTACCGATTGTGAAACAAGATACTCCACAGCTTGAAAACTTTGCGCTTTGGCTTGGGCTGCTCGCCGACTAAGACAGTATATGTTGACTCACACTACCTTGTTGATTTCCAAGATGGATCCGATAAAATACATCTTTGAGAAACCAGCTCTCTCCGGAAGAATAGCAAGATGGCAAATGATCTTGACCGAATATGACATCCAGTACACTTCTCAGAAAGCGATCAAAGGAAGTGTAGTAGCCGATCATTTGTCGAAGCCGTAGATGACTATCGGTCTATGCAGTTCAATTTCAGACGAAGATGTTTTACTAGTTACGATTACGAAGAACCGAGGCCCAGACGAAGGACACGAACAAGGATCCCGATGGACTATGGTCTTTGATGGAGCCTCAAATGCACTTGCAATGGCATTGGCGCCATCATTACATCCCTACAGCGGACATACTCTTTCACCGCCAGTTGTTTCAGTGCACGAACAACATGGTCGAGTACTGGCGTGCATCATGGGTCTTAAAGCATATTGACTTAAGAATCAAGTTCTTAGGTGTATGGAGACTCGACTTTAGTGATCGGTCGAAGTAAGGCGAGTGGGATCAAATCCGAATCTCATTCCGTATCGAGCATGTTCGAGTTTGATCCCCTTCAGAAGAGATTACTTTGATCATATTCCACGAGAAGAGAATCAGTTGGCGGACGCATTAGCTACTATGTCATCTATGTTCAAGGTCAGATGGGACAACGAGGCTCCCCAGATCATCATTGAGAAGTTTGATGAACCAGCGTATTGTTATGAGCTCGACGCAGAAGAGAGACCTTGGTACTATGACGTGAAGAGGTATCTTGAGACTCAGGAATATCCCGCAGGGGCATCTGTTAATGATAAGAAGTTCATGAGAAGATTTGCTTCCAAATTCTTTCTCAGCAACGGCATCTTATACAAGCGCAACCACGACTTGTGCTTACTCCGCTGTGTAGACCAGAAAACAGCAATGCATATCATGGAAGAGTTACACGAAGGCGCATTTGGTACCCACTCCAGTGGACACACCATGGCTAAGAAGATTTTGAAACAGGTTACTATTGGTCTACCATGGAAGCGATTGTCACCATATCGATCTTGTCACAAGTGCGGATTTATGCCGACAAAGTACACGTACCTCCAGTACCTCTGAATGTTTTAACTTCTCCTTGGCCTTTTGCAATGTGGGGCATTGACATGATTGGAGAGATTAAGCCCACAACTTCCAATGGACATCGTTTCATCCTTGTGGCAATTGATTACTTTACCATGTGGGTGAAGCGCCTCGTATGCATCATTACCAAGAATGTTGTGGCTCGATTCATCAAACATAATCTTATCTGTCGGTATGGCACCCCCGAAAGGATTATCACAGATAACGGCTCTAATCTCAACAATAAGATGATCACCGAACTCTGCACGCAGTTCAAGATCAAGCATCACAATTCTTCTCCATATCGGCCTAAGATGAATGGCGCAGTGGAAGCCGCCAACAAGAACATTAAGAAGATTATACAGAAGATGACAGTGACTTACAAAGATTGGCATGAGATGTTACCATTTGCTCTTCATGGTTATCGCACTACAGCACGAACATCCACAGGGGCAACCCCTTTCTCTCTCGTATACGGTATGGAAGCCGTCTTACCCATCGAGGTTCAGATACCCTCAACCAGAGTCCTCCAGGAGGCAGAGTTAGGTGAAGACGATTGGGTTCAGACACGGCTTGACCAGATCAACTTGATCGATGAGAAACGACTCGCGTCCATCTGCCATGGACAGATTTATCAGAAATAAATGATCAGAACATTTAACAAGAAGGTCAAACACCGAGTCTACCAAGTCGGTGATCTAGTAGTCAAGCGCATCATTCTTCCACAAGGTGATCCCAGGGGCAAATGGACTCCCACTTATGAGGGACCGTTTGTAGTCAAGACAGTTATTCTCGGTGGAGCTATGATACTTAGCACCATGGATGGTGAAGACTTCCACCATGAACGCAGACATAGTCAAAAATACTACGCATAAAGAGACCCTAGGTCGACTGGCCTAGGCAAAATAAGGGCATCTGGTGAACCAAAGGTTCGGGCAAAATTAAGGATATATACAAACATGTACACCGGCAAGTCGAAAACCTGGCGGCTTGGGCAAAAAGGGTATCCTGGACTGAAAACCCGAAAGGGCGGTCTAGGCAAAAGTTAGGGATTCAAGCGTACGACTATGTCTCTTCCAGATCACCTGCTTCCAGACTACTATCAGCATTCAAGATTCAAATTGCGAAGATCAACCTACTCACTTTCTACTGACAGCAAGGAGATGAGATAGTCGAAATATATGAGTACTAGCATAGTTGGAACTTAACGAGATTGTTTCCGCATAGCTTTTTACCTTTCTTGTGTACAAACTACTTGGCCATACGCCACCTTTCAAATAAATACAAGTTCTTTCTCTTTACAATTTTTGTTGTTGTCGTTTGCAATAAGTCCAACGTTTGTTTTGAATAACTATACGCATTTGACAATAAGAATCTAATCGCAAACATACGAAAAGTGAACATTCAAAAGTACTTACTACAGGTTCCAGGAATTGGGATGACGACGAAAGTCACCAAATAGTTCCCCGCAGAGCATAAAGGTGTCACTCACAACACACCATCCCCATCGGGGTATATGTTAATCCACGAGCAATGATTCCACTCAATCGAGCAATGTTACATCAGTCTCCAAGCAGTAACACCTCATCCCCAGTCAAGGTATTCATCCCCAGCGGACGTGTCTCAATCCTCCCCCTTCTCCCCGGCAGCAGTATCCAGACTCGAAACTTGGTCAGATAGTGCATCGGAGGAAACATACACCTTTTATTCCCCAGCCAGAGATTACAACGGACTCCAGACTCTTCTAGCCCGGTCTCTCAGCAACCATCAAATGCTCTCCAGCGAGATCTACACTCGGAATCCCCAGTAGAGCGTCTCCTAAATTTCCTCAGCAGGATCTACATACAAGGTCCCCAACAGATCGCCTCCCAGACTCTCCTCAGCAGGGTCTATGAGATCTCCAACAACGAGCTTCTCAAATCTCTACCTTCCTCAACAATGTCTAGGCCCAAGACTTGGTCAGATAGTGCATCGGAGGAATCCAGGATATCTTTCTTCTCCTTCAAAAGCGGGGTTCTCACCTACACAATTCCCCAAGCAGAAGTCAGAAATCTTCAAACAGAATATCCGCATCTTCAAGATGGATATGTTTGAAATATCACAACATTCATCATCCATACATTTCTCATAAAATCATACTTCATGCATGTCATTCATATACACTGTCATGCATCATACTTTGCATAAGACTAACAAATATTCTATCAAAGTTCCTCTTGTTTTCTCAAGCAGTAACGATCATTTACGCACAAATAGGTCAGATTAAGCCCCGATCGACGGGAAAACTATCGAAGAAAGACCACCCTTGGTTGTCTTGAAACAACAGGTCAGATTAAGCCGAATCGCGGGAAAACTATAAAGACGCCCTTGGTTGTCCTCCGACAACGGGTCCAGAATTAAGCCCCAAACCGACGGAAAACTATCAGAAAGACCACCTCGGTTATCCTCAGATAACAGGCAATGGATCAACACCGAGGCTGTGGAAGCTATCACATTCACCAATTACAATCTCCCTCGAGTAATCAACACGGATTTATTCGATTCCTTATTATCAACAGCAACTACAGAGACTAGCGTACGACTCAGTTGCTTTGGATGGCATCTTAAGCCCATCTCCGACTACTTATCAACATTTCTTCACTTTCAGAATGCTGCATATATGGTTAAAAATCAATACAGACCAATAACTTCATTTAAAGTGAACCACGAAGTCTAACGTGACTCCTTTGGATGGCATCTTAAGCCCATCTCCTCTCATTCAGGGAACATCTACAGAGTCTAACATACGACTCACTCCCCAGCATCGACCTTTCTAGATGGCATCTTAAGCCCATCTACGTCAGCTCTCCTATTAACAACCTCGAGTCTAGCGTACGACTCGTTCCCCAGCGAAGTCTCCAACTTCTCCAAATGGCATCTGTAAGCCCGTTTCCATAAATCGCCCGATAGCAGTGCAAATTTTCAGGTGTACTCGAGTGTTCAATCATCTTCTACCTCTAGGTCACGAAAGACAAGCGTGTCAATCTAACCCTCCAGTATAAGAAGATGGAACAGGGGCAGCTGTCATACCCCAAAATTTGCCCTCCATCTACTCAAGAGATTTCATACATATATGCTCAAGGATTCTTGAAGGTTGATCAACAAACTCTCTCTAGACAATCAACCCAAACTAGGGTTTGGTATCTCTCAAGTCAAGATGGATTTCCAACATCTCCAATGGTCTTCATGCCTCCTCATATGCTTCAAGGATTCTCCATGTCAAGTTTCAAGCCTCACAAGTCAAGTTTCCTCAGACAATTGCTCGGATGGTTGAAAATCGAATTATATTGGACAAAAGTCAGCTATGGTCAACATACTGATCAAAACTTGATTTTTGGTCAACATCCTCATTTTGAAGTAACATTCATCATTTGATCAAGGGTTGATCATGATTCATCAAAAAACTCAAGATTTGCTCAAAGTCAAACTTTCTAAATTAGGGTTTCTAGATGAAAAGTCAATGAACTTTGTGATCATAACTTTCTCATACTTTCTCATAAATTTTCCCACCAAAGCTCATTTTGAAGGAAATTCAATTCTCTACAACTTCATGTCTCACAAGAATGTCAAAAATGCTTCATTTGAGAGGTATAGCTCAAAACATTCTGAGGTCATTTTCAAAGTCAACAAAAGTCAACGTTTTGATTTGAAGATATATTGAGCATGGTAACTCCAATTGAGATGAGACCAAATACATTGTTTAGAGGACTCTTAGAGCTTTCCAAAAAGTCTAAGAACACTCAAAAATGTGGAAAATTGAGCAAGATACACCATTCACAAGTTGGGCAATTTTGGAAGAATGCACAAGAGAGATACTTCAAAAATCAAATCTTTTGCAAATGGGCCTACTTTTCTTCATCCTAACTTGTTCCTCATGCAATTAGGAATGTCAAAGCCCAATGCCACAATTTTTGATTTATTTTCTATTTAATTTGTAATTTATTCATTTAAATGCAAATTAAATCTTAAAATAAATTATAAAATCAAAATTAATTGGAAGATTGATTTTTATTGCTTTCTTGTGATCCAATCAACCCATAAATGCCAACAATTTCGAAATTAGATCAAATTTGGCAAGATTGGATTGAAATTGGACAAAGTTTGAAAATTTGATTTCATGAGAATATCAAATTTGATTTCCATGAATATTGATTAATTCTTTCCAAATTCAATCTCAAATCCATCCATATATATTTGATGCATACCTATCAAGAAAAAACGAAAAATTGCTCTACAAATCCTATTCCAAAGTTCAAAATCCGTGTGTTTGAAGCAACTGGTAACCCTAGTTTTGCTTGATTCAACCCATTCAATATCCATTACATTCCTTGAGGTCTTTAAGAGTCGATTCAGACTCTTACATCGTTCAAAACCATCAAGAATCAAGCAATCCCAGTTTCGGTTTGTTCTTATTTTTCCAAATTCGATTATCAATATTCATGCATTATTAACTTGTTTTGATTGCTTGTTTGTGTTTAGAATCGAGTTTGCAAACTTTCTGGGCAAGCCAATTGGATTTCTATGACTGGAATCGTGTTTCACCATGATTAGGGTTTGTGTGACCGATTTAGGGTTTCATGAAATACATAAAATTGGACCACGAGACCTTGCCCATCGTGTTCGGAATGATGCCTGGAATTAAACCATGTCTTTAGAACTCATTTATATTATATATGCTGCGTTTTCCATTTTGCCAGGGCCTTTAGCGTCGAAGAAAAGCCGACGCAAGCTTTTGAAAATTCAAAACGAAAGAGATGAAGTCTGGCGCGAAGGAGGAGGCAATGGCGAAGCAACGCGTGTATTCCACTTACTCCAATTTCCAAACAGTAGCGCGTGTTGGCTCAGTTGGTCAGCGTGTTGGTTTTCAGAGTTTGAGGCCAATGACTCCAGTTCGATCCCTGGCCATGACATTCTTTTTACAAGTTTGCAAACTTGTATTTTCTAACATTATTTTCATATTTTTTCAATTTCTAATATTTTTGCATATTATTTTAATTGTTTTTCATGATTTTTATTCTGCATTAAAAATTACCAAAAACATTTTTTCTTTTTACATTATTTTCATAAAAATGTTTATTTAATTTAATAAATTTAAAAAAATAATTTTTGCATGCATATTTATTTTATTTATATTTTTGCATTTAATTCACTTTTAATTGCATTTTAATTATTAAAATTTTGCCAAAAAATCCCAAAAAATTATTTTAACTTATTTATCTTATTTCCAGCATGTAGTAATTTTCTCATATTAAAACTTGCATTTTTTCTAACTTTTTCTCTTATTTCGATTTCATCATATTTTCCGATCTCTTATTCTTTCACAGGTTGCTCCGATTCGGACGTTTTCTTTTTATCATTCTATTTTTTCCAATAATGTAATTGTTCATGGGTTGTAATAGTTTAATCTAGGGTTTTATTTTCCGCATTTTAAATTATGTATACGCCCCAAAGCAATAATAAGCGTGGGTTTATCTTTCCGCACCTTTACATTCCCTTTATTCCATGATTTTACTTTCCGCACCCTTATCAATTGCTAGTAACTAGGCGTGTATGGCAAGATAATAATTGGACATAGCTCACTAATCTTCAAGATAACATATTCAGATTCAACACACTTCTATCACACCGCACTTTTAGGGTAATTCTCTCGTTGCCTTACGAATACAAATGGTCATGTCCCTCAGATAGGGTATTCTAGCACGTTGCCTTCAAACAAATCATCATAGTCCCTACATACAAGATCATAAGACCCGATGTGTGCCTCCGAATACATGATCTTGACCCTCGATTGTCGTACGAAAATGATGATAGTCCTTGAAATGCTAGGATACTTCCTACAAGTTGCCCGATGACCATCCGATGTCCCTTGAATGTCCGCTTACATGAATGGAGCTACCTACTAACTAATGGTATGGCTAGCGCTATTCAAAGGCGATAGAAGTACAAAAACGACCAATTACGGGTGGGTAAATAAGTCTTTTAGTTGCTTGCTCTATCAAATGCTTTTCACACCACACACTTTTTTCAAATTCAAACTTTCTTTTCAAAAGCGAAACATTTCCGAACACTTTGTATACACTCCACCATGAGTCATTACAAAGTCAAAGGAAATGCCTTTCAAAACATTTTTGTCAAACACTGAAAGCAATTTTAAAAGTTATCTAAGAGCAACTAAGAGCCGTAGAATAAGCTGCGGATGGAAAGGGGTGCTAATACCTTCCCTTTTCATAACCATTCTCCCGAACTCAGAATCTAACGAAGGTCTTTTACATTACTTTTACCTTCCCTTAATGGATAAAAATAAAAGTCGGTGGCGACTCTTGCTATCCGCACATTTGGATACAAAATCCTACAAAGTCAGTTCAAGTATTACACCTACCAACTAATGTATGGATAAAACTATTCTAAAGGAAAGTAAAAACAACACGAAACGACCATTACTGAGTAGGTAATAAGACTTTTAGTTGCTTGCTCTATCAAAATACTTTTCACACCTCACACTTTTGTCAAAGTTCAAACACTTTTCAAAAATAAAACATTTCCGAACACTTTGTATACATTCCAACGTGAATCATTACAAAGTCAAAGTGAAATGCCTTTTCAAAACATTTTTTTGCCAAACACACAGAAAGTAATTTTTAAAAGACTAGAAGCAACTAAGCGCCCGTAGATAACTACGGATGGAAAGGGGTGCTAATACCTTCCCTTTTCATAACCTTCTCCCTTACTCAGAATTTAATGAAGGTCATTTTCTGTTCTTTTCACCTTCCCTTAATTGGATAAAAGAAAAGTCGATGACGACTCTTGCTATCCGCAACATTTGTGATAAAAAGCAAAACAATCTCAAAGTCAGTTCTCCCACCATATTACAGAACTGGTGACTCTGCCGGGGAGACACCCTAAAGAGAGAATACCTTAGGGATTTCTAGATCATTTTATTGCTTTCTGTTTGACTTGCTTGCTTTACTTTTAAGGGTTGCTTGGGTATTATACTTGTGGGGGATCCTACACCCGGATCCAAGTTTCCTTAGGTAAGTAGCAATAGATCGTCGCGACCGTTAGGCGTATACCAAAATGGTCAACATGATGGCTACGTTAGTGCGATACTTTGGATGTCCTGATGCTCCTCGTTTCCAAGTTGATAATAGTATTTGGCGTCTGCGTGGTGTCATCAGCACTAACTCAACTTTTAGAACTCTAATTGACCCATCTTGGCCATTAGAAGGTAGTGAGATGGTAGGCTTTGGTGTAGACCGAGGTTGGTTGATACTCGATGCTACGCTCATTAAGATCCGACTTTTGGGATGTTTTCGGTCGACCACTTGGTAGTCGTATTGAAATAAAGCCTACGAGAAAGATCAATGATATGAGATTCCTAGAACCCGGTTACTATTATAGGACAGGATGAACCCACTCAAACGTTGGTAGGAGTAGACACCTATACCTCATGCAAGCCTTAAACCTAGGGCTATTGTGTGATTTGTTTGTGCTTGCTAAACATCACATCATGACATCATAACATTGCATATCATCTCTAACTATTTCAAGGACCTAGGGATTTATCTTTGCTCTGTTTTGTAGGAATTATGGCTTCCAGAAAGACTATCTGAATCAATTTCATGGGTGTACCTTCTCAACTCAAAGAATTGGTTTCCGAAATTCCCAATCATGCTCAGTTTGTCAAAAGACATGGTTATCTACTTGACTTGGTTATCTCCGGTTTTGAAGAAGATATGATGCACGTCTTATTCCAGTTCTTTGATCCGAAACACCATTGCTTTACATTCCCAGATTATCAGTTGGTTCCTACCTTGGAAGAGTTCTCTAAGCTACTTGAGATACCTATTCTTGATCAGATGCCCTTCACCGGTTCAGAAACGGCTCCTAGGTACGAAGACATCGCATCAGCATTACATCTAAAGCGCTCAGACATTGAAGCCAATTGGGAAACAAGAAGTGGAGTTAAGGGTTTACTTGCTAAGTTCTTGATAAAGAAAGCCTGAGAATTCCTCAAAGCTATGAGTTTCCATGCATTCCGAAGACATTGTGGCCTTGCTAATCTATGGCTTGGTGTTATTTCCTAATCCAGACCAGTTCATAGATGTGAACGCCATCAAGATATTCCTTACTCGCAATCATGTGCCTACTTTACTTGGAGACATCCTACATTCTCTCCACACACATACTATCAAAAGACAAGGAACTCTCATGTGTTGTATACCGTTACTTTCCAGGTGGTTTATTTCGCACCTTCCTCAATCAGTAATGAAGAACGAGCAAAGGTTGAAATGGTCTCAAACTAATGTCACTCTCTTCGGATATCCGTTGGTGTTTTCTCTCAAAGGACTTCACATTCATTGAACGTTATGGAGAATTCCCTAATGTACCACTTCTTGGCATAAGGGGAGGTATCACTTACAACCCTTCTCTAGCTCTACGTCAATTTGGTTATGCTCGAAGAGATGGTCCTCATGATATGCTTCTCCAAGATATTGTGTTCGACTACAACCACGATCTCCAGAATTACCATTGAAGGTTCATACACGCTTGGGGCATGGTAAAGAGAATGATACCAAGACTTTGGGGCACCAAATCCATTCCTTGGGAACCTTACCTCAAATGGGTGCGAGCTCGAGCTCAAAACCTCATGATGCCATTTACACCCATGTTACCAGTAATTATGGAACCTGTTACTATAGGTGATGTGCCCTATACCGTTCTCCATCCCGACATGCCTACTGATTTCGAAGACTTGAAGAGATCCTGGATTCAGCTCAAAGAAGAAAGGGATACATTCGAAGCTCAATGCTATGCAAGCGAGAAGAAGGTACTAGAGTTGACAAAGCTACTTCACGAGGAGCGAAACATCAACTCCTACTTCAACACCAAAAGGAAGCGCCCATGGGAGACTTAGAGCTTTAGGAGTTTTGTTGTTTCAAACTATCTTTCTTAAAAAGAAGAAAGAAACAAATAAAAGTTTGTTCGTCTTTTTAACAAATTTAAATTCTAAGGTCCTTGAAAACATTGCATTACATAAACATCGCATATCATAGCATAACATTGCATAACGGGTACATTGAAGATCGGTTTTCTCATTTTTCTCGCTATTTATTTTAGCAGAAATGGCTCTTGAACAGACTGTCAAAGATCTTCAGGCTCGAATGCTCTGTTCAGGAAATGTTCACCAGCTTGGTTCAAGGCCAGGAAGACCTGAAGAAGCTCATCAACAGAAAGAAGAGGGTCATTGGTGTTCTCAACATGGGCGACGTACAAAGGTGGACCTAGAGTGGTCATCGGGATAGAACTCTCGAGATGAGAGTGTTGGCGCGAGGAAGTGTCAGAACAACGAAGAGATGTGAACTTGAAGAAAAAAAAGACTATGAGAACTTGACAATACC